>OX493347.1:13244247-13266747 GCA_950371115.1 Anania fuscalis
TAATTTTTGTGTTTATAGTTTTATTGCCAAAATTTTGATTGTGTTTTTTAATTCCGTACGTAGGGCTTTTAAGGTATAGGATTCCTTCTATCCGCCGTCTAGAGCGCGATATCAATTTGTCAAGCGTATCGTACAAGATTCGCTTGACAAATAACACCGGGCGCCGTTTTTTGGCTTGACGAGCAGTGTAGAGCTGCTCCAACCCGAGCTTTCTGGACTGGGTCCGCGCCCCGTTATCCCTCAAGGATACTGGTGCGCCGACTTTTCCCTCTGTTATAATATTAACTTCGAACAGTTGTGGGCCGTTATTCTCGCGCTGGGTCAGCTCTACACCGTTTATGTTGTTTTCAAGCAGTGTAACATGCGGCGTTACAGTGCTGCGCTTCAGGGTAGCGTTTCGGTTCGTTATCACTCTCCGGGAATCGCCTCTCTTTACTTTGTAAGGAGAGTCCATCATCCCGGACAGTGACAAAGCCGAGTTTAGGATCCTGACTTCGCACGACTTGACTAAGCTTTGAGCAAAGCTCCGCTGTCGATTGTGTTGTATGTGAAACGCCTTTGTTTTGCTCCCTGTATTTTTGCCCGGCACGCCCTTAGCAGTACGCAACTGTGGACCGCGCAATGCTGTCCCACTTGCGTCGGACCGGGCAATCTGAGCTGAATGCATTGTGCTCAGCGTCTCCCAGCTTAGCAATTTGGCAGTTCCGGCATGCCGGGGGCTCGGCGGCAAGGTAGCCGGCGCACTGCGAGCGGAGGTGAGCGCCTCCGCAGTGCGAGCACGAGTCCTCGGCTTCCCTGCAGACCTTCTTACTGTGTCCATATGACAGGCAGCGCGAGCATTGGACCAGTGGAGACTGATCTTCTGCCTTGAGGCGCTGCATATCTATATGGACACATTTTGCCTCTACCAATAGTTGCCAAGCGAGCGGCGACACGCTGAGCACAACATGCATTTGATGGGGGTTTCGAGCGCTTTTCTTATAGCGAATGACAGCCCTACATTCTTCTTCTTTTAATTCTTTTAGTGTGTTTTTGTTCTGTGTATATAAGGCTTTTAAAATTTCTTCTTCGCTATTATATTTATTTACATTTTTGATTATTATAAGAGGATCTTTATTCTTTATATTTTCTACGTTTAGTTTTAAGTTTTTGTCGTTATTTATTATCTTTTCTTTAATTTTGCTTAGCTCTTCCTTTGTTTTGCATCCTAGTATAACTTTTTGATCACGTCCCTTTCTTATTCTATCTATTTTAAAACCCTCTTCTTTAGCCCTAACTACTGTCCTAATTTTCTCTAAGACTTGGTCCCCCGTGTCCATCTTGTCCTCTGATGTTATTATTACCGAGTGCACCGCTGCATGCTCCGGAGATTTAATCTTCGGAGCAGCAGCGGCTACACTCGCGTAACTCATTTTATTTTTCGTGTCTAACTGGCTTTTTTCTATCGCTTCCTTCAACTTTTCCATCTCTACTCTACTTGCCTCTATCTGCCTACCATGATCTTTCATTCTTTCTATCAGCTCTTTTTCCACCTTCGTCCTCTCATTTTCCCTATCACCATCCGCTTTGCACTCCCTGTTCTTGTCGGGTTCTGCGGTCCCGCTGGGCCCGTCAGCCTCTTTCCGGTCCTGTCCCGCAAGCCTTTCCAACTCCGCCTCCTTGACCAGCTGGTAGAGCCGCTCGAGGGCCGCCGTAACCTCCACCTTGATATCGGTTCTAATATTTTTAGAATGCCGTAGGTGGAGTTTCGCCTTAGTGAGCATTGCTTTCGCCTCGGTCGTTCTGCTGTTATACTTTGGCTCGGCCCTCGGTGAGACACAAAAGGTCTCGGCTGATGGTCGGCCGGCGGCAGTCGGTTTAGAGGCTTTTGGTAGGGCCGTGGCCTTCGTGGAACGGGCTGCAGGGACCACCTTCTTGGGTGATTTCGGGGATTTGGTGTTTCCGTCCACCGTCCCTGCCTCCCATTCCCCGGTAAGCCTTCGGACCAGCGAGTCCCGCTTCGTGCCGACATGAGAGGGTAGCTCCCTCTCACGACTGCGGTGGGTGATAGGACTAATGGAGCCATTCTCCCCTTTAGCCACGATTGTCCTTTTCACTGGAGTGTGAATGCCGAACATGGTAGTGGGAATGTGTCAATAAATAAAATAAGAGTAAAATTAAAACAATTATTGACAAAAAATAAAATAGGTTAAAATATTGTTGTATAAACAATAAAGTAAAATGTCAATAAAATGTATATATTTTAAAAACTTAAATCTAATAATAGCAACACAATAGTATTGCTATCGCCTAATCCTAACTAACCTAAACTTAAAAACAATCTCCCGATGCCCTCGGGGTTTCCACCTAAGCTCTCAGTCAAAAAAACGAAGAAAAAATTTTGTCCAAACCTAACCGAGCTTAGGTGGTAAAGCAGGTAAGGGAGGGTGGGAGGGAGGGCGAATTTTTGCCCTTTATGACGTCCTAGGGGTCCAAAAGGGGTGTCTAAAGATTCGTCTCGTCGAGACGGACAATATTGTCAAACTACGGAACCGGGGTGCCGTAGAAAATTAAAAAGTTGTGGTCAAAAAACTGAAATTCAGTACTTTTAAAAATTTATTGTAAATTCCAGGAGCGTCGCAGCGTGCTGAAATCGACGGCGTCTAGCTCGTATGTACTGGATCTACAAGATGAACTGAAAAAAAATTTTGAAAAACGGACCAAAAATTTCAAAGTTTAAAATTTAGTATGAGAATTTTCTAAGTCAATATCAAAATTACGAAAAATTGCCAAAAATGCAAGTAATTAAGATTTTTTGTCGCTTCTTTCGCTGAAACTAAATAGAATCTACTGATTAGAAAATATTAGAAGCGCAACAATGACTGTATTTCAGTTTTCAGTGGTGTTTTTAAGTTGGGTTAGGTTAGGTTAGGTTAGGTTAGGTTAGGTTAGGTTAGGTTAGGTTAGGTTAGGTTAGGTTAGGTTAGGTTAGGTTAGGTTAGGTTAGGTTAGGTTAGGTTAGGTTAGGTTAGGTTAGGTTAGGTTAGGTTAGGTTAGGTTAGGTTAGGTTAGGTTAGGTTAGGTTAGGTTAGGTTAGGTTAGGTTAGGTTAGGTTAGGTTAGGTTAGGTTAGGTTAGGTTAGGTTAGGTTAGGTTAGGTTAGGTTAGGTTAGGTTAGGTTAGGTTAGGTTTTTTTTTTTTTTTTTTTTTTTTTTTTTTTTTTTTTTTTATGCGGCTTTGTTCCCCGAATATTTGTTCAGGATTAGAACTTTCAAGGGTTTTTTATTTTTATTTCTTTCTTTTTTTTTATTTGTCGTTCCATTTATTTATATTAATTTCCGAAAATTCTTACATTTATTACATCTTAATTTTTATTTAACATTTTCTCCTTTTAATTGTATCTTATTACTATTGGAGCTTTTATTTACTTCTTATACACATTTACAGTTACAATAAGGGTCTTATATTTATATACAATTACGGTTTATGTCCTAATTAAACACATATTTCTAATCAATGACTTAAAACTATGGGCCTTTTTCATCTTCTTAAATTTACTTACAGTTTTATCATTACTTCTTAATCCTATTTGCTTATTTCTATACATTTCTATTTGCTACTATTTTATTACATTCAAGTAATAATTATAACAAAACTTATTCATCTACATTTTTATTTTTCTTAACAGCTATAGTACATATTTTTATGCAGTATTTGATAAAACTATTTCTACTTTCTTTATCGGTGATTAGTCTATTTAGATTATCGAGATTTACTTTTACACCTGTCCTTTGCTCTAGCTCAAATCTCAATAAATCGTGTTTTGGACAATTGGTTAGGAGGTGGGGGACAGTCTCTTCTACGTCGGGGTCACAATCACATGATGGGCTCTCCCTACACTTGAACCGGTGCAAGTATTGGGAGAATCCACCATGCCCCGTGAGGACCTGCGTGAGCATCCCTGCTGGCTGTATCTTGCGCACAAGGCGGTACGCGTCCCCTGCACTTGGGAAAAAGATTTTCGTGATAGACGCGGTGTTTCCTGTTTTATACCGTTCGTTCCATTTCAAAATGGAACGTTCTCGTATTGTCCTTTTGGCGAAGGATACCGGACACCTGTCATAGTCCATTTTCCTTTTAGAGGACAATGCTGCTTCCTTGGCTAGATCGTCGGCGCGTTCATTGCCTAGGAGACCTGCATGTGCTTTTATCCAGAACAAAGATACATCTTTGTCCTGGGTAAAAGCCTTCCGCAGGTTCTCTCTCGTCTCCACGGCAAGGGGGTGGAGGGAGCTATGGTTGGCGATCGTCTCCAAAGCGGCCATCGAATCGCTGTATAAACCGTAGCTCTTCTCCCTCCCCTTGAGAATCACGCCCGTTGCCTTGCATATAGCCAACAATTCCGCCTGGTAGACGGTGCAGTACGCGGACAGACAAAACTTTTGGTTACGGATCTCGGCCTCATCTTTCCATATGGAGAGTGCGGCTCCGACCTTCCCCTCGATTTTGCTGCCGTCGGTGAAAATTCGCACCGTCTGCACATTGTGCCTATCCACTAGGTTTTGGTCTACCAAGCACTCGAATTTTATAGCCATATGCGTAGCTGGGTGAGGAGTCTCTGCAAACCTTATCGAACTCTCGGTCTCTCTGTCTCCTAACTCTATTAGGGGCGACCCTCTCTTCGTCTCATACAGGGCGGCTGCCTCCTGTATTCTGAGGTCGAGAGGTAGTATCCCGGCTAGAGTCAGCGCCGAGTGTAGAGAGACTGTTCGATATGATTTACAGAGCTTCTGGGCGAAACCCCTTTGAACCGCGTTCAGCAACTTCTGCGCCCCGATCTTCTCAGCTGCAGGAGCCCACGCTGCTGCGGCGTACATTATGATGGGTTCGACAGTTGCAACATAAATTGACCTTATTACTTCTGGGTGTAGCCCCCAACTGATTTTAGCTGCTCTTGAAAGTTGTTTATATATGTCTATGGCTTTTTTAGTTTGTTGGACAATATGAGAATTAAAGGTTAATTTTTCGTCGATTATTAGGCCTAAAATTTTGATCTCCCGAGACAGAGCAATGTCGATCCCCCCCATCCTTAGGCGCGGAGTGTCATGTTTAAGCTTCCTTGTTAGGACCATTGCAAACGTTTTATGTGGTGCGAATCGGAGCTTATTTTGAGCTCCCCATGTGTGTACGTATTCTAACGCTGCGTTGGCCTGTTTGGTCACTTCCGTCGCCGTGTCACCGTCAAATAACATCACCACGTCGTCGGCAAAAGCCTGGACGTAGTGACCGTTTCTCTCTAGCTCTTGCAGTAAAGGGTCCAACAAAAGGTTCCACAGGATGGGACCGCCGATTGACCCTTGCACACAGCCTTTATTTGTGTTTCTTACCGCTTCTTCCCCGGCGTACCTTACTCTGACTTTTCTGCGCTCCAGATAGCTATCCAGTAGCCTTCTGATGTTAACCGGGCACTTTTCCTCAGTCAGACGGACTCGGATTGCGGGCCACCAGGCGCTATCGAAGGCCCCCTCTATATCCAATGACACTAGGGTTACCAGCTTCTTCAGCTCAATCTTACCCTTAATATGGTGTATTAGAGTATAGAGGGCGTCCTCGGTGCTTTTCTGGGGCATGAATCCGTACTGGCGAGTACTAAACCTCGGTACCAGGTGCCACTTCATTCTTGCTACTAAGATCTTTTCCAGGACCTTCCCCAATACCGGCAAGAGACCTATCGGTCTGTACGCCTTGGGATTCGTGTAATCATCCTTGCCCGGTTTTCTTAATACCACCACAGTGGCTTCCTTCCAGGTGTCCGGGAAGTGCCCGATCAGTAGGCACTTGTTGAATAGGGCAAGGAATGCATCTAGGTCCTGGTGGATAGCCCGGCTGCAGATGTCCGCTGTGAAGCCATCCGCTCCTGGGGCCTTCTTTGGGTTAAAACTTCCTATGGCGGTCTTTAGCTCCATCTGGGTAAACGGTGGGTCATGTTGTTCATCATGACAAAGTTCGTTTACCGATTTCGCTGCCATTCTGGTCGAGCGATGATGTTCGTCGTCAGTTTCCTCCAGGTCTTGTGGGTAGAATGTCTCCGCTAGTAAGGTCGCCGATTCTATTGGGTTAAGGTGTGCTCCATCCTTGGTTAGGGTCATGTCTTCTGTCCTCCTGGCGGTCCGGCCTATTACTCTATAAATCCCCTCCCATAGGCCTTCTCGGTCTTGTTTGCTGCAGAACTCCTTCCAGCTGTCTATTTGGGCTTTCTTGGCTTGGCACTCGTATTCTTCTTTTCTTTTCAGGTACTCAGTTACCACTATGTCTCTGCGGTGCGGTGCCGCGTTCCTGATCTTACGCCTGAAGGTAGTGGTAACTTTTTTCAGCCTTGCGAGCTCATCATTCCACCATGGGATCTTTAGTACCTCAGTACTTTTCTTTGCTGGTATGCTAGCTCTACATGCTGTAGATATGGCCTCTGTATAGTCCCTTGCGAGCTGCTCTAGTTGGTCTCTGCTCGTTAGAGTATTTATATACTCTACATTAAGGTCTTTTTGAGACTTGGCCTCTAGTAGGGTGGTGTCAAAGAGATCCCAGTTTGCTTTTTTAGTGTTATACAGTCTGGTAGTCCTCTGGACTTTCAATCCTCTGTCTTTGCGGAGTCTTATTTCAAAAGTGATAGCATTGTGGTCCGAGCTCGTCATCTCCTGGTCTACCCTCCAGTTATCGACCAGATCTAACAGATCTTCAGTACAGGCTGTGATATCAACTAGACTGGTGTACACCTTCGTACCTCTCACGGTATTGAAGGTTGGTGTATCACCTCTGTTGAGTACCTGAAATCCCGACTCTTCCAGGGTCCCGGACATTTCTACTCCCCTGTGGTCTTCTACGGTGCTGCCCCACCAGGTACTCTTGGCGTTGCTGTCACCGCCAATTAGCAGTACTCTTGGGCCCAGCTCCTCTACGACCTCCCTCAGCCGGTCCAAGTATGGCCCAATGGGTTGATCCGGTTCGAAGTAGAAGGACACCGCCGCGATTTCCCAGGCGCTGGTTCGGATCCTCACTACGACTATGTTGTCGCAAGTGAGTTTCGGGCACTGTGTGACGACAAGATCGCTATCAAAGACGACTATTGCCGCCTTCACAGTCCCATCTCCTACTACCGTGTTCTGGTAGACTCTCGCCCCACGGTAGTCCTTCATTCTTCTCACCGCGCCCACATAGGGTTCCTGTACCAGCGCAAACGCCAATTTGCGTCTGCTGGCCTCCACCATGAGTTCGGTCGTTGCAAGTTGTTTGCGCTGTAGGTTCGCCTGGGCCACTGCATAACATCTGGTGGGGTCGCCTGCCCCGGAACGCCGTGGAACCACCTTAGCAATATTGTACTTTTGCTCGTGCCAGTGCCTCCCATCTCCTCCGCACTTGGCACTCTGAGCTGTACACGTTGTGCTCTGTGGCCTCCAGCTTCGCCGCTGTGCAGTTGCAGCACTTCGGTGGCACTGAGGCTAGCCAGTCTGGGCATTCACTCTTCATATGCGGGTCCCCGCAGTGTGTACATTTTGGAACAGTCTCCTTGCAGTACTTCCTCCCATGTCCATATGCCAAGCATATGGAGCATTGGACAAGTGGGGATTGGTCCGCAACCCGTATTCGCTGGATGTCAATATGGACAGATTCTCTATCCATTATCCTATTGTACAGCTGCGGAGAGACCCTTAATATGACGTGGCACATGAGGTGGTTCCTGGCCTTGCGTCTGAATTTGACTTCCATTCGATCGCCTCCTTCCACTAGGTTCTGAAAGACGCTTCCGTTCTGGTTTCGTAGCGCCGTTAAGATATCACTATCGCTATGACTAGCGATGACATCCTTAAGGATAACCATAGGATCTTGGTTTTTCATATCCTCATAGTGGAGACGATTTGACGCGCCTTTTAGTCTTTCTTTGACCTTTTCGCGTTCCTCTATTGTTCTGCAGCCTAGTATGATCTTCTTGTCCTTGACCTTGCGGACCCTTTCAACAGTAACCCATCCGTCCTTAGCATTGACCGCTTCCCTAACCTGCTTCATGACCTCGTCTCCTGACTCCGCTTCGTTTTTCGAGGCGATAACTATAGAGTGGAGTGCGCTCCTTTCCGTCGTGGGTCTTTTCGGCGGCGCTGATACTGCGTTAGCGTAGGTTAGGTGTCGGTGGGCGGTTTCTTGCTGTAAGGCGATGGTTTCCTTTAGCTTTTCCATTTCTCTCTGTGTCTTGTCAATTTTTTCGCCTTGCTCCTTCATCATCCTTATAAGTTCTTTTCCTTCTGTCCCTATCGATTCCTGAACCATTCTTCCTTCCTTCATCCCCTCCTTTTGCCCTTTTCCTGGGTTAGGTTAGGTTAGGTTAGGTTAGGTTAGGTTAGGTTAGGTTAGGTTAGGTTAGGTTAGGTTAGGTTAGGTTAGGTTAGGTTAGGTTAGGTTAGGTTAGGTTAGGTTAGGTTAGGTTAGGTTAGGTTAGGTTAGGTTAGGTTAGGTTAGGTTAGGTTAGGTTAGGTTAGGTTAGGTTAGGTTAGGTTAGGTTAGGTTAGGTTAGGTTAGGTTAGGTTAGGTTAGGTTAGGTTAGGTTAGGTTAGGTTAGGTTAGGTTAGGTTAGGTTAGGTTAGGTTAGGTTAGGTTAGGTTAGGTTAGGTTAGGTTAGGTTAGGTTAGGTTAGGTTAGGTTAGGTTAGGTTAGGTTAGGTTAGGTTAGGTTAGGTTAGGTTAGGTTAGGTTAGGTTAGGTTAGGTTAGGTTAGGTTAGGTTAGGTTAGGTTAGGTTAGGTTAGGTTAGGTTAGGTTAGGTTAGGTTAGGTTAGGTTAGGTTAGGTTAGGTTAGGTTAGGTTAGGTTAGGTTAGGTTAGGTTAGGTTAGGTTAGGTTAGGTTAGGTTAGGTTAGGTTAGGTTAGGTTAGGTTAGGTTAGGTTAGGTTAGGTTAGGTTAGGTTAGGTTAGGTTAGGTTAGGTTAGGTTAGGTTAGGTTAGGTTAGGTTAGGTTAGGTTAGGTTAGGTTAGGTTAGGTTAGGTTAGGTTAGGTTAGGTTAGGTTAGGTTAGGTTAGGTTAGGTTAGGTTAGGTTAGGTTAGGTTAGGTTAGGTTAGGTTAGGTTAGGTTAGGTTAGGTTAGGTTAGGTTAGGTTAGGTTAGGTTAGGTTAGGTTAGGTTAGGTTAGGTTGGGGTGCTACAGAGTAACCTCCTCGTGCGGCGGGGTGTTGCTCATTACATCTGGTTACGATCGGGTGTAAGGAGCAGCATCCTGTCCCGGTGCACCCTGGGCAACGGCAGCTAGGAATTGCCTTTGGGTAACTGCTAGCTGGCGGCTGAACTCTGTCTGTGCCGCTCCTTGCACTACTATGTTAAGCATAGCGGAGCAGGGATGTGGTACGAAGCACACCGTAATCCGCAACGGTCTACCGGCGGGACGGGGGTCCAGTTCACCTGGACCGCGAGGCGGAAACCTCTTTAAATACTACCACGCGCGGCTCAGCCCGCCCATAGTCAGCCGCCGCTGACTGGCGGGTCGCCGGGCAACTCGTTACCCCGTGGGGGCCGAGGGCTGTCGGGGGCACTTTGTCCGGGCCGCGAGGAAGGACCACCTCACTAAAAAACCCAAACATACCGTAACTCACTCACACGGGTGGGCCGGGGGCTGTCGGGGCTTTTGTCCGGGCCGTGAGGAAGGAAAACCTCTCTAAAAAACCCCTGTATACCGTTACCCCAATCGGGGCCGGGGGCCTTTCGGGGCCGCGAGGATGGTAAACTCAATAAAACTTCCCCCTAGTCCTGGAGTCTGCAAGGGGGCTCCAGGGCGTATGACTGGTAGGGTTACATACCGGTCGATTTCCTTGCATCATACCGTTCTGCCCTTTTCAGGGCGGGGCGGGGGCCCTGCTTGCCAGGGCTGCGGGGAGTAAACCCCAAGGGGAGTGTTTGGGGGCTGGGTCTGTTGCGGCGGAGTGCGGTGGGGGAAATGGGATGTGCGCGGCTTCTTCGGTGTTGACATGGTTTTAGAGGTTCTGCCCCTCCCTTGTCAACACTGTCGCAGTCGCTTAGCATCCCAGGACATGCCACCGTACTGTGCCCCTTCAGCCCTTGACCCCAAATATTCCTAAAAATCCTTCAATTCCCGTCGTTGGGGCGCCCCATGGGGCCTCGCGTGGCGACGGGGTCTCTGACCTTGCGCGGAGCAGGGCAGAGTGGTTGGCGTAGTGGGATCAACCGGCTAGCGGCCACCCTGGGTGTATCCCGACCTCCCAGGTGTAAATAGGGTTATTTGGGTATCGCGGGATCTCTGCCCAGATGGACCACCCCTTCTCCCGCACTCGTGGGAATTTATATGGATTCAGACAATTTTGGGGACTTCGGGGGGGATGAGGAAGACATTGTCAACCTCTGCTCGGCTGTAGACAGTGTCTCTGACACACATACCGGACGTGACAACGCGCATTCGCGCAATACTGGACAAGACGACTCGCTTTGGCGAGATTCTCGGAGAGAGAGGAGCGCCCAACGGCGCGGAAACTCGGGACAAGAGGAGGATAGGTCATTTGGCCTGCCCAAAGTGGCAAAGTTTCCACGCGGCAGAGGTGCCATTAGGCAAACTGCCGCGACCATTCGGAAACTCCAAGCTGCCACAAAGCAGCTGGCCACCGTGGAAGCTGATGCCCAATCCGACCCACAGCCCGGCACATCCAGGCCGATCATGGGCGAACAGTGGGATGCCGAGAGTGAGCCAGAAGCGGAGCTGGCAAGCGATCTGGCCAACAAAATCCAGCGCAGCGTCGCAGTTCTCCATGACCTCGCTGACGCGCCGAAGCTTCGTAACTCGACCGAAGCCGAAACACTGTTGGGCATCGCCGAAGTTATCGGCGTTACGGCGGAATCGTTGCGGGCCCGTGCTATTGGCACGGATGCCCTACACACCAACTTCGAAGAGGTACAGAAACTCCGAGCACGTATCGTCACGCTCGAGAGTTCCTGCGCATACCAGCGCAACGCGTATTGTGAGCTGCAGGAGCAAAACAATAAACTTGATGACGATATGTCCAAGTTACGCGAGGAAAATCTCCGCCTCCAAAACGACGTGCGCAGCCTGCGCCAAGAGATGGGCCGTAGCAGGAGCGGAACCCGAAAACCCGGCAAAGCTGTTGGCATCCAGACCGACGCTGCGCCGGCATCGAGGGAGAGTGGCTCAGCTCACAGCTCATCGCCGATTCCTCGGCCAAGATCTGCGGCACAGCCTGCTGATGACGTGGACGCCAAGCTTGAGCAATTTGCTCGCATGGTCATGACCCAGGTGGGCGACCTTATGAACGCCAGGCTGGATGCTCTCAAAGAGCATCTCCCTCCAGCCCCGTCCGTTCGCCCACCCCTCAGGCAAAAGTCCCAGGGCGCCACCTCTGCGCCGGCTCAGCCCGGACCAAGTCGTGCCCTGGTTTTCACAGCCTCCGCTAAGGGGAAGGGAGTCGGGAAAGGCGTTTCTAACGCCAACTTGAAACCTGGACCCTCCACCAGACCTGACATGCCCCCTCCGACCGAGCCCTGGTCGGAGGTGGTAAAACGCGGACGCAAGCGCGGCAAGGCTAAAGCCAAACCCGCTTTGCCCGCCCAAGGAGCTCCTGCCACCCCAGCGGCTAAACAAACCCAGCGTGGGCTCACCCAGGCCGCCGCGAGCGCTCCTAGTGCCGCCAAACAGAGGAGAAAGCGTGCTCCTAGGCTCCGTCCGCCAAAGTCGGCGGCGGTCGTCCTGGAGCTGACTGCCGAGGGCAAAGAGTCCGGGCTTAATATAAGCACCCTCTTGCGAGAAGCGAAGGCGGAAATTGGTCCGACCTGGATGACGGACGCCGGCCTTGCTGACCGTCTCACCATCCGCGCGTCGAGAATGACGGGAAACCGAGTCTTTGAGGTCAGGGCGATCAAAGACAGCCCGCCCGGGGAGGCCTGTGAAAAGGCGGATACCCTCGCGGCGGCGCTCATCTCAGTTTTCCCGCCAGACGCCGTGAAAGTGACGCGCCCTGTCAAGAGCGCTGACATACGCCTCATGGGGCTTGGAGAGGATGCGACTCCGGAGGAGGTCGCCAAGGCTGTAGCCGAACAGGGCGGCTGCGAACCAGCCAATGTCAAAGTGGGCAGGCCTGGAGAGACGAGGCTTGGCGGTTCCGTCGTCGTGCGGTGCCCCGTTGCGGCAGCCAAAAACTTGGCGAAACAAAAGAGGTTGCGTGTCGGGTGGATCTCCGTCCGAGTCCAACTGTTGCCGCCGAGGGCCTTGAGATGCTCAAGGTGCCTTGGCGAGAGTCATGGCCGGGCCATTTGCAAGGCTGCGGAGGATCGGAGTAACATCTGCATCCGATGCGGCCAGCCCGGCCACAAGGCCGCCGGATGTGTGGCCCCGTACCGCTGCTGCCTTTGTGCGGCGGCTGGTCGGAAGGCGGACCATAGACTCGGATCGTCGAAGGAATGTCCCCGACCGAAGATCGCGCGTGACAAACCCCCGATAGCCCCAGTAGCGCGTTCGCGCCGAGGAACGGGGAGTAGCCGCAGGGAGGAGCCGATGGAGACCGTCGGCGCGGGGGCAGAACGCCCAACCCTCCCTGGCCCTAGTGGTAGAGACTCATCTCCCAGTTACTAGGGCCTAGCGGCCGGCTGTTCCGACGGCCAGCGCTGCCATTGGGGCTCATGGGGTGGTGACCCCTATGGGTTTTAATGGGACCTTCTGCGCGAGTGGCAACCCAGGAGGTTTTCTGCATTCGCAGTTCCTCCTTAAAAAAAAAAAAAGGGGTGCTACAGAGTCACCTCCAAGAGCGACGGGGTGTTGCTCATTACATCTGGTTATGATCGGGTGTAAGGAGCAGCATCCTGTCCCGGTGCACCCTGGGCAACGGCAGTTAGTAATTGCCTTCGGGTAATTGCTAGCTGACGGCTGAACTCTGTCTGTGCCGCTCCTTGTGCTATTACGTTAAGCGTAACGGCACAAGGACGTAGCACGAAGCAGACCGTAATCTGCCCTTTTCAGGGCGGACCGGGGGTCCAGTTCACCTGGGCCGCGAGGCGGAAGCCTCTTTAAAAACTACCACGCGCGGCAGTGCCCGCCTATAGTCAGCCGTCGCTGGCTGGCGGGTCGCCGGGCAACCCGTTACCCCAAATGAGGGGCCGGGGGCTGTCGGGGCATTTGCCCGGGCTACGAGGAAGGACTACCTCAATAAAAAACCCTTGTATACCGTAACCCGCCCTCACGGGCGGAGCGGGGGCTCTACGGGGCCGCGAGGGGCGAACCTCTATAAAAAACTGTAAAACTGAGCCGCTGTGGACGCTGGCGGCCCGGGCCTCCTTCGGGGGGTGGACACGCAGGCGGTGTTCCAAAATGCTAGGCGCCAAAACGAGGGAGGGGCAGCTGCGCCCGCAAGCAGCCCAAATATGATGTCTGTCTCTAAAAATACTGTAGATATACCCCAGGTTGGTAAAACTGGCTTATAAAAAAACAGTCAATCCAACCCCCGGCTTCGGCCGCGGGCAGGTCACCCACGGAACATTCTTCCGCGTATCTGGGGGGGAGGCCGAAACAGACGGAGTCTTTGGACTTGGGGAAAAAGGGGGGGAAAACAATAGACGGGTCGAGCTCCTTCGACGATCGCCTTAGAGGCATGTTCGGGAGCACACCGAAGAAGCAGGAGGATGCCCGTTTGCAGCCAGACGCAAGTACCAGTGCCGGAACTTCAGGACGTACTTCCATTGAGCGTCTGGCAAAAGCGAAGGGTAGCGGAGAAGGGAACGTGACACTTGCGTTCCCTGCAATGAGCAGCGCCAAGCCTATGAAGGCGGCTGAGAGCACCGACGCCGGTTTACCCGGTGTTGCTCCTTCTGCCCGATCTGGCACAGGCGACCGGATTGACACCGACGTGGAGAGCGGAGACGACTCTGCGAGCAACTCTTCCCGGACGACCACTAAACGCCGACTCACCGGGACTGAGCGCGAGCCGAACCCCTCCGTCGAACTCACGGACGAGGACGATGTGGCGAGCGACACCTCTGCCAACAAACTGTCAAGGTTGGCTTACGGTCAGAGAGGTCGCGCCTCTACTTATGGACGGTTCTCAGGTCAGACCCGTAGCACAACAGCGGAGATCGATCCTATTGACCCTGAAACGGAGATTGACCTTGAGAGGGAACTCCGCTACGTCGAAGCGGCGTACGCAGGAAGATCGCCATCACCTGTGATTGGGCACAGTATCCTGAGGCCCGAGGCTGAGAGACCGGACCCATTTAGCAACCTGGGATCCACTCTGGATGCACACCGGAACGCTTCCCCGGTACCCTCAGAATGTGGCACACTCGTACCGGATGCACCTTATGCCAAACCGACGAGTGACGATCGCCCTGAACTCAGCTCGGATATCTATAAGCGCATCACAGCTGCGTGTGAAAAGATAACCAAGGTGAGAGACCACTCGAAGCACCTTAAGGGCACCGACATGAAGGCTCTTAGAGAAGCTGTGGCCGCGATTCGCGGTGAAGCATGGAGTCTCGTAGGAGATCCCGCTCCAAGGAGAGTTATTACCTGGAGATGGAGGTCGCCTCCCTGCGCGACGAGATTGCTGCCGTGAAACGTCGCGAAGAGGAAACCCGCAAACGCGAAGAACAAGCCCGCAAGGAAATATCCAGGCTCCGTGACCAGTGCGGCGAGCTTGGAGGCGCTGTGAAGTTCCTCAAGCAGGCCATTAAAGATGCCTATAAAGGAAGAACAGAGAGAGCCCCCTACTTTCACGACAGTGACGTGGAGTCAGAGTGGGCCCCGCAAGATGCGGCTGTAGATGCTATGCCGATGGACACCATACAGGAAGAGGCCCCACGTCCTCCCAGCGCCGGCCGCATTCCCCCTGCCCAGGCAGACCTGGCGGAAGTAATTGTCCGCGAGGTCATGTCACATGTAGGGCGAATGATGGACGCTCGATTTGAGGACCTCGAGGATCGCCTTCCTCCAAGGCGACCGATGCGCCCCCCGCTCAACGCTGATGCTCAGCGTCCTGCCGCGACCCAGCCTGTTGCGCCAGCGGAGACCGGGCCAAAAAACAAGAGAGCGAGGAAGAAAGGGAAGGAGAAAGCACCCACAAAGGGTCCGGACCCAGTCCCTATCCCCTCAACATCGCAGGCCGCTCCGACCACATCCACTTGGACAGAAGTCGTCAAGAGGGGCAAGAAGAAGTCGAAGGAAAAGGGCAAGGGCCAGAGTTCTAACGCTCCGGCCCAAACCCCTACTTCCTCGAACCTGGCAAGATCGGCTCAACCTACCGCCACGTCCAGCGGCAAAAAGGCACTGCCAAATCAGGGGAACCCCTCCCGACTACGTGCTCCGCGCTCAGCTGCGGTAGTAATAGAAATGCGGCAAGAGGGACAAGACGCAGGCTTGAGTGTACACAGCCTTCTAGAAGAAGCCAAAAAACGCGTACACGGGTGGAACCTCGGTATCGATGGCCGTCTCCGTTTTAAAAGATCTGTGGCTACCGGGAATACCATACTCGAGATAGACGCCCTGGCTGGGCAGAGTGTGGACGAAGCGAATCAAAAGGCGGACGCTTTCGCCGGAAAACTCGCAGAAATCTACCCGCCAGGAGCCGTAAAAATCACTAGACCTGTCAAGTCCACCGACATCCGGCTGACAGGGCTTGATACACTGGCAACAGCCGAGGAAATCGCCGAAGCGGTGGCCAAGGCTGGAGATTGCAATGTGGCCAACGTAAGAGTTGGCCAAATACATAGAAGCGGTACCAGCGGCGCGGTCATTGTCCGCTGCCCGGTCATGGCGGCCAAAAAACTGGCCAACAGCCGGTTGTGTGTTGGGTGGGTCTCGGTCAGAGCGGTCCTGCTAAAACCAAGACCCCTGCGCTGCTCGCGGTGCTTTGGAGAGGGCCACGGCCGAGCAAGGTGCTCCGCGGTCGACGATCGCAGCGACACATGCCTTCGCTGCGGCGAAACGGGCCACAAATCGGCTGGATGCACAGGCACAGTCCGCTGCATACTGTGTGCTGGCGTCGGCAAAAACGACCAGCACAGGCTGGGGTCACGCGACTGTCCTCAGCCCAAGAAAAAGGAGAAAACACGCCCCCCGGTAGAAGACCCAAAAACGCGAGAACGCGCGAGGGACTCCCGGGTGTTTGGGGCGGAACGGGATCGGTCCCGCGATCGGAGCCCGATTCGCTCCGGCAATAGACCAGGAGGAACAGACGCGGGGGCGTCTGTACACTCCAGCTGATTGGTCTGAGTGAGCGCGCGCGGTGTACCCGCGTGCCACTCTACAGAGGCACAGGCAGAACAACTGCCTAGGAGCGGGCTGCTAAACCAGCAAAGCGCTACGTGGTGGTTCGTGGATGAAATCAGAAATGGTGCCCATGTCCACCCACGTAATACGCGCGAGAGGTACACGGAGGGTGGTTTAGTGGGTATGGTCCGCTAAATAGGACGAGTCCCACATACCCCTGCGACGGCCCCCGCTGTCGCAGGAAATGCGTAAGAGCATTCCCCCGCCTAAAAAAAAAAAAAAAAAAAAAAAAAAAAAGGTTAGGTTAGGTTAGGTTAGGTTAGGTTAGGTTAGGTTAGGTTAGGTTAGGTTAGGTTAGGTTAGGTTAGGTTAGGTTAGGTTAGGTTAGGTTAGGTTAGGTTAGGTTAGGTTAGGTTAGGTTAGGTTAGGTTAGGTTAGGTTAGGTTAGGTTAGGTTAGGTTAGGTTAGGTTAGGTTAGGTTAGGTTAGGTTAGGTTAGGTTAGGTTAGGTTAGGTTAGGTTAGGTTAGGTTAGGTTAGGTTAGGTTAGGTTAGGTTAGGTTAGGTTAGGTTAGGTTAGGTTAGGTTAGGTTAGGTTAGGTTAGGTTAGGTTAGGTTAGGTTAGGTTAGGTTTTTTTTTTTTTTTTTTTTTTTTTTTTTTTTAAATTCCGGGTTCTTATTCTTGAATTTTTAATTGAGTTTCATATTACTTTGTTTTTTAATTTTGTTGCGTTAATTGTTCCAAGTAAGTTTGCCTGCGAATGGATACAGGCTACCTCTTGGAATAATTTAGGTTTTATTAATGGTTTTTAATTTTTTGACGATTGTGCATATTAAATTCTGGAAAGTGGTGATTGGCTCGGATTTTGTTATAAGGTTGTTAATTTTGTATGGTTCTATTTTGAGGTTATTACAAGTTAGTTCATGTTTTAGTCTTTCATTGCCGAATATCGGACAATGTTTTATAAGGTGGTTTGTGTCTTGGATTGATGCGTCGTCGCAAGGGCAGAAGGGGTCATCGGTAATTTTAAAACGGTGCAGGTATGCTTTGTGGTACCCGTGCCCTGTAAAAATTTGAGTACTTTCGAAGCTGTTTTGGGCGTGTTTTCTATATTCAGCTATCTCGTCGATATTGCTGAACCAGTGGGAGATTTGTGAAAATTTTGAGTCATCGATGTATTCTTTGTTCCACTTATCTTTCGTTTTGTTTTTAATGATGTACTTGGCGTAAGAGATGGCAAACTCGTTATTAGTAGTTGATGTTTTTATTATGGCTGCCTCCTTTGCGGCTTTATCGGCTGCCTCATTCCCTATGATGCCACAGTGCGCTTTCACCCAGATGAATCTCACGTTCATTCCGCGGTTCTCTCTGAGGTGTTTGAGCGCACTGTGGATTGAGGCGACAGTGGGATCTGTGTTGTTGCGATCTTGTAGCGCTTTTAGTGAGGATTGGCTGTCGGTCGCGACGATAAGGTCTTGTGTCCATCGCGAACCGGACAACCATTTGAGGCCGACATCAATGGCGGTGAGCTCGGCAACGAATACCGAGGATGTTCGGCCGAGCTTGCGCTTGTGGCAAACAGTTTTGCCATCCGGTAGATAAATGACGGCAGCAGCGCCGACCTCTCCTCCGTCCAGCTTGCTGCCGTCAGTGTACATAGTGATAGATGAATGCTGAGTCATGCTGTCTATCTCACCTTGGTTGAAGGCCTCATCGTATGTGATAGTCACGCGCTCCGCAGGGTGTAGTTGGTCTCGCACCGGCACTTTTTGTCGTAGCACGATGTCGTCAGGCAGCTCGTCAAAGGTGTTGTTGGTTTTGACGTTGTGTAGTGCCCTGGCTTCATCTATCGCCAAGTGCAGTGGAGTAAATTGGGCGAGAGCTATAGCTGCCGCTGCTGACACCGTGCGAAAAGCCCTGATTGCCCTGATGGCGAATTGGCGTTGGAATGCTCTGAGCGCCTTCCGCACACAATAGAATTGGGTAGCACTACCCCAAATACCAGCCGCGTACGTCACCATTGGCTGAATCACCTGGCGGTATATGGTGGAGATGTTTTCGGGGTGCGCTCCCCAAGTTGGTTTGACAAATTGTGACAGTTTTTTGAAAATTTTTGTGGCTTTCCCGATTATGTACTTGCTGTGACTTATGAATTTGAGTTTTGAGTCGATAATGACCCCAAGCAGTTTGATTTCGGATTTGAAGTGGATGGGTTGTTGGTCCATTGAAATGTGAATTTGGTTCGAAGAAGCGGTGAAAGCGATTGCTTGTGTTTTTGATGGGCCGAAAGTCAGTTTAGCCTCTTTGCCCCAGTTGAGGATGATTTGAAGAGAGTCATTGGTTATCTGCTGGACTGCCTCCACCGAGGGTGCCTCTACGATAAGCAACACGTCGTCTGCGAAGGCTTGTATGTGGGCACCATGTGGTAGCTCAGTTTCTAAAAGATCATCGAGGATTATGTTCCAGAACATGGGCCCACATACAGAACCCTGAATGCAGCCCTTGGTTGTCGTTTTCGTGGCTGTTGCATCCCCGAAATCGAGAACAGCGGTACGATCTTCAAGATAACTTTTGGTGAGTTTATATAAATTTTTGGGGCATTCGGCTTTCCTCAATCTGTTTAGAAGGAGCGGCCACCAAGCGTTGTCAAATGCCGCTTTAATATCAAGCGACACTGCCACCACCTGACGGCGCGCTGCCTTGGCTTCTTTGACTTTGGAGAGAGCTTCCTGTAGTGCGTCGGTCGTTGATGTTTGCTCTTTAAAGCCAAACTGTTTCGGGTGGTAGTTTTGTGTGCGTTCGAGATGGTATGAGATGCGCTTAGACAGTAGTTTTTCGAGTAGTTTGCCGAATACAGGGAGCAGTCCTATAGGTCTGAATGCCGAGAGGTCGTTAGGATCAAGTTTACCTGGCTTTGGCAGGATCTTGACGAATGCTCTCTTCCACACCCCCGGAAAGTGGTTGATAGCCAAGCATCTGTTAAAGAGGTCGGTCATGGTTTCGGGTATGGTCTCAAATACATGGAGGCATATGTCCGAGGTGAGGTGATCCAAACCTGGTGCCTTAGATGGATTCATATGTTTGAGACAATCCCAAACCTCATCCCTGTGAAAGGGTAGGTCGTCGCAGGTGTCTGGTACTCTGTCATAGTTTTCGCGGAGATTTTGCTGTAGAGGAGTTTTATCTGCATCATCGTCAGGATAGAAGTGGTCAAGGAGAGCTTTTGCCGTGGATGAATTGCTATCAGTGAAGCCAGCCCCGGCGCGCAGAGTTTGTGGAGGGCGTCTTTTGGGTCCGTCTTTTAGGAGTCGGTTGGTCAGACTCCACACGTTTTCCTTGCCCTGAGTTGAGCAGAAGTCACGGAAGTTTGCCGTTGATGCTTTGGACAGCTCCTTTGCGTAATCTTCTTTGAGAGACTTGTGGGTTTTGACTGCCTCATCGATGGGCCTCCTTGACTTTTTGAGATCGTGAATTCGGTGGTGAGCTTTAATGACTTCCCTCTTTAAGGTCTCAAGTTCGTCGTTCCACCAAGGGTTGAACCCGGCTGCCGGGGGCCTTCGAACGAAGGTTTCCCGACATGTTGCCTGTACATCGGCGGTTAAATCATTAATAAATTGATCGATCTCGTCTTTATTTAAATAGTTTGGGTAGCGGTCCAGTAATTGACTGTCTTGGAACTTATCTAGCAGCTTCCCGCGAAACTCATCCCATTTAGCGCGATTTGTATTGTATTTGAAGGTCGTGGTTGACTTTTGTTTTGGCACTCGATCTGTGCTTAAGATTGTGTATTCAGTTGCGTTATGGTCCGAGCTTGGGCATACCGTGAGGTTGACCCTCCAGTCCCGTACAAGGTGTAGCATGTTGTCAGAAGCTAAAGTGACATCGAGGATTGAGGTGCACAGTTTGCCGAATCGGATGGCCTCGAAAGTTGGTACTGAGCCTTCGTTGCAAACATTGAGTGAGTGTGCCGCCGTCAGATCCATGATATCATTACCTCGACTGTCAGTGCTAGTTTCGCCCCACGCTGGGTGCTTGCCATTGATGTCGCCACCGATCACACGATAACTGCCATCTGTTTGCGTCAGGAATTTTTCAAGTGTATCTAGAGTATTGTAAGTGTCGGTATCAGGTTCGATGTATGTGGATGCTAGATACAGTTTCCTCTGGCCTAATGACAGCTGAACGACGGCGAAGTTGGAGGTGGACAATTGAGTCATTCCCAGTGCGAGGCCAAGCTTGGGTTTGATGACAATGCATGCCTTGACCGTTCCTGTGGTGTTGTACTGGTACACGTCGTATCCGGAGTAATTTTGTACACTTTGGGAGCGACCGATGTATGGCTCCGAGATCAGTGCCACATCATGGTCACTAGAGTGGAAGAATTTCATAAATTCAACCTGAGATACGTAGCAGCGCTGTAGGTTAGCTTGGATTATTTTAATTGCTTTCATAACCGAAGTCAATTGTTTCGTTTATCAGTTTTTGGGTGTTAATAATTCTGTTGCACAATTTGTTGTTGGTCGCTGAATGTTTTGTACTGACGCTGCTACCCGTCTTCAGGTTGAATTTGTCACAGTTGATGCACTTGAGTTTGTCCGGGTTGGTCTTCACCGGGCAGTTCGCAAATGAGTGGGCCGTCGAAGCACAATGCGAACAGGGATAATATTCGGCCTGGCATTTGTTGTTCGTGTGACCGAACTGGAGGCACTTGTAACATTGTACGAATCGAGAGAAATCCGCGGCTCGTACGCGCTGATGTTCTACGTTCACACGTTCGGATTCTACAAACTTCCTACGGACAATGGGTTCGACCTCCAGCACCACGTTATAAAGTTTCTCGTTGCGGTTCTTAAGCGGGAAACAAAGTCGAAGGTCTGCTATTGGTACCGAATTTTGTTGAGCTATGATTGGGAGAAGCTCCTCTTTTGCGATGTCCTTGCTTATGCCTTTCAGGATCACAAGTGGCTTGCGCTTGCGGGCGTCCTCGGCTTGAATGCCGGGGATGGCGTTAACGCGCTTCATAGCCTCCGCGCAGTGTTCCTTTTTGTCAAAGTCGACACGTACCACGTTGTTGCCTAGGGGCTTAACCTTAAGAGGTGCGAAGCAAGCGTCGCGAAAAGAGACTTTGCTTTTCCACTGGTCTAAGACGTTAGTTTGGTTAGTGCCGGTTTCGGTGCTTTTAATGATGATAGAAGGTGGTGAACGCGTAGGAACCGTGACCTTTGGTGGTGGCGCCTTGGCGGCCTCAGCATATGACGTCTTTAGTGGTGGTCTAGCGAGAGGGCCGGTGATGTTTTTGAGCTCCTCTCGGATGCCCTGGCGAATGGCCGCCAAGATTCCCTCATCATCGAGAGACTTGGTGTTGGCCGGGCTAGATGTCGGTTGGGTGATTACTGGGACCTCCAAACAGTCGCTGAATTCAAGTTTGGTCTCCAGGATCTTTGTGGCTCTGAGAATCTCATCCGCAGTCCTCTTGATTAGGCGTTTATTGGCGCTTGTAACGCTTTGCGGTTTCACAGACTCCGAGAGACTGTGGGTGAGTTTCTCCATCAGAGCTTTAAAGGAAGCGAAGTCCTGGACCTCCTCAGCGCGACCGCTGAGCTCGAGCTCCTCTTTTTGAGATGCTTTGGGCATTTTGATCGATATAAATAAAGATAAATGTAAGTTTACAAGAGAAATCAAAGTTAAGGAACCTTGTCAGGCAAGGAAGTAGCCTGAAACAGTGTTTAGAGTACGTAGATAGTAAATATGAACTCAAAAAGTAAAAATTAATTTTTAAATATTCCACCGAGTCTAGGTGGTAAGAGAAGAATGGGAGGGTGGGGGGGCGAATTTTTGGCCTTTTAGTTGTCGTAGACCCACAAACGTGGTATCCAGAGATAGGTCTCGTCGGGACGGATATTATGGTGTAATAAAATAACCGAGCTGTTATAGAAAAATTTAGGAAAATCGACGAAAAACTGAAAATTGACACAAAAATTAAGTTTAAAAATTAACAACTAATTCTAGGAGCGTCGCAACGTGTTGGAACCAGCACCGTTGTGCTCGTATAGCCTGAATCTATAATACTAAGCGAAAGAAAATCGCAAATCGGACCGAAAATGACAAAGTTCAAAATTTTTGTATGGAAATTTACTAACAAAATATTAAATATGTGAAAAGTACGAAAATTAAAATTAAATAAGGTAATTAGTCGCTTCTTTTGATGAAACAATATAGGGAGCACTAATAAGAATAATGTAGAAGCGAAAGAATGACAATAATTCAGTT
>OX493347.1:13271747-13279247 GCA_950371115.1 Anania fuscalis
TCCGCCTCCTCCTGCGTCTCGATCAGATGGAACTCGATTTCGATCCGTTCGGCGGGGTGTGGAAGCTGGGACGGGTGAACTCTGCGCTGAAGCACTCTCCCTGGGAGCTCTGATAGGGGCTTTCCCCTCTTGACTTCGTATAGTTGGAGCTGTTCGCGTGCCCTGAGGTCCAGCGGAATGATCCTCGCTAGCAGGGCCGCGGAAGTCAGGGAGACAGTAGAGTGCGCCTTGCTCAATTGTATCCCGAAAATCCTGGTCAAGCGGTCGAGTTTCTTGCGGGCGTACTCCTTCGCAGCAACGCCGGCCCAGGTGCTAGCCGCGTAGAGAACCGTCGGTTCTATGACGGCTGTGTAAAGAGTCCTCAAGATTTCGGGATTTAAGCCCCATTGGGCTCGCGCTGCTCTACTTATTGCTTTATAGAGGCTTATAGCCTTTAGTGTCACCTCTTCTAGGTGCGTTCTAAAGCTGAGGTGGCGGTCAATGGTGACTCCAAGAAGCCGTACAGTGTCCGCGAGCTGCAACTGGGTTCCCAGGAGCTCAAAGCGGGGCAAATCGTACTTCAACTTCCTGGTGACCAACATTGCCTGGGTCTTAGCGGGGGCGAATCTCATTTTGTTTCGGCGGCCCCAATCTGCCACCGACTCCAGGGCTTTGTTGGTTTTTCTTTCGAGGTCTATAGTGTCCTTGCCCACCGCAATGATGACAATGTCATCGGCAAAAGCCTGGATGTGCGCTTCCAGGTTCTCCGCCTCCCGAAGAAGGGGGTCCAACTGCACATTCCAGAGTAAGGGCCCGCCGATCGACCCCTGGACGCATCCCTTGGTGGTGGTCTTAGAGACCTTCTGTCCCAGGTATCGAACCGTTACCGATCTGTCCCGGAGGTAACTGGAGAGCACCTTCATGGTCTGGGTATCAACCCCCATGTCCAGGAGCTCCCGTAGGACAGCCGGCCACCAGGCGTTGTCGAATGCGCCCTCAATGTCTAGAGACACTAAAGCCACCATTTTCTTGCTGGTGAGTCCTCCCTTCACCATCTCCATCACGTCATATAGTGCGTCCTCTGTGCTCCGTTGCGGTACGAAGCCATACTGGCGTGGACTTAGCCTTTGTTGGCTCAAGAGTCTCCACGCCAGTCTCGTGACTATGAGCTTCTCGTAGGCTTTCCCGAGGATCGGAAGCAGACCGATCGGCCGGTAGGCCTTGGGTACCGAATAGTCGGTTTTCCCAGGCTTCGGGATTATCTTGATCGTAGCCCGCTTCCATGGCTCGGGAAAGCAGCCCAACCGTCTGCACTGGTTGTAGAGCGTGAGGAGTGTAGAGCTGGCTCGATGAGCTGCCGCGCAGATGTCGGACGTCAAACCGTCCTCTCCAGGCGCCTTCTTTGGGCTCATGCCTGCAAATACAGTTGCCAACTCATTCTCGGTGAAGGGAGGTTCGGCACTCTCCCCCGTGTCACCGAGGGCTGCCATTCTCATCGCCACCTCCTCCCTGACTTTCTTGTGAGACTCTGTGTCTGTGCTCGGGTCGTCTGGGGGGTAAAATGTGTCCGCCAGTAGGTTCGCCGATCGCGACGGGGACAGTGTAGTTCCCGTCGTCGGGTCCTTCAGCTGCCGCTCGTCCCCCACGCCCGGCTTGGCACACTTCTTGATAATGCGATAGGCACATCGCCACACGTCTTCGTTTTCCTGCCTAGAGCAGAACTGCTTCCAGCTGGATGTGATAGACTGCTGGATCGCCTCCTTGTAGGCAGTCCTGGCTCGGCAGTACTCTTCGATTACGTGTGGTCTTCTCGCTGAATTGGCTCTTCTAATCCGCCTCTTCAGGGTGATGGCCTGTCGCTTCAGAGTCTCCAGCTCCTCGCTCCACCATGGGCTGTTGGAGTTCACCCGGTTTTTTCCAGTAGCTGGGATAGTGGTCTCCGACGCCTCCTGAACTGCCTCGGTGTAGCTCGCCACGACGCTCTCCAGTCGCTCTCGGTCGGCTATCGCCCGGATGGTTTCGCCATTGAGCCCTCTCCTTTCCAGGCTTTCTTGAAAAGCTTGGGGGAAACGGGCCCAGTCCGCTTTGGCAGTATTAAACCGCCAAGTCGACTGTGACGTGTCCGCGACGTTGCTCCGGTCCGCAGTCAGCCTTACATCGAATTTAATCGGGCGATGGTCTGAGAGGCCAGCGGTGTCAGTTTCCACCCTCCAGTTCATTACGCTGTTGATCAGTGAAGGCGTGCATGCGGTGATGTCCACTATACTCTTGTACAGGCGTCCCCCACGGTAGGTGAAGAAAGTAGGCGTGGAACCCTCGTTGACCAGGTGTAAATCGTGCTGTGCCAGGAAATCGGCCATTGCCGCTCCCCTGTCGTCCTCCGCCTCGCATCCCCACCAGGGGCTCGTGGCGTTGACGTCTCCGGCGACGATGATCCCGTCGGCGTCGGTGGCGTCCAGCATGGCAGAGAGGGACGACAAGTAGTCGGCGATATCCTCCGTGCCCTCGAAGTAAAAACTCACGAGGCACAGGTTATACCCGTTCGTGGCGATGGTGGCACAGGCGATGTTACCGGTGACATGGTCCGGGTTGACGTAGAGTTGGACTGTAGGGTCGGTGACGACTACAGCCGACTTCGCGGGTGAAGTCGAGCTCGGGCTCGCGTATTGTACAATTCTGTGCGACGCCGACATGCGCCCAGCAGACCCAACGTAGGGCTCCTGAATAAGTACCGCGGTCGCGCGCATTTTAACTGCTTCCTCCAGGCATTCCTTGGTCGCAGCAAAGCCACGGCCAAGGTTTGCCTGGATGAACCTGTGGGTGCCCTTAGCAATATATTACCGCTCTCCGTGCTATTTTGTCCCAGCGTTGCCACTGGGGACAGTTGTGGCTATAGGCCGGGTGTGTCGCGTCTGGCCGCCCAGGTGCCTCAACACAGTTGCGGCACCTGGGAGGCCCTTCGCGAACGGGGCAACCGCGCGTGTCGTGTCTGCCGGAGCAGAATCCGCAAGTCTCCTCCTCCCTGCAGTCCCTAGCAAGGTGGCCGTAGGCCAAGCACCTGAAGCACTGGACTACAGGTGATTGGTCCACCGCCACCACGGTCTGGTAGCCTATCCTAACTTTCTTGTCACAAAGTGCAGCCCAGGTCGACGGGTCCACCTCCAAAATGACATTAGTCATTTGGGGGGTCCTCCCCTTCGTCCTGCGCTGCACCTTGATGCACGGTGATCCCGCGAGGAGTGATGCGTTTTGGCGCTTAACGGCGTCCACCAGCTTAGAGTCGTCGAGATCATTTGCGACACCAATGAGGCGTACCAGAGGATTCTTCGGGGGCTTAGACGTGGCCGTAAGGTCGCTAGACGACTCCTTAATAGCCTCCCGAAGTCTCCTCTGGCTGTCCTCGGTATCGCAATTGACCGCGACGCGCTGTTTTCTAAGCGGGTGGACTCCGCTAACGCCCACACCCAAACTTACCACATCAATTTTCTTTTTCAGTATGCCGATGACATCCTGGCTCGTCGCTCTCGGGTCCCTGGACTCAACGAACACTGGAAATCTAGGTGTTGCAGCTGCCTGAGCGTAAGTCTTAGGGTGCAACTTACCGCCGCGCTCGCGTTCGCCGCGCTTGGGTTTTTGGGGCGACGGTGGAGACCCGCGCACAGGCGCAGGCGCAGGCGGAGCTCGAGCAGGGCTCGGCTTCTCTACGTGGAGCCGAGCCTCAACGCGCTCAACGCCGCGCATGAATGGCTCCAGCATCTCGCCCAAACGGTCCCGGGTCTCCCCCAGAGCGAGCTCGAGCCCCAGACCCGAAGTCGTATCCGCTCGCGCGGGTCCAACATGAGCCAGCTCTGTTATGTCCCCGAGTTCGGTCCTTATGGTTTTCAGCTGGTTCACTATGGGGCCCGTCGCCGACCGGAGCTCCTCCTCTAGCGTAGCTCGGGATAGCGGTGGTCCGGTCTCCTCGCGCATCTCCGCAAGTATTCCCCGTGTTCCTTCGAGGATCCTGCCAACGTCCTCGTCTTTGAGGCAAGCGCTCACCGGGGCCCGGACAGTCATCGGGGGCGGAGAGCGGTCCCGCGCCTGGGTCGCCCGCTCGATGGCCTCGGCACGCCAACGCTCTACGTCGACACCAATGTCGCGCAGTTGAAGCGTCATATTCTCCACCGAGCGGGTAATCTCGTCCAGGCGCTCCGTCATGCCACCGACAAGTGGCGACACATCCATCACCCCCGGCGAGGGTCCCGACGATACAGCGGCCAGACCCTCTCGCAGCCTCACCAAGTGTTTTTGGATGGGTTCGATCAGTGCCATAGGGGGAGCCAGTTCAAAGTTGAGCCATCCTCGGACGCCCTCTATGGCCTTCGCGTGCTCGTCCGCCTTGGCATCGATCCCCGCGACCCCACGCTCGTAGCGTCCCACCAATTCCGACAGTTGGCGGTAGTGGGCTCGCTCCACTCTGACCAACTCTCCGGCAGCCCTTGCTCTTTCCTCCTCGAGAGCTAGACGATGCCGGGAACGGGAGTCCGAGAGGGAGAGGCAGATCACATACAACTCTTGCAAGCATTCTTGTGCCTCCTCCTTCCTCTCCCTCTTCATGTTTCCGGCAAGGTTCAGTGCGTTTAGGCCGGCCTGGAGGTATTCGTTGGCTCGCACCGTAACTTCATCCATGGCAACGCCCGTTCTCTTGCCCCTCGGCGGCAGCATGCTCTGTCGCTTGTCGATGCCGGGGACCCGCTCCAGGTCCGGCCAGACGAAATCGTCTCTCGGGAGGTCAGGTTTAGATATGCCCAGATCGTCCAATTCAGACTCTAGGTCCGATGCCGGGTCTTCGCTGGCGGTCGGTACCGAAGACGAGCCGGCAGGGAGCGATGCAGCGGCATCCGACGCGCACGCAGTAGGCTGTGACGCAGGTGGCTCCATCAGGGCGGCGGCAAGCTCCTCCCCCACCGGAGGGGGGCTAATCGCCAGGTCGGACCCAGTTCCAGTTCGCTCCGGCGACGCAGCGCCAGATGCCACGGCAAGGCTCCTACTGGCTTTTTCTAGGATGTCCAAGGGGACAAGACGCTCTTTCAAGGGAGCGTCAGCCGGCGCCGGCACCCCCACATCGGAAGCTGCCTTGGAAAGGTCAATGCTACTCATTCGAGCCAGCTCCGTGCGAGGGGAGGCACACGCCGACTCCGCTCCCCTGACGGTAGCCTTCTTACGTAGGCTCGGCTTGGGGTATGGTTTCGGGGGGCCCTTTGCGGGACCCGCGGGGGCACTTCTGATAGAAGCTGCTTTAGGCATTGTATTGGATTGGGAATTTAATATGAATAGGATGATAAATTATAATTGGTCAATAATGATAAATACGAAATAATGGGCCAAAAGGCAGTCAAATTAATTTTAAAATAGTCAAAACACACACAACACAACACAAAATTGAATTCAATGGCCCAAAAGGGAAAAATTAAAATAAAAATAATTCTTAAAATTGACTAAGTCTAGGTGGTAAAGCAGGTAAGGGAGGGTGGGAGGGCGAATTTTTGCCCTTAATGACGTCCCAGGGGTACAAAAGGGGTGTCTGAAGATTCGTCTCGTCGAGACGGACAATACTGTAAAACTACGGAACCGGGGTGCCGTAGAAAATTTAAGAGTTTTGGTCTAAAAACTGAAATTCAGTGCTTTAAAAATTTTTTTTGTAAATTCCAGGAGCGTCGCAGCGTGCTGAAACTGACGGCGTCGAGCTCGTATAGACTGGATCTACAAGGTAAGCTGAGAAAATTTTGAAAAACGGACCAAAAATGACAAAGTTCAAAATTTAGTATGAGATTTTTCTAAGTTAATATTAAAATACGAAAAATTGCCAAAAATGCAAGTAATTAAGATTTTTTGTCGCTTCTTTCGCTGAAACTAAATAGAATCTACCGATTAGAAAATATTAGAAGCGCAACAGTGACTGTATTTCAGTTTTCAGTAGTGTTTTTAAGTTGGGTTAGGTTAGGTTAGGTTAGGTTAGGTTAGGTTAGGTTAGGTTAGGTTAGGTTAGGTTAGGTTAGGTTAGGTTAGGTTAGGTTAGGTTAGGTTAGGTTAGGTTAGGTTAGGTTAGGTTAGGTTAGGTTAGGTTAGGTTAGGTTAGGTTAGGTTAGGTTAGGTTAGGTTAGGTTAGGTTAGGTTAGGTTAGGTTAGGTTAGGTTAGGTTAGGTTAGGTTAGGTTAGGTTAGGTTAGGTTAGGTTAGGTTAGGTTAGGTTAGGTTAGGTTAGGTTAGGTTAGGTTAGGTTAGGTTAGGTTAGGTTAGGTTAGGTTAGGTTAGGTTAGGTTAGGTTAGGTTAGGTTAGGTTAGGTTAGGTTAGGTTAGGTTAGGTTAGGTTAGGTTAGGTTAGGTTAGGTTAGGTTAGGTTAGGTTAGGTTAGGTTAGGTTAGGTTAGGTTAGGTTAGGTTAGGTTAGGTTAGGTTAGGTTAGGTTAGGTTAGGTTAGGTTAGGTTAGGTTAGGTTAGGTTAGGTTAGGTTAGGTTAGGTTAGGTTAGGTTAGGTTAGGTTAGGTTAGGTTAGGTTAGGTTAGGTTAGGTTAGGTTAGGTTAGGTTAGGTTAGGTTAGGTTAGGTTAGGTTAGGTTAGGTTAGGTTAGGTTAGGTTAGGTTAGGTTAGGTTAGGTTAGGTTAGGTTAGGTTAGGTTAGGTTAGGTTAGGTTAGGTTAGGTTAGGTTAGGTTAGGTTAGGTTAGGTTAGGTTAGGTTAGGTTAGGTTAGGTTAGGTTAGGTTAGGTTAGGTTAGGTTAGGTTAGGTTAGGTTAGGTTAGGTTAGGTTAGGTTAGGTTAGGTTAGGTTAGGTTAGGTTAGGTTAGGTTAGGTTAGGTTAGGTTAGGTTAGGTTAGGTTAGGTTAGGTTAGGTTAGGTTAGGTTAGGTTAGGTTAGGTTAGGTTAGGTTAGGTTAGGTTAGGTTAGGTTAGGTTAGGTTAGGTTAGGTTAGGTTAGGTTAGGTTAGGTTAGGTTAGGTTAGGTTAGGTTAGGTTAGGTTAGGTTAGGTTAGGTTAGGTTAGGTTAGGTTAGGTTAGGTTAGGTTAGGTTAGGTTAGGTTAGGTTAGGTTAGGTTAGGTTAGGTTAGGTTAGGTTAGGTTAGGTTAGGTTAGGTTAGGTTAGGTTAGGTTAGGTTAGGTTAGGTTAGGTTAGGTTAGGTTAGGTTAGGTTAGGTTAGGTTAGGTTAGGTTAGGTTAGGTTAGGTTAGGTTAGGTTAGGTTAGGTTAGGTTAGGTTAGGTTAGGTTAGGTTAGGTTAGGTTAGGTTAGGTTAGGTTAGGTTAGGTTAGGTTAGGTTAGGTTAGGTTAGGTTAGGTTAGGTTAGGTTAGGTTAGGTTAGGTTAGGTTAGGTTAGGTTAGGTTAGGTTAGGTTAGGTTAGGTTAGGTTAGGTTAGGTTAGGTTAGGTTAGGTTAGGTTAGGTTAGGTTAGGTTAGGTTAGGTTAGGTTAGGTTAGGTTAGGTTAGGTTAGGTTAGGTTAGGTTAGGTTAGGTTAGGTTAGGTTAGGTTAGGTTAGGTTAGGTTAGGTT
>OX493347.1:13284247-13297272 GCA_950371115.1 Anania fuscalis
AGGTCCAGCGGAATGATCCTCGCTAGCAGGGCCGCGGAAGTCAGGGAGACAGTAGAGTGCGCCTTGCTCAATTGTATCCCGAAAATCCTGGTCAAGCGGTCGAGTTTCTTGCGGGCGTACTCCTTCGCAGCAACGCCGGCCCAGGTGCTAGCCGCGTAGAGAACCGTTGGTTCTATGACGGCTGTGTAAAGAGTCCTCAAGATTTCGGGATTTAAGCCCCATTGGGCTCGCGCTGCTCTACTTATTGCTTTATAGAGGCTTATAGCCTTTAGTGTCACCTCTTCTAGGTGTGTTCTAAAGCTGAGGTGGCGGTCAATGGTGACTCCAAGAAGCCGTACAGTGTCCGCGAGCTGCAACTGGGTTCCCAGGAGCTCAAAGCGGGGCAAATCGTACTTCAACTTCCTGGTGACCAACATTGCCTGGGTCTTAGCGGGGGCGAATCTCATTTTGTTTCGGCGGCCCCAATCTGCCACCGACTCCAGGGCTTTGTTGGTTTTTCTTTCGAGGTCTATAGTGTCCTTGCCCACCGCAATGATGACAATGTCATCGGCAAAAGCCTGGATGTGCGCTTCCAGGTTCTCCGCCTCCCGAAGAAGGGGGTCCAACTGCACATTCCAGAGTAAGGGCCCGCCGATCGACCCCTGGACGCATCCCTTGGTGGTGGTCTTAGAGACCTTCTGTCCCAGGTATCGAACCGTTACCGATCTGTCCCGGAGGTAACTGGAGAGCACCTTCATGGTCTGGGTATCAACCCCCATGTCCAGGAGCTCCCGTAGGACAGCCGGCCACCAGGCGTTGTCGAATGCGCCCTCAATGTCTAGAGACACTAAAGCCACCATTTTCTTGCTGGTGAGTCCTCCCTTCACCATCTCCATCACGTCATATAGTGCGTCCTCTGTGCTCCGTTGCGGTACGAAGCCATACTGGCGTGGACTTAGCCTTTGTTGGCTCAAGAGTCTCCACGCCAGTCTCGTGACTATGAGCTTCTCGTAGGCTTTCCCGAGGATCGGAAGCAGACCGATCGGCCGGTAGGCCTTGGGTACCGAATAGTCGGTTTTCCCAGGCTTCGGGATTATCTTGATCGTAGCCCGCTTCCATGGCTCGGGAAAGCAGCCCAACCGTCTGCACTGGTTGTAGAGCGTGAGGAGTGTAGAGCTGGCTCGATGAGCTGCCGCGCAGATGTCGGACGTCAAACCGTCCTCTCCAGGCGCCTTCTTTGGGCTCATGCCTGCAAATACAGTTGCCAACTCATTCTCGGTGAAGGGAGGTTCGGCACTCTCCCCCGTGTCACCGAGGGCTGCCATTCTCATCGCCACCTCCTCCCTGACTTTCTTGTGAGACTCTGTGTCTGTGCTCGGGTCGTCTGGGGGGTAAAATGTGTCCGCCAGTAGGTTCGCCGATCGCGACGGGGACAGTGTAGTTCCCGTCGTCGGGTCCTTCAGCTGCCGCTCGTCCCCCACGCCCGGCTTGGCACACTTCTTGATAATGCGATAGGCGCATCGCCACACGTCTTCGTTTTCCTGCCTAGAGCAGAACTGCTTCCAGCTGGATGTGATAGACTGCTGGATCGCCTCCTTGTAGGCAGTCCTGGCTCGGCAGTACTCTTCGATTACGTGTGGTCTTCTCGCTGAATTGGCTCTTCTAATCCGCCTCTTCAGGGTGATGGCCTGTCGCTTCAGAGTCTCCAGCTCCTCGCTCCACCATGGGCTGTTGGAGTTCACCCGGTTTTTTCCAGTAGCTGGGATAGTGGTCTCCGACGCCTCCTGAACTGCCTCGGTGTAGCTCGCCACGACGCTCTCCAGTCGCTCTCGGTCGGCTATCGCCCGGATGGTTTCGCCGTTGAGCCCTCTCCTTTCCAGGCTTTCTTGAAAAGCTTGGGGGAAACGGGCCCAGTCCGCTTTGGCAGTATTAAACCGCCAAGTCGACTGTGACGTGTCCGCGACGTTGCTCCGGTCCGCAGTCAGCCTTACATCGAATTTAATCGGGCGATGGTCTGAGAGGCCAGCGGTGTCAGTTTCCACCCTCCAGTTCATTACGCTGTTGATCAGTGAAGGCGTGCATGCGGTGATGTCCACTATACTCTTGTACAGGCGTCCCCCACGGTAGGTGAAGAAAGTAGGCGTGGAACCCTCGTTGACCAGGTGTAAATCGTGCTGTGCCAGGAAATCGGCCATTGCCGCTCCCCTGTCGTCCTCCGCCTCGCATCCCCACCAGGGGCTCGTGGCGTTGACGTCTCCGGCGACGATGATCCCGTCGGCGTCGGTGGCGTCCAGCATGGCAGAGAGGGACGACAAGTAGTCGGCGATATCCTCCGTGCCCTCGAAGTAAAAACTCACGAGGCACAGGTTATACCCGTTCGTGGCGATGGTGGCACAGGCGATGTTACCTGTGACATGGTCCGGGTTGACGTAGAGTTGGACTGTAGGGTCGGTGACGACTACAGCCGACTTCGCGGGTGAAGTCGAGCTCGGGCTCGCGTATTGTACAATTCTGTGCGACGCCGACATGCGCCCAGCAGACCCAACGTAGGGCTCCTGAATAAGTACCGCGGTCGCGCGCATTTTAACTGCTTCCTCCAGGCATTCCTTGGTCGCAGCAAAGCCACGGCCAAGGTTTGCCTGGATGAACCTGTGGGTGCCCTTAGCAATATATTACCGCTCTCCGTGCTATTTTGTCCCAGCGTTGCCACTGGGGACAGTTGTGGCTATAGGCCGGGTGTGTCGCGTCTGGCCGCCCAGGTGCCTCAACACAGTTGCGGCACCTGGGAGGCCCTTCGCGAACGGGGCAACCGCGCGTGTCGTGTCTGCCGGAGCAGAATCCGCAAGTCTCCTCCTCCCTGCAGTCCCTAGCAAGGTGGCCGTAGGCCAAGCACCTGAAGCACTGGACTACAGGTGATTGGTCCACCGCCACCACGGTCTGGTAGCCTATCCTAACTTTCTTGTCACAAAGTGCAGCCCAGGTCGACGGGTCCACCTCCAAAATGACATTAGTCATTTGGGGGGTCCTCCCCTTCGTCCTGCGCTGCACCTTGATGCACGGTGATCCCGCGAGGAGTGATGCGTTTTGGCGCTTAACGGCGTCCACCAGCTCAGAGTCGTCGAGATCATTTGCGACACCAATGAGGCGTACCAGAGGATTCTTCGGGGGCTTAGACGTGGCCGTAAGGTCGCTAGACGACTCCTTAATAGCCTCCCGAAGTCTCCTCTGGCTGTCCTCGGTATCGCAATTGACCGCGACGCGCTGTTTTCTAAGCGGGTGGACTCCGCTAACGCCCACACCCAAACTTACCACATCAATTTTCTTTTTCAGTATGCCGATGACATCCTGGCTCGTCGCTCTCGGGTCCCTGGACTCAACGAACACTGGAAATCTAGGTGTTGCAGCTGCCTGAGCGTAAGTCTTAGGGTGCAACTTACCGCCGCGCTCGCGTTCGCCGCGCTTGGGTTTTTGGGGCGACGGTGGAGACCCGCGCACAGGCGCAGGCGCAGGCGGAGCTCGAGCAGGGCTCGGCTTCTCTACGTGGAGCCGAGCCTCAACGCGCTCAACGCCGCGCATGAAGGGCTCCAGCATCTCGCCCAAACGGTCCCGGGTCTCCCCCAGAGCGAGCTCGAGCCCCAGACCCGAAGTCGTATCCGCTCGCGCGGGTCCAACATGAACCAGCTCTGTTATGTCCCCGAGTTCGGTCCTTATGGTTTTCAGCTGGTTCACTATGGGGCCCGTCGCCGACCGGAGCTCCTCTTCTAGCGTAGCTCGGGATAGCGGTGGTCCGGTCTCCTCGCGCATCTCCGCAAGTATTCCCCGTGTTCCTTCGAGGATCCTGCCAACGTCCTCGTCTTTGAGGCAAGCGCTCACCGGGGCCCGGACAGTCATCGGGGGCGGAGAGCGGTCCCGCGCCTGGGTCGCCCGCTCGATGGCCTCGGCACGCCAACGCTCTACGTCGACACCAATGTCGCGCAGTTGAAGCGTCATATTCTCCACCGAGCGGGTAATCTCGTCCAGGCGCTCCGTCATGCCACCGACAAGTGGCGACACATCCATCACCCCCGGCGAGGGTCCCGACGATACAGCGGCCAGACCCTCTCGCAGCCTCACCAAGTGTTTTTGGATGGGTTCGATCAGTGCCATAGGGGGAGCCAGTTCAAAGTTGAGCCATCCTCGGACGCCCTCTATGGCCTTCGCGTGCTCGTCCGCCTTGGCATCGATCCCCGCGACCCCACGCTCGTAGCGTCCCACCAATTCCGACAGTTGGCGGTAGTGGGCTCGCTCCACTCTGACCAACTCTCTGGCAGCCCTTGCTCTTTCCTCCTCGAGAGCTAGACGATGCCGGGAACGGGAGTCCGAGAGGGAGAGGCAGATCACATACAACTCTTGCAAGCATTCTTGTGCCTCCTCCTTCCTCTCCCTCTTCATGTTTCCGGCAAGGTTCAGTGCGTTTAGGCCGGCCTGGAGGTATTCGTTGGCTCGCACCGTAACTTCATCCATGGCAACGCCCGTTCTCTTGCCCCTCGGCGGCAGCATGCTCTGTCGCTTGTCGATGCCGGGGACCCGCTCCAGGTCCGGCCAGACGAAATCGTCTCTCGGGAGGTCAGGTTTAGATATGCCCAGATCGTCCAATTCAGACTCTAGGTCCGATGCCGGGTCTTCGCTGGCGGTCGGTACCGAAGAAGAGCCGGCAGGGAGCGATGCAGCGGCATCCGACGCGCACGCAGTAGGCTGAGACGCAGGTGGCTCCATCAGGGCGGCGGCAAGCTCCTCGCCCACCGGAGGGGGGCTAATCGCCAGGTCGGACCCAGTTCCAGTTCGCTCCGGCGACGCAGCGCCAGATGCCACGGCAAGGCTCCTACTGGCTTTTTCTAGGATGTCCAAGGGGACAAGACGCTCTTTCAAGGGAGCGTCAGCCGGCGCCGGCACCCCCACATCGGAAGCTGCCTTGGAAAGGTCAATGCTACTCATTCGAGCCAGCTCCGTGCGAGGGGAGGCACACGCCGACTCCGCTCCCCTGACGGTAGCCTTCTTACGTAGGCTCGGCTTGGGGTATGGTTTCGGGGGGCCCTTTGCGGGACCCGCGGGGGCACTTCTGATAGAAGGGTTAGGTTAGGTTAGGTTAGGTTAGGTTAGGTTAGGTTAGGTTAGGTTAGGTTAGGTTAGGTTAGGTTAGGTTAGGTTAGGTTAGGTTAGGTTAGGTTAGGTTAGGTTAGGTTAGGTTAGGTTAGGTTAGGTTAGGTTAGGTTAGGTTAGGTTAGGTTAGGTTAGGTTAGGTTAGGTTAGGTTAGGTTAGGTTAGGTTAGGTTAGGTTAGGTTAGGTTAGGTTAGGTTAGGTTAGGTTAGGTTAGGTTAGGTTAGGTTAGGTTAGGTTAGGTTAGGTTAGGTTAGGTTAGGTTAGGTTAGGTTAGGTTAGGTTAGGTTAGGTTAGGTTAGGTTAGGTTAGGTTAGGTTAGGTTAGGTTAGGTTAGGTTAGGTTAGGTTAGGTTAGGTTAGGTTAGGTTAGGTTAGGTTAGGTTAGGTTAGGTTAGGTTAGGTTAGGTTAGGTTAGGTTAGGTTAGGTTAGGTTAGGTTAGGTTAGGTTAGGTTAGGTTAGGTTAGGTTAGGTTAGGTTAGGTTAGGTTAGGTTAGGTTAGGTTAGGTTAGGTTAGGTTAGGTTAGGTTAGGTTAGGTTAGGTTAGGTTAGGTTAGGTTAGGTTAGGTTAGGTTAGGTTAGGTTAGGTTAGGTTAGGTTAGGTTAGGTTAGGTTAGGTTAGGTTAGGTTAGGTTAGGTTAGGTTAGGTTAGGTTAGGTTAGGTTAGGTTAGGTTAGGTTAGGTTAGGTTAGGTTAGGTTAGGTTAGGTTAGGTTAGGTTAGGTTAGGTTAGGTTAGGTTAGGTTAGGTTAGGTTAGGTTAGGTTAGGTTAGGTTAGGTTAGGTTAGGTTAGGTTAGGTTAGGTTAGGTTAGGTTAGGTTAGGTTAGGTTAGGTTAGGTTAGGTTAGGTTAGGTTAGGTTAGGTTAGGTTAGGTTAGGTTAGGTTAGGTTAGGTTAGGTTAGGTTAGGTTAGGTTAGGTTAGGTTAGGTTAGGTTAGGTTAGGTTAGGTTAGGTTAGGTTAGGTTAGGTTAGGTTAGGTTAGGTTAGGTTAGGTTAGGTTAGGTTAGGTTAGGTTAGGTTAGGTTAGGTTAGGTTAGGTTAGGTTAGGTTAGGTTAGGTTAGGTTAGGTTAGGTTAGGTTAGGTTAGGTTAGGTTAGGTTAGGTTAGGTTAGGTTAGGTTAGGTTAGGTTAGGTTAGGTTAGGTTAGGTTAGGTTAGGTTAGGTTAGGTTAGGTTAGGTTAGGTTAGGTTAGGTTAGGTTAGGTTAGGTTAGGTTAGGTTAGGTTAGGTTAGGTTAGGTTAGGTTAGGTTAGGTTAGGTTAGGTTAGGTTAGGTTAGGTTAGGTTAGGTTAGGTTAGGTTAGGTTAGGTTAGGTTAGGTTAGGTTAGGTTAGGTTAGGTTAGGTTAGGTTAGGTTAGGTTAGGTTAGGTTAGGTTAGGTTAGGTTAGGTTAGGTTAGGTTAGGTTAGGTTAGGTTAGGTTAGGTTAGGTTAGGTTAGGTTAGGTTAGGTTAGGTTAGGTTAGGTTAGGTTAGGTTAGGTTAGGTTAGGTTAGGTTAGGTTAGGTTAGGTTAGGTTAGGTTAGGTTAGGTTAGGTTAGGTTAGGTTAGGTTAGGTTAGGTTAGGTTAGGTTAGGTTAGGTTAGGTTAGGTTAGGTTAGGTTAGGTTAGGTTAGGTTAGGTTAGGTTAGGTTAGGTTAGGTTAGGTTAGGTTAGGTTAGGTTAGGTTAGGTTAGGTTAGGTTAGGTTAGGTTAGGTTAGGTTAGGTTAGGTTAGGTTAGGTTAGGTTAGGTTAGGTTAGGTTAGGTTAGGTTAGGTTAGGTTAGGTTAGGTTAGGTTAGGTTAGGTTAGGTTAGGTTAGGTTAGGTTAGGTTAGGTTAGGTTAGGTTAGGTTAGGTTAGGTTAGGTTAGGTTAGGTTAGGTTAGGTTAGGTTAGGTTAGGTTAGGTTAGGTTAGGTTAGGTTAGGTTAGGTTAGGTTAGGTTAGGTTAGGTTAGGTTAGGTTAGGTTAGGTTAGGTTAGGTTAGGTTAGGTTAGGTTAGGTTAGGTTAGGTTAGGTTAGGTTAGGTTAGGTTAGGTTAGGTTAGGTTAGGTTAGGTTAGGTTAGGTTAGGTTAGGTTAGGTTAGGTTAGGTTAGGTTAGGTTAGGTTAGGTTAGGTTAGGTTAGGTTAGGTTAGGTTAGGTTAGGTTAGGTTAGGTTAGGTTAGGTTAGGTTAGGTTAGGTTAGGTTAGGTTAGGTTAGGTTAGGTTAGGTTAGGTTAGGTTAGGTTAGGTTAGGTTAGGTTAGGTTAGGTTAGGTTAGGTTAGGTTAGGTTAGGTTAGGTTAGGTTAGGTTAGGTTAGGTTAGGTTAGGTTAGGTTAGGTTAGGTTAGGTTAGGTTAGGTTAGGTTAGGTTAGGTTAGGTTAGGTTAGGTTAGGTTAGGTTAGGTTAGGTTAGGTTAGGTTAGGTTAGGTTAGGTTAGGTTAGGTTAGGTTAGGTTAGGTTAGGTTAGGTTAGGTTAGGTTAGGTTAGGTTAGGTTAGGTTAGGTTAGGTTAGGTTAGGTTAGGTTAGGTTAGGTTAGGTTAGGTTAGGTTAGGTTAGGTTAGGTTAGGTTAGGTTAGGTTAGGTTAGGTTAGGTTAGGTTAGGTTAGGTTAGGTTAGGTTAGGTTAGGTTAGGTTAGGTTAGGTTAGGTTAGGTTAGGTTAGGTTAGGTTAGGTTAGGTTAGGTTAGGTTAGGTTAGGTTAGGTTAGGTTAGGTTAGGTTAGGTTAGGTTAGGTTAGGTTAGGTTAGGTTAGGTTAGGTTAGGTTAGGTTAGGTTAGGTTAGGTTAGGTTAGGTTAGGTTAGGTTAGGTTAGGTTAGGTTAGGTTAGGTTAGGTTAGGTTAGGTTAGGTTAGGTTAGGTTAGGTTAGGTTAGGTTAGGTTAGGTTAGGTTAGGTTAGGTTAGGTTAGGTTAGGTTAGGTTAGGTTAGGTTAGGTTAGGTTAGGTTAGGTTAGGTTAGGTTAGGTTAGGTTAGGTTAGGTTAGGTTAGGTTAGGTTAGGTTAGGTTAGGTTAGGTTAGGTTAGGTTAGGTTAGGTTAGGTTAGGTTAGGTTAGGTTAGGTTAGGTTAGGTTAGGTTAGGTTAGGTTAGGTTAGGTTAGGTTAGGTTAGGTTAGGTTAGGTTAGGTTAGGTTAGGTTAGGTTAGGTTAGGTTAGGTTAGGTTAGGTTAGGTTAGGTTAGGTTAGGTTAGGTTAGGTTAGGTTAGGTTAGGTTAGGTTAGGTTAGGTTAGGTTAGGTTAGGTTAGGTTAGGTTAGGTTAGGTTAGGTTAGGTTAGGTTAGGTTAGGTTAGGTTAGGTTAGGTTAGGTTAGGTTAGGTTAGGTTAGGTTAGGTTAGGTTAGGTTAGGTTAGGTTAGGTTAGGTTAGGTTAGGTTAGGTTAGGTTAGGTTAGGTTAGGTTAGGTTAGGTTAGGTTAGGTTAGGTTAGGTTAGGTTAGGTTAGGTTAGGTTAGGTTAGGTTAGGTTAGGTTAGGTTAGGTTAGGTTAGGTTAGGTTAGGTTAGGTTAGGTTAGGTTAGGTTAGGTTAGGTTAGGTTAGGTTAGGTTAGGTTAGGTTAGGTTAGGTTAGGTTAGGTTAGGTTAGGTTAGGTTAGGTTAGGTTAGGTTAGGTTAGGTTAGGTTAGGTTAGGTTAGGTTAGGTTAGGTTAGGTTAGGTTAGGTTAGGTTAGGTTAGGTTAGGTTAGGTTAGGTTAGGTTAGGTTAGGTTAGGTTAGGTTAGGTTAGGTTAGGTTAGGTTAGGTTAGGTTAGGTTAGGTTAGGTTAGGTTAGGTTAGGTTAGGTTAGGTTAGGTTAGGTTAGGTTAGGTTAGGTTAGGTTAGGTTAGGTTAGGTTAGGTTAGGTTAGGTTAGGTTAGGTTAGGTTAGGTTAGGTTAGGTTAGGTTAGGTTAGGTTAGGTTAGGTTAGGTTAGGTTAGGTTAGGTTAGGTTAGGTTAGGTTAGGTTAGGTTAGGTTAGGTTAGGTTAGGTTAGGTTAGGTTAGGTTAGGTTAGGTTAGGTTAGGTTAGGTTAGGTTAGGTTAGGTTAGGTTAGGTTAGGTTAGGTTAGGTTAGGTTAGGTTAGGTTAGGTTAGGTTAGGTTAGGTTAGGTTAGGTTAGGTTAGGTTAGGTTAGGTTAGGTTAGGTTAGGTTAGGTTAGGTTAGGTTAGGTTAGGTTAGGTTAGGTTAGGTTAGGTTAGGTTAGGTTAGGTTAGGTTAGGTTAGGTTAGGTTAGGTTAGGTTAGGTTAGGTTAGGTTAGGTTAGGTTAGGTTAGGTTAGGTTAGGTTAGGTTAGGTTAGGTTAGGTTAGGTTAGGTTAGGTTAGGTTAGGTTAGGTTAGGTTAGGTTAGGTTAGGTTAGGTTAGGTTAGGTTAGGTTAGGTTAGGTTAGGTTAGGTTAGGTTAGGTTAGGTTAGGTTAGGTTAGGTTAGGTTAGGTTAGGTTAGGTTAGGTTAGGTTAGGTTAGGTTAGGTTAGGTTAGGTTAGGTTAGGTTAGGTTAGGTTAGGTTAGGTTAGGTTAGGTTAGGTTAGGTTAGGTTAGGTTAGGTTAGGTTAGGTTAGGTTAGGTTAGGTTAGGTTAGGTTAGGTTAGGTTAGGTTAGGTTAGGTTAGGTTAGGTTAGGTTAGGTTAGGTTAGGTTAGGTTAGGTTAGGTTAGGTTAGGTTAGGTTAGGTTAGGTTAGGTTAGGTTAGGTTAGGTTAGGTTAGGTTAGGTTAGGTTAGGTTAGGTTAGGTTAGGTTAGGTTAGGTTAGGTTAGGTTAGGTTAGGTTAGGTTAGGTTAGGTTAGGTTAGGTTAGGTTAGGTTAGGTTAGGTTAGGTTAGGTTAGGTTAGGTTAGGTTAGGTTAGGTTAGGTTAGGTTAGGTTAGGTTAGGTTAGGTTAGGTTAGGTTAGGTTAGGTTAGGTTAGGTTAGGTTAGGTTAGGTTAGGTTAGGTTAGGTTAGGTTAGGTTAGGTTAGGTTAGGTTAGGTTAGGTTAGGTTAGGTTAGGTTAGGTTAGGTTAGGTTAGGTTAGGTTAGGTTAGGTTAGGTTAGGTTAGGTTAGGTTAGGTTAGGTTAGGTTAGGTTAGGTTAGGTTAGGTTAGGTTAGGTTAGGTTAGGTTAGGTTAGGTTAGGTTAGGTTAGGTTAGGTTAGGTTAGGTTAGGTTAGGTTAGGTTAGGTTAGGTTAGGTTAGGTTAGGTTAGGTTAGGTTAGGTTAGGTTAGGTTAGGTTAGGTTAGGTTAGGTTAGGTTAGGTTAGGTTAGGTTAGGTTAGGTTAGGTTAGGTTAGGTTAGGTTAGGTTAGGTTAGGTTAGGTTAGGTTAGGTTAGGTTAGGTTAGGTTAGGTTAGGTTAGGTTAGGTTAGGTTAGGTTAGGTTAGGTTAGGTTAGGTTAGGTTAGGTTAGGTTAGGTTAGGTTAGGTTAGGTTAGGTTAGGTTAGGTTAGGTTAGGTTAGGTTAGGTTAGGTTAGGTTAGGTTAGGTTAGGTTAGGTTAGGTTAGGTTAGGTTAGGTTAGGTTAGGTTAGGTTAGGTTAGGTTAGGTTAGGTTAGGTTAGGTTAGGTTAGGTTAGGTTAGGTTAGGTTAGGTTAGGTTAGGTTAGGTTAGGTTAGGTTAGGTTAGGTTAGGTTAGGTTAGGTTAGGTTAGGTTAGGTTAGGTTAGGTTAGGTTAGGTTAGGTTAGGTTAGGTTAGGTTAGGTTAGGTTAGGTTAGGTTAGGTTAGGTTAGGTTAGGTTAGGTTAGGTTAGGTTAGGTTAGGTTAGGTTAGGTTAGGTTAGGTTAGGTTAGGTTAGGTTAGGTTAGGTTAGGTTAGGTTAGGTTAGGTTAGGTTAGGTTAGGTTAGGTTAGGTTAGGTTAGGTTAGGTTAGGTTAGGTTAGGTTAGGTTAGGTTAGGTTAGGTTAGGTTAGGTTAGGTTAGGTTAGGTTAGGTTAGGTTAGGTTAGGTTAGGTTAGGTTAGGTTAGGTTAGGTTAGGTTAGGTTAGGTTAGGTTAGGTTAGGTTAGGTTAGGTTAGGTTAGGTTAGGTTAGGTTAGGTTAGGTTAGGTTAGGTTAGGTTAGGTTAGGTTAGGTTAGGTTAGGTTAGGTTAGGTTAGGTTAGGTTAGGTTAGGTTAGGTTAGGTTAGGTTAGGTTAGGTTAGGTTAGGTTAGGTTAGGTTAGGTTAGGTTAGGTTAGGTTAGGTTAGGTTAGGTTAGGTTAGGTTAGGTTAGGTTAGGTTAGGTTAGGTTAGGTTAGGTTAGGTTAGGTTAGGTTAGGTTAGGTTAGGTTAGGTTAGGTTAGGTTAGGTTAGGTTAGGTTAGGTTAGGTTAGGTTAGGTTAGGTTAGGTTAGGTTAGGTTAGGTTAGGTTAGGTTAGGTTAGGTTAGGTTAGGTTAGGTTAGGTTAGGTTAGGTTAGGTTAGGTTAGGTTAGGTTAGGTTAGGTTAGGTTAGGTTAGGTTAGGTTAGGTTAGGTTAGGTTAGGTTAGGTTAGGTTAGGTTAGGTTAGGTTAGGTTAGGTTAGGTTAGGTTAGGTTAGGTTAGGTTAGGTTAGGTTAGGTTAGGTTAGGTTAGGTTAGGTTAGGTTAGGTTAGGTTAGGTTAGGTTAGGTTAGGTTAGGTTAGGTTAGGTTAGGTTAGGTTAGGTTAGGTTAGGTTAGGTTAGGTTAGGTTAGGTTAGGTTAGGTTAGGTTAGGTTAGGTTAGGTTAGGTTAGGTTAGGTTAGGTTAGGTTAGGTTAGGTTAGGTTAGGTTAGGTTAGGTTAGGTTAGGTTAGGTTAGGTTAGGTTAGGTTAGGTTAGGTTAGGTTAGGTTAGGTTAGGTTAGGTTAGGTTAGGTTAGGTTAGGTTAGGTTAGGTTAGGTTAGGTTAGGTTAGGTTAGGTTAGGTTAGGTTAGGTTAGGTTAGGTTAGGTTAGGTTAGGTTAGGTTAGGTTAGGTTAGGTTAGGTTAGGTTAGGTTAGGTTAGGTTAGGTTAGGTTAGGTTAGGTTAGGTTAGGTTAGGTTAGGTTAGGTTAGGTTAGGTTAGGTTAGGTTAGGTTAGGTTAGGTTAGGTTAGGTTAGGTTAGGTTAGGTTAGGTTAGGTTAGGTTAGGTTAGGTTAGGTTAGGTTAGGTTAGGTTAGGTTAGGTTAGGTTAGGTTAGGTTAGGTTAGGTTAGGTTAGGTTAGGTTAGGTTAGGTTAGGTTAGGTTAGGTTAGGTTAGGTTAGGTTAGGTTAGGTTAGGTTAGGTTAGGTTAGGTTAGGTTAGGTTAGGTTAGGTTAGGTTAGGTTAGGTTAGGTTAGGTTAGGTTAGGTTAGGTTAGGTTAGGTTAGGTTAGGTTAGGTTAGGTTAGGTTAGGTTAGGTTAGGTTAGGTTAGGTTAGGTTAGGTTAGGTTAGGTTAGGTTAGGTTAGGTTAGGTTAGGTTAGGTTAGGTTAGGTTAGGTTAGGTTAGGTTAGGTTAGGTTAGGTTAGGTTAGGTTAGGTTAGGTTAGGTTAGGTTAGGTTAGGTTAGGTTAGGTTAGGTTAGGTTAGGTTAGGTTAGGTTAGGTTAGGTTAGGTTAGGTTAGGTTAGGTTAGGTTAGGTTAGGTTAGGTTAGGTTAGGTTAGGTTAGGTTAGGTTAGGTTAGGTTAGGTTAGGTTAGGTTAGGTTAGGTTAGGTTAGGTTAGGTTAGGTTAGGTTAGGTTAGGTTAGGTTAGGTTAGGTTAGGTTAGGTTAGGTTAGGTTAGGTTAGGTTAGGTTAGGTTAGGTTAGGTTAGGTTAGGTTAGGTTAGGTTAGGTTAGGTTAGGTTAGGTTAGGTTAGGTTAGGTTAGGTTAGGTTAGGTTAGGTTAGGTTAGGTTAGGTTAGGTTAGGTTAGGTTAGGTTAGGTTAGGTTAGGTTAGGTTAGGTTAGGTTAGGTTAGGTTAGGTTAGGTTAGGTTATGTTAGGTTAGGTTAGGTTAGGTTAGGTTAGGTTAGGTTAGGTTAGGTTAGGTTAGGTTAGGTTAGGTTAGGTTAGGTTAGGTTAGGTTAGGTTAGGTTAGGTTAGGTTAGGTTAGGTTAGGTTAGGTTAGGTTAGGT
>OX493348.1:0-2500 GCA_950371115.1 Anania fuscalis
AGTACAGTGTTCCATGTGCCTAGCATATGGACATGGAAGACGTTTTTGCAAGGAGACCGTTCCGAGATGCACACACTGTGGGGACCCTCACATGAGAAATGAATGCCCAGACTGGCTAGCCTCACTACCACCGAAGTGCTACAATTGCACAGTGGCGAAGCTGGAGGCAACAGAGCACAATGCATATAGCTCGGAGTGCCAAGTGCGTAGGAGATGGGAGGCACTTGCCAGAGCTAAAGTGCAGTATTGCTAAGGTGGTTCCAACGCGTTCCGGGGCAGGCGTCCCCACCAGATGTTATGTAGTGGCCCAGGCGAACCTCCAACGCAAACAACTAGCAACGACGGAACTCATGGTGGAGGCCAGCAAACGCAAATTGGCGTTTGCGCTAGTGCAGGAACCCTATGTGGGTGGGGTGAGAAGGATGAAGGACTACCGTGGGGCGAGAGTCTACCAGAATGCTGCAGTAGGAGATGGGACTGTAAAAGCGGCGATAGTCGTTTTTGATAGCGACCTCGACGTCATACAGTGCCCGAAACTCACTAGTGACAACATAGTCGCAGTGAGGATCCGAACCAGCGCCTGGGAAATCGCGGCGGTATCCTTCTACTTCGAACCGGATCAACCCATAGGGCCATACCTGGACCGGCTGAGGGAAATCGTAGAGGAGCTGGGCCCAAGAGCACTACTAATAGGCGGAGACAGTAACGCCAAGAGTACCTGGTGGGGCAGCACCGTGGAAGACCACAGGGGCGTAGAAATGTCCGGGACCCTGGAAGAGTCGGGACTTCAGGTACTAAACAGAGGCGACACACCGACCTTTAACACCGTAAGGGGCACAAAGGTGTACACAAGCCTAGTAGACATCACAGCCTGTACAGAAGACCTACTAGAACTGGTAGACAACTGGAGGGTAGACCAGGAGATGACGAGCTCGGACCACAATGCCATAACTTTAGAAATTAAACTCCGCAAAGATAGAGGACTGAGAGTCCAGAGGACTACTAGACTCTATAACACGAAAAAGGCAAACTGGGATCTCTTCGACACCACCTTAACTGAAGCCAAGTCTCAAAACAACCTGAATGCAGAGCGCATAAACATGATAGCAAACAGAGATCAACTTGAGCAGCTCGCAAGAGACTATACTGAGGCCATAACGGCAGCATGTAGAGCTAGCATGCCAGCGAAGAAAAGTACCGAGGTACTTAAGATCCCATGGTGGAATGAAGAGCTCGCAAGGCTGAAAAAAGTTACCACTACCTTCAGGCGAAAGATCAGGAACGCGGCACCGCACCGCAGAGATATAGTGGTAGCTGAGTACCTGAAGAGAAAAGAAGAATACGAGTGCCAAGCCAAGAAAGCCCAAATCGACAGCTGGAAAGAGTTCTGCGGAAAACAAGACCGAGAAGGCCTATGGGAGGGGATTTACAGAGTTATAGGCCGGACCGCCAGGAGAACAGAGGATTTGACCCTAACCAAAGATGGAGCACACCTAAACCCAGTAGAATCGGCGAACCTACTAGCGGAGACATTCTACCCACAAGACCTGGAGGCTACTGACAACGAACACCATCGCTGGACCAGAGAGGCAGCGAAGAAGGTAAACGAGTGGAAGCATGATGAACAACATGACCCACTGTTTACAAAGCTAGAGCTAAAGACCGCGGTGGGGAGTTTTAACCCAAAGAAGGCCCCTGGGGCGGATGGCTTCACAGCGGACATCTGCAGCCGGGCTATCCACCAGGACCTAGATACATTCCTTGCCCTATGCAACAAGTGCCTACTGATCGGGCACTTCCCGGACATCTGGAAGGAAGCCACTGTAGTGGTATTGAGAAAACCGGGCAAGGATGATTATACGAATCCCAAGGCGTATAGACCGATAGGTCTCCTGCCAGTATTGGGGAAGGTCCTGGAAAAGACCATAGTAGCAAGAATGAAGTGGCACCTGGTACCCAGGCTTAGTACTCGCCAGTACGGATTCATGCCCCAGAAGAGCACCGAGGACGCCCTCTATACTCTAATACACCATATTAAGGGTAAGATTGAGCTGAAAAAGCTGGTAACCCTAGTGTCATTGGATATAGAGGGGGCCTTCGATAGCGCCTGGTGGCCGGTAATCCGAGTCCGTCTGGCTGAGGAAAACTGCCCAGTTAACATCAGAAGGCTACTGGATAGCTATCTGGAGCGCAGGAAAGTCAGAGTAAGGTACGCCGGGGAAGAAGCGGTTAGGAACACAAATAAAGGATGTGTGCAAGGGTCAATCGGCGGTCCTATCCTTTGGAACCTTTTGTTAGACCCTTTGTTGCAAGAATTGGAGAGGAGGGATCACTACGTCCAAGCTTTTGCGGACGACGTGGTGATGATCTTCGACGGGGACACGGCAACAGAAGTGGCCAAGCAGGCCAACGCAGCATTGGAGTACGTGCACCATTGGGGAGCACGTAATAAGTTAAAATTTGCACCGCACAAAACTTTCGCGATGGTTCTGACCAGAAA
>OX493348.1:7500-15000 GCA_950371115.1 Anania fuscalis
GGCAATATTAAGAAAACCTGTAAAGCCACGATCCTACAGAACACCAAAGCGATCGAGAAGCTTCTTCTATCGGACCCTGACGCCGCTCCCACCACCAAGACGGACCAATCAGCTACAGTCGAAGCGGTACGTCAGACTATCCGAGAAGAGATTGCTAAAATCAAGCTACCTCAGGCGCCTGCCACACCCTCCCATCAATCCTTTGCGGACATTGTTCGTATTGAAAAGGCTTCTAAGAAAGCCTCAACCCCAATTATTAAAACCAAACCGGCCATTGTAGTAGCCTCTAAAAAGAGCGTATTGAGCCCGGCTGAGACCTTAAAAAATTGGAAAAACTCCGTCTCATTCAGAGACTCCAATTTTGCTCCAGCTGCGGTGAAATACGTCTCTAACAATAAGATAAGGGTGGAATTTGACTCCGTTGAACAAAGGGACAAAGCACTCACCAAGACCAACCGCCCTGACTCCCAGGTCTACGCTGAGACCTCGAAGAGCCTCAGTCCGATGTTTGTCGTCAAGGGCGTTTCGGCTGACATCCCGGCGGAGGACCTGGTCGAGATACTTACCGGCCAAAATGAGGGCATACGGGACGCTTGCACCAAAAAAGAAGATCTCACCTTTAAATTCAAAAGGGCCAATCGCAATAAAGCCCTTTATAACGCGGTTTTCTTGACTACACCCACGGTCTGGCGAGCGGCTACGGGCTCTGTGAAGCTTAATTTGGACCACCAACGTGTGCACGTCGACAACTACGTGCCACTACTGCAGTGCTACAAGTGCCTGCAGTTCGGGCACACCAAGGCCCGGTGTACTCAAGATGTCAGCATTTGCTCTCACTGCTCAGTATCTGGTCACGACTTCCAGTCATGTCCTGCCAAAAAAGATGCGAGTAAGGTGCAGTGCCACAACTGTGCCCAACATGCGAAAACTACCAACACCAAAGTTGACCAAAAACATAGTGCAACCTCACAATTGTGTACTCGAGTCCAACTAATGACTTTAAAAATCAGATCCCGCACAGATTATGGACCTTAGTTCCTCTACCAATATAAACCACTCTCCCAATAATCATTTTATGAACTGCACTCAAATAAATCTCGGCAGAGGCAGGAATGCCCTGCAAGAACTTGTAACATACTGCCACAGATCTGAACCAGATCTAGTCTTTGTCACTGAACCCTACACCTCTAACACTCACTTGCTCAAACCTATACCTGGTTATACTGCACACCAGTTCTGTTCAGCACCTCCAGTGAAAGCCGTCATTTTGATAAAGGACAAAACCTACAGTTCCCTCGGGATGACAGAGTACTCAGACTCCAACATCACAGCGGTACAGATGCGTAGCCGAACTGGTATCAAAATATATCTAGTGTCGGTGTACATCCCGCCACGGTCCGACGAATCCAACACTGTCGGGAAATTAGATCATTTCCTTCGGCAGACGTCGGGTTCTCCCCATGTCATATGTGGAGACTTTAATGGATGGCACACCGCCTGGGGATCAAACAGCAATAACCACCGGGGTAACACCATCTTTGACCTTATCACACTGCACAACCTTCAGATTTGCAATACTGGCAATCATCCCACCTTCGAAACAATCACTCACGGACGACCCCGCAAATCAATCATTGATTTAACTCTGATTAGCCATAATGATCGCATTTCCATAAGTGACTGGAAAGTAGACATCAGTATTTGCACATCAACTGAGCATAATGCCATCACATTCCGCCTGTCACTAGGCCCAATCCATCCAACCATAAAGGCCAAGCTCACCACATATAGGTACAACACCACAAACGTCAAGTGGGACGACATCCGAGACCGCTTCAGTGGCATTATGCGACAGCAACTTCCACCAGATCCCAACTTCAACAACCTCAATAGTAACCAACTAGACCAATATGTGGACCAATTCACCCACGCCATACAATTTGCTTGTGACAGAATATTGCCACGCTCAAGTGGACTGCCAAAAAGAGTACCTTGGTGGAACGAAAGGCTAGACGAACTAAAGCGAGGAGTCATACGAAATCACCACCGTCTGAGCAGGGCGGCTCGTCGACAACGGCCACTTGACGAATTGATAGCGGAACGTGATAGGCTCAAACATGAATACTCCTCTGCTCTCAGTGCTGCCTCCACGGAACATTTTCGTGAGTTCTGTAGCCGCCAGCAGAAGGAGGATGTCTGGTCTGTCACGAACCGCATCATCAAGAGCAAACCCCTTGCCCAGGCCCCCGCTACCCTTCGTTTGAACGACGGAACCTACACCAAGGACACGGAAGACACGGCTAAGGCGCTGATAGACCATTTTTACCCAAATGACACGCCTGACTCTCCGGGTATACAGGCCGAGCTACGAGCGAACATGGATCTTCCAATCCATACCCCACCAGAACCTAGCTTCACTTTGGATGAAATCACTATTAATCTGAAGAGTATGAACCATAAAAGGGCACCCGGAATGGATCATCTGACCTCCGACATTTGCTACCAGGTCGCGTTGTGGTTTCCCGACCTCATTCTGGGAGTCATGAACTGTTCTCTGCGGCTAGAATACTTTCCAAAGAGCTGGAAAATGGCCAATGCAAAAATAATTCCAAAACCAGATAAATCCGGTCACGACAAATTATCCAGTTTCCGACCAATTGGGCTGCTAAATGTATTCGGCAAGCTGCTCGAGCGACTCATCGTTAACCGCCTCACTTACCACCTTGAGAGTACGCACAACTCAGCACCTAACCAATTTGGATTTAAATGCCAAAAGTCTACCATCTTGGCCATTGACAGCGCACTCAAAATAATCAAAACCGCAAAACAACGAGGTGAACAGGTAATCGGGGTCTCGCTGGATATCAAGGCGGCCTTTGATCGGGCCTGGTGGCCCGCCATTTTTGCCAGACTTCGAAACACTGATTGCCCAAGCAACATCTACCGATTGCTAATAAGCTATGTCCAGGATCGCGAAGTCCAAATCCAATTCGCTGACTGCAAGGTTGGGAAATCCATGTCCAGAGGGTGCGTGCAGGGATCGGTTATCGGCCCAACATTATGGAATCTCATCCTTGACGAGCTGCTTACCACGCCGATGCCACCCGGGTGCCACCTGCAGGCCTATGCAGACGACGTGCTCCTGATTGCTTACTCAAAGGACATAACTTCACTCCAGCACACTGTTAACCAGGCGTTAAACCTCATTACCAACTGGGGTACAGGGGTAAAACTCGAATTCGGCCCTGACAAAACCCAAATCATCGCTTTCACTCAAAGAGCCTCTCGCTGTCGCATTACAGTCCAATCCCAAAGCCTACAATTTGTTCATCAAATTAAGTACTTAGGAATAATTATCGACAGAAGACTAACGTTTATCCAACATGCAGAATACGTTATTGACAAAGTGCAAAAGCTTTACAACCGACTAGCCTTATTCATACGCCCCACATGGGGAGTACACCCTGACAATGTCCGGACTATATACACCCATGTGATCGAACCCATTATTTGCTACGGTGCTGGAATTTGGTCCAGTGCTGCTAGCTATCAACATGTGCAACAACGCCTTTTATCCATGCAACGTCTTTTTGCAATTAAAATTGTCCAGGGTTTTCGCACCCTAAGTACTGCTGCATCAATCTCGCTTGCGCAATTAACTCCCTTACCAGCCAAGGTAGCCGCAGTGGGTGACATCGAAGAGTCAAAACTCCTGGGAGTCTCATCATTTTTACCCGGGGATGTTCCCATTGAAGCTCCCACACCACCATCCCAGCTACTACATCCCGCTTTGCGTCGGGGTATTGAATTCACCGAAATTCACACCGAATCGGACTTGGAAAGAATCTTAAGCAACGCATCCTGGTGTGTATACACGGATGGCAGTCGGCACGACGACAGGGTCGGAGCTGCATTCGTGGTGCACGATCCACAAGGAATACGGACGGTCGTTAAGAAGTTTAAACTTCACGAAAGCTGTTCCGTGTACCAAGCGGAGCTCCTTGCAATAAGAGAATCGTGTGAACACATACTCTCATACAAAATCCCGCACACAATAATCATGTCTGACAGTAGATCGGCCCTAACTGAACTCGAAAATCCGTTCAGCACCAATGGCTTTGCAGTAAGCATAAGCAAATCTCTCCTACAAGCCCGAACATCTGGGCTTGTCGTCGAGTTTGCCTGGGTCAAGGCACACGCCGGACTTCAAGGTAACGAGGAAGCAGACGCGGCAGCAAAACATGCTGCTACACTGCACAGGACCCCTGACTTTGTACACACCCCTGTCAGCCATATCAAGCTCCAAAATAAACATAAATGTAAGGCAGCGTCCGAGGCTTTGTACTCGGACCCTACCAAATGCTTATACACAAAAACACTTCTCCCGGATTTCAGATCAGTCACTGAGTACTTGACTTCTTTCAAACCCCGTTTTGCCATCACGCAATTCCTGACAAACCACGGATACCACCGGGAGTATCTCAAACGTTTCCGTATTGTCGCAACGGATACCTGCCCCTGCGACAACATAACAATTCAAACTTGGAAACACTTGCTCGAACATTGTCCTCGATTTGGATACAATCGCCACAATCACGAAACCGCATGCAATCTTCTAAATATTAACCCCTATAACATCTCTGAAATCATAACAAAAGAAACAACGTTAAACTCATTTCACAACCTCATCTCGCACATTGTGCAAAATTTAAAACAATTTAATAAATAAAATCAAATACCCTAAAAACCTAGAAAAATATAAAACTTAAAATTAAACACAATGTTTGGCCCGCGGAAGTAAACCGATAGCTCCGCGAGTCCGACAAACCTTTGTTGGCTTATTATAAAAAAAAAAAAAAAAAAAAAAAAAAAAAACCTAACCTAACCTAACCTAACCTAACCTAACCTAACCTAACCTAACCTAACCTAACCTAACCTAACCTAACCTAACCTAACCTAACCTAACCTAACCTAACCTAACCTAACCTAACCTAACCTAACCTAACCTAACCTAACCTAACCTAACCTAACCTAACCTAACCTAACCTAACCTAACCTAACCTAACCTAACCTAACCTAACCTAACCTAACCTAACCTAACCTAACCTAACCTAACCTAACCTAACCTAACCTAACCTAACCTAACCTAACCTAACCTAACCTAACCTAACCTAACCTAACCTAACCTAACCTAACCTAACCTAACCTAACCTAACCTAACCTAACCTAACCTAACCTAACCTAACCTAACCTAACCTAACCTAACCTAACCTAACCTAACCTAACCTAACCTAACCTAACCTAACCTAACCTAACCTAACCTAACCTAACCTAACCTAACCTAACCTAACCTAACCTAACCTAACCTAACCTAACCTAACCTAACCTAACCTAACCTAACCTAACCTAACCTAACCTAACCTAACCTAACCTAACCTAACCTAACCTAACCTAACCTAACCTAACCTAACCTAACCTAACCTAACCTAACCTAACCTAACCTAACCTAACCTAACCTAACCTAACCTAACCTAACCTAACCTAACCTAACCTAACCTAACCTAACCTAACCTAACCTAACCTAACCTAACCTAACCTAACCTAACCTAACCTAACCTAACCTAACCTAACCTAACCTAACCTAACCTAACCTAACCTAACCTAACCTAACCTAACCTAACCTAACCTAACCTAACCTAACCTAACCTAACCTAACCTAACCTAACCTAACCTAACCTAACCTAACCTAACCTAACCTAACCTAACCTAACCTAACCTAACCTAACCTAACCTAACCTAACCTAACCTAACCTAACCTAACCTAACCTAACCTAACCTAACCTAACCTAACCTAACCTAACCTAACCTAACCTAACCTAACCTAACCTAACCTAACCTAACCTAACCTAACCTAACCTAACCTAACCTAACCTAACCTAACCTAACCTAACCTAACCTAACCTAACCTAACCTAACCTAACCTAACCTAACCTAACCTAACCTAACCTAACCTAACCTAACCTAACCTAACCTAACCTAACCTAACCTAACCTAACCTAACCTAACCTAACCTAACCTAACCTAACCTAACCTAACCTAACCTAACCTAACCTAACCTAACCTAACCTAACCTAACCTAACCTAACCTAACCTAACCTAACCTAACCTAACCTAACCTAACCTAACCTAACCTAACCTAACCTAACCTAACCTAACCTAACCTAACCTAACCTAACCTAACCTAACCTAACCTAACCTAACCTAACCTAACCTAACCTAACCTAACCTAACCTAACCTAACCTAACCTAACCTAACCTAACCTAACCTAACCTAACCTAACCTAACCTAACCTAACCTAACCTAACCTAACCTAACCTAACCTAACCTAACCTAACCTAACCTAACCTAACCTAACCTAACCTAACCTAACCTAACCTAACCTAACCTAACCTAACCTAACCTAACCTAACCTAACCTAACCTAACCTAACCTAACCTAACCTAACCTAACCTAACCTAACCTAACCTAACCTAACCTAACCTAACCTAACCTAACCTAACCTAACCTAACCTAACCTAACCTAACCTAACCTAACCTAACCTAACCTAACCTAACCTAACCTAACCTAACCTAACCTAACCTAACCTAACCTAACCTAACCTAACCTAACCTAACCTAACCTAACCTAACCTAACCTAACCTAACCTAACCTAACCTAACCTAACCTAACCTAACCTAACCTAACCTAACCTAACCTAACCTAACCTAACCTAACCTAACCTAACCTAACCTAACCTAACCTAACCTAACCTAACCTAACCTAACCTAACCTAACCTAACCTAACCTAACCTAACCTAACCTAACCTAACCTAACCTAACCTAACCTAACCTAACCTAACCTAACCTAACCTAACCTAACCTAACCTAACCTAACCTAACCTAACCTAACCTAACCTAACCTAACCTAACCTAACCTAACCTAACCTAACCTAACCTAACCTAACCTAACCTAACCTAACCTAACCTAACCTAACCTAACCTAACCTAACCTAACCTAACCTAACCTAACCTAACCTAACCTAACCTAACCTAACCTAACCTAACCTAACCTAACCTAACCTAACCTAACCTAACCTAACCTAACCTAACCTAACCTAACCTAACCTAACCTAACCTAACCTAACCTAACCTAACCTAACCTAACCTAACCTAACCTAACCTAACCTAACCTAACCTAACCTAACCTAACCTAACCTAACCTAACCTAACCTAACCTAACCTAACCTAACCTAACCTAACCTAACCTAACCTAACCTAACCTAACCTAACCTAACCTAACCTAACCTAACCTAACCTAACCTAACCTAACCTAACCTAACCTAACCTAACCTAACCTAACCTAACCTAACCTAACCTAACCTAACCTAACCTAACCTAACCTAACCTAACCTAACCTAACCTAACCTAACCTAACCTAACCTAACCTAACCTAACCTAA
>OX493348.1:4375000-4648711 GCA_950371115.1 Anania fuscalis
ATATTCAAAGTAATAGTAAAACCACACACATGATAAGCTAGTAAAACTTAGCTACGTTTTACTGAAAAGCACTAATTTCAAAGCTCAAGTGTTCAGCTCAAAATGTACGAAACTCATGCTAAATTACTTTTGTAAAACATCAAAAAGCACTTTGTATACGGCTTCGACGTAAAAACAGGCCTTGAATGCCGTTTAGTATTTGATTTTGGTGAAAAATACGCTTTTCTAGTGAGCTTTTGACTTTGAAGCTTTCGGGCGCGTAAGAATTCAGTAATTAAACGTTAGTCTAAAAATATTTTCTTTTGTCACTGTATTTTGTAAATTATTTTGGTCATTTCTAATGGAATTGTAAAGAAATGTGTTTAAGACTTATGTATGTGTTATCTAAATTTTAAATTTAATATTATTTAGTAACTGACTCCCTTCTATTTTACTTCTTTAGTAGGTAAATTTAAAATAATACCCTTCGGTAAAATTGCCATATAATCCCATGGGAATTGTGATTTTTTGGGATGCAAAGTAGCCTATGTACTATTCTAGCTTATGATTTATCGGTGTGCCAAACAACCAGATCCATTCAGCGGTTCTGACGTGATTGAGTAAAAAAAGTCAAGTAATACAGGATAAAGCATTTCAATTGTTTATAAATTGTCAAAGGCTTGATAAAAGTGAATTTGTGAAGGGTATTTTAATTTGATAGGCTTATACGTCCGAATGAACGAAACGCTTTCGTTGTAGGCCTCCAGAACCTTTCTGCCCCATCGGCCGTCATGTCAGTTCTACGTGCTATGTGACCGGCCCACTGCCACTTTAGCTTGCTAAAGGGGGTTATTCTACTACTCAAATTAAACAACTTTTTCTAAAAGACCAACATTGTGTCAATGTTGGTCTATTAGAAAAAGTGCTGAACATAGGCCTCCCCCAGTGACTACCATAGAACCTTAGTTAAAATAAAATTAAAATATCTGATCATGTTTCGGATACCCCCTAGGTAGTAGGATTTCTTGAGACGCCCTGTATAATAAATAGTTAATGTCCGTACCAAGGCCTTTATTATTTTATGTTACAGGTGCCTCTTATATAATTTCCCCGAAATGTATTTATTTTTTTATCTTGTCCATAAATTTTGTAACCCCACACATCCACCTTTACATTCTTATTAATTTCTACTGCATGCACAAGCGGGCATTGATTTTATTTCAAGGTAGGCAGTAGATAACTACTAATGTGTTTTATTGATGAAAATAGTAGTTTTCATCATTTGGAAGTACCTCTGCCTACCTCATTTCATTTATCAGGTAGGCACTACCTAATTGCCTATAGGCACCACACGCCCCTGACTGCATGCAATCGTTTCTTATCGGCCCAGCATTCAGATCCATATAGAATAAGAGGTCTTGTACCGGTTTTGTAAATAATAGAAAGTGGCTTGCCGAAAATATTAATAATTTTTGTCTATTACATTTTTGTTGAAATTAGCTCCTTCCCAAGGGAATTTCTTACTGGCTTATTGGCTTCTTATGAACAAAGATTACCGAACCAAATTTAGGTCGTAGAATAAAATTATGACTACCAAGAGACAATACAAATTGATATACCCACCAAATCAGAATAAATTATGAAAAGAGGAAGAGATGGGGAGTTGTTATTATTTTTTATGATGTCCATAGCGGTTGGTTTTAAGCGTTGTCAGATTTCAGGAAATGACTCGCCATGGTCTAGTGGCGCCGTAATTCGCCTAGAATGCAATTCGGTTTAATTCCTGGTTCGGGTTGATGCCAAATAGCTAAAGTGGCAGTGGGTGGGGCACATAGAACGTAGAACTGACGGCCGATGGGACATAAAGGTTGTGGAATCAAGGCCGCGAGGAGGCCTTTGTTTAGCAATGGACGTTCTGTGGCTAAAATGATGATGATGATGACGTCCAGAACGTCTGTCCACCTTGTGGGTGGACAACCCACGCTGCGCTTGCCAGTATGTGGTACGTTTAAATTAGAAGATAATATCCATATTAATAACTGTGTAACGAACAACATTTATTCAAAATCATGGAAAAATTGCATGTTTTATACTAAATAATGCTCTGCCGCGATTTTGATAATGAGGTCTGTCTTATTATACAATTGAATGAATACATTCATTAATTCCATCACATGACTTATCTAGACGATACAAATAGAAAAACAACACTCAGACGAATTGAGAACCTCCTCCTTTTTTTTGAAGTCGGTTAAAAATAATCCTTATTAATTCGTAAAAGAATAGCAAGTACGAGTATTAGTAGGTATGTAATGTAATTTTAAAGTTACAAAAACATTACAAACTTATTTTAGTTTTTTCGACCGACCAACTGAATGACTGTTCCCAATTCGTCTGTTATGTTGTTTTTTTTAATGTTTGTTACGTGATTACGTTAGTTTGGTACGTGATCCGTCTATTAGGAGCCGATTTCAATTATTTTTTTTGGTTGAAAAAGTATACTCTCGAGGTAGCCCCATGTTCACCAAGTTAGGATCTGGTGATGGAATCACAGGGAAATCCAAGAAAATCCTTAAAAAAATAAAGGTATGTGCCTTAATTTTTTGAGTGTGCTTGTAAACTTAAATAAACTTATCCAGATGTTTGCGCCTGGGAGTCATCACCATCATACTGCTGAGCTGATAATAAAAGTCACAGAACTCCTTAACGGTAACGAATTCTATAATGATAGATTCAAAATTATAACGTTTTGTTAAGGACTTAACACTTTAATAGTGAAATAATAAAGTTTTATAAAAAACTAAAAACCGACTGAAAATAAAACTGAAAAGCGAAAAATAATATTATAAAAAACATGCCTAATCAGTTCTTTTTGGTGTCAGTGCGAAAAAACACATTATTACTTTTATTGGCTGGCACCGACTCCAAAAAGAACTGATTAGACATGTTTTAGTAAAATAATACTTCTAGATGTTTTACGTCATCGGTAATTTCCATATTATAATTTTTTCTCTGTGATATTACTATGCGACACATTTTGTTACATAAAAAATAAGTAAAGTCTGGGTCTTGGACTATTGGTCTTACAATTTTACCAATTATGTAATAGTCCCCCAGTAGAGCTTAACAACTAAATTTTACGGACACATGACGATCCTTCGATATTATACTACTTTGTTCTTTATTTATCAACCGACTTTATTTAAATATGTTCTGTATAACTGTATGCGAATGTATTTTGCACGGGTGCTTATAATAAATATTTAGACTTTATAATAAAACATTTAACATAAAATGGTCGGCAATACACGAGAAGGTTGACATTGATTAAAAAAAAAGAATCTTTCATACTGGTTACTTGTATAGGAAAAGCAACAAGGTTGTCATACGACATTGTTACATTTATTACAATCCATGTTTTTTGGCAGATTTTTTCAAATTTATGATCACAAGTATAAAATCTCAAAATTTACATGTTGTTTAAATACATGTCGTGAATTGGTATATTTAATAAAAACCGCTTTAAAGTGTGTATAGCAATTTCAGAGATTAGCTTAACAGACACGATTAAAATTGTCGTAAGGGACTTCAATTTAATAATATCGACTTCCCATTAAAATATTATTGTCGGAATTTTATTGTTATAAATAGCGAAGTTTATGGTAAAAAAGTTTTAAAATATTTACACAAACTCTGAATTTCGCCTTTAAAACCATCTGGATCAGCCTTTTGAGATAAACATATCCAAATCTGACAGTGGACTTACCATATCATCATAAAAAGGCATCAGGGCAGTCAGTATCTGCCGTATGTGATAGAAACATAACGTCCAGTTTACGTTGAAACCGGTACACGAAGGTTGACTGCTTGACCAGAGCTCATTTTGAATGGTTTCTTCAACTTCGCCTATTTTGACTGATCACCACATTAACAATCATTTAACAAAAAAACACTGTCCACTTTTATGTTAATGAAAAAAAAGTTTCAAACTCACTGTTTCGTTACGAATTAAAAAGAAAATACGTCAACCAACGACGACTTCTGAATAAAAAAACAGTTTTTTATTTGATTAAAATAATTGAATGGTATTGGTTGAAATAAAGAAATCGGAATAAGAAACTTTCGACGTAGTATCGGGAGGTTTCGATAGGAAAATGGCGCACGTCCTTTCCCAACAACGTTTCAGTCCTAACTGACGAGTGCCTGAGAGCGTAGGTTATCTTTCGCGGAGAAAATTTCAGCTGTGAGAATTTTCTTTTAGTTTTCCGTTGACAAGATAAGGTCTTGTCTCTCTTGTATTGTGACGGGGTATTTATTATTCGGCTAGGGTACTAATAGGATAAGTAAAGTAGAACAAAAAAGGATCACGAAAATGTCTCGACTGAATAGAATACGGAATGAGAATTGAGCATTCATTTGCATAGTATTTGGCATTGTTTTTGACACTGTTACCTAATATGTTTGAAGAAATTTGATGATAATGATGACAGAGTGCTACCCGAAAAAGTTGGGCCACTACCAATATTCCGGAACATAATATTAAGTTATTCTTTGATTCCGATGACAAATGAAATGGTCGAGATACATTGCTATAACTTAGTTAGTGTACCGTTTCAGTAATTTCTGTAATGCAAATTATCTAAAGCTAATTTTAGTTACTGGTTTTGTCATCTTTATTTATTCTAAGCGAATTATTTTACTTGAAAATACAACACAGGATTTTTTTATCGGTATGCAACGTGGAATATAAACATTTAACTAGGTTTTAGAATAAGGTTGCGTTGTTTTTTTTTTCAAGATAAGATGACAAGACGAAATGAGGATATCAAAAGAACATAAGCCACTGAAATATTTTTTGGAATTGCAAAGCTTAACTGGCAATGGGCAAGCCTGACAACATAATATTGCAATGTGGCTACATTGCTCGCAAAACTGACAAGTGACAACCGTTGCGGAAGAAAGGTTCACGAGTGGCCACAAAAACCACATATTTTGGTCGGGTAGCATAGCATTTGGGGTTCAGCATGGTTAATCTTTATTAGGTTTCACTATAGCCACAGAAGTAAATAAACGGATCTTTACTCCTGCTCTATTAGTAGTATAGTTAAGGTGTTTAAAATTTATTTAAAAAAAAAACCGACCAAGTACGAGTCGGTATCGCGCACGAAGGGTTCTGTACCATTATATAAAAACGGCAAAAAATTCACGTTTGTTGTATGGGAGCACCCTTAAATATTTAATGTTTTATGTTTTTAGTATTTGTTGTTATAGCGGCAACAGAAATACATCATCTGTAAAAAATTGAACTCTGTTACTATCACGAGTCATGAGATACAGCCTGGTGACATACGGACAGACAGACAGACAGACGGACAGCGGAGCCTTAGTAATAGGGTCCCGTTTTACCCTTTGGGTACGGAACCCTAAAAACGTGTACATGTCCGTCTTTTTATCAACCTAGCTCTCTGTATATAAACGTTATCGTTTAAAGCACAAACGATTTGCCAATTATCTCAACAAATCACTGCAGAAAGCAGCAGACAAGTTTATTTGAAGATCTCATTTACAGTTTTATTGCCTGTAAAGCAGGCTTAAAAGCGATGTATTCAATCAAATGCTATATAACTTCTAGACCTACTAGGTTTTTAGTAAGCAAAAATAGTTATACATTAAAAAGCTTTAAAAATAACTAGTCAAGCGCTAGGTGGACTTGATCACCGAGAGTTCCATAAAAGTTTGCACATAATAGTCTTGAAAAGTTTTAATGCATTTTCCGAGTTGTAAAAGTTTAAGTTTTTCGGACATTTTTCTGTCTAGTGATATACAGGGTGTAGAAAAGACTAAAAAACTTCTATAAGCCGTTGTTCAAATACAACACAATTTTAATAGGACTAACATTAAAATTGGAAAAGAATTGTAGGTGCTCCATTATATACTCTAACTTACTATTGACACTACGGCTAATTTATTAAAATCAATAAGCTTATTTCTGCAAATAGGCCCAAATGAAGCTTTTTTAAAGGTTCTAATTCTCTTTTATCCTATCACTGCTTTGAAACTAATACGAGTATCAGTCAGTGTACTATTTGTCAGTCACTATAGTCAGCCACTTTAGGGCCTGTTTCACAATGTACGGATTAGTTCTGCATTAGTTCTGAATAAGCTATACAGTGTGTCTTTCGTTGGTGCACAAAAAAAATATTCTTATAAAAGAACTTATTCTAGTTATGGAAAAAATGAAAAAAAAAATCTTTGAGTAAATTTCAATTTTTTATAGGTACCTATTTTAATTTTTTTATGTTCCACGTTATGTAAATGTAAATGTTTTTTTTTTTGAGAAAAAAATTTTTCTGAAATAATTAGCTTAAAAATTTCTTTTTTTTTCTACTTTAACCTCATTTTTTAAAGAATTTATTATTTTTTAAAATTTTTAATTCAACATTGATAGATAGACTAATTAATTACCTTTGATTTTACGTAAGTTTCATTGAAATCTATCACAAACTTCAAAAGTTATAGGCTTCTATCGTAAGTATGGTCGCGTTGAACATAAAAAAAAAAAAATACCTGTAAAAATTCACATTTACTCAAAGTTTTTTTTTTTCATTTTTTCCGTGGCTGAAATAGGTTCTTTTATAAGAATATTTTTTTTGTGCACCAACGAAAGACTCACACTGTATTTTACTTATCTGAAGGATAAACACGATTTTTGACACGATTTTCAAGCACTTTTATCCTCTACATCTTTTTATTTTTTACATAACTTTTCGCATACGCAGACGTCGACAGTTTTCTGGCCTTACAACGCAAAAAAGCCGGCTCACTTCTACGGCGAGTTCGTGGCAGCCGCAGCAATGTGCTACAGGTCACAGCTGACAATAGGGACTGTCGACTGGTCGAGCACCTCAGTAAAATAACTAGTTCACTTTTAACTATTAAATACTAACATAGTTGCTAAGCTTGCTGTTACTAACACTTTAGTGGATCTTTTGTTACCTGATCAACAAATATTTTTTTATTTTTTTTTTATTTATTTATCCGTACATTTTGAAACAGGCCCTTATATATTATATACTTAAGTAGTATCTTGACATTAAAAGAAAAAATGTACCTGTGCGATCTGGGCAATAATTTATTCCCTTTATTTATAATTATCATTTAATTCGTAGTTAACAGTGTGCTAAAAACAACATTACATAATTCAAGATAATTCTAATTTGTTTTCATTAAAATTAACTTTGTTTAAATTTGTACATATTTAGCCATACACTGTGTTAATTTGTTAAATAACTAAATATATTTAATAATTATAGCAGATTGCTAAAGAAGTATGTAGGTAGTATTAAACATTGTACAGTTAAGAGCAGGTCTGCAACCTACCCAAAAAGTTAAGTCCGACACATAGAGTCCATTATCAATGGAAAAAAAAATTGACCTTTTGTGGTAGGTTGACGAGTTTTTGTCAGAGATGTCAGTTAACTTTAATGGTTATTTAAGAAAAACGTGAAATGCTTAAGTCTATACGAATAAAGACTATTAATGAACGAAAGTTAATCCACACTTAATTGTTAATTGACGTGGTCTGAGTGCGGCAGTAAGTGTGTGTTTGATGATTATGTAAATACATGAGATAAAAAATAAAGTTAATCCCTCACAAAAGTATTAAAAATACCTCTTTTGTATATAAAACTAGCATATGAAAACTCTTTACAACAAAAATGGCAGTTTTATAACTTCCGTATGATGTTGCCTGAATTATTTACGAAGGGGCTTACGTTATAGTGTTTTATTGCCGGTAGAAATACGCCCATGGGGTGTTTATAAGAGGGGATTTTATTTTCACTTACTTTTACTATGTTTAGTTGTTGCCATTTTCTTTTTCACAAAACATTCTTGAAGCTGCTTTTGTTAAATGGAAAATATGTAGACTACTACATGAGTCTCAATTTTTATTAAAAGTACGCTCTTAGATAAATTGTTTGAAGTCAATTCTAAAGATTTCAATTTCAAAAACATAAAATGAAACTCAATAAATATTGTGATAATAAATAAAATAGTTATAAGTGAACGATAAAATAGCATATTTTTATCGAATAAAACACTTTAAATATTTTAATCTTCATTTTTTATTTTACAAATAGTATTTTAAACAAAATGTTATAATGAAAGACTGAATAAAAGGTCTCTGACCCTAGTCTTTTTTGTAGTACCTCCATAAAAATTTAAGCATCTCAATAGTTTCTTTCCAACAAATTCCCATTATCAGATACAAACGTCGATCCAGTGATACCAATTGCTTTGTCACTGGCTAAAAATAGCGCAACTTCAGCAATCTCAACTGGATCACTAATCCTTTTTAGAGCTGTTCCTTGACGAAATTCTTCCCACGCCGCTTCTTCCATTTCACTACTGTATTCCAAGTTATCAAAAAAGTCTGTCTTCACGGGTCCTGGGCTTATTATGTTAACACGAACACCTTTTGGCGCAAAGTCTAGTGCTATTGATCTAGAGAAGTGATCCAATGCTGCTTTTGACGTGCCGTAAGCGAAATTCTTTCTCAAAACCATTTGACCGTCTACGCTTGAAATGTTTATAATATTTCCTTTAGTTTCAATAAGATGCTTGCCAGTGAGATGGGTCATATACACAACTGACCTAAGGTTCGTAGCCATAACATGGTCATACACTTTCATTGCGTTTTCATCGATAATATCAAGGAATCCACCTATACCTGCATTATTCACAAGTACGTTTATTTTACCAAAATGTTTCAAAGTGTCATTGACAATTTTTTGAGCATCATTTTCTTTGGTAACATCAGCGACTATAACAAAAGGTGTTTTACCAACCTTTGCTATGTTTTCCGATACTTTCTTGAGTTTATCTTCTTTCCTTCCTACAATTGATACGTTTGCTCCTTCTTCAGCAAATTTCAGAGCAATGGCTGCTCCAATACCAGAGCTGGCTCCGGTTACTAGCACTACTCTATCGTTAAAACTCATTTTGGTGATGACCTTATCAGTGGAACGATACCTAATATACTGGCGCACTATAAGTAGACACCAGATTTATATACATGAAGTGATTCAATTACACTTGAGAGCAGGAAATTCGCGGGTCTTTGAATAAAGCCATCGAACTAAATGTTTTTTAACCCAAGTTTTGTTAACCTAATAGGTTTTTTTAAACCTTTGCTCAGAGTGCTAGTTTTTTTTTCTCTTCAATAATTTTTACTATACAAAGAACTAATTGAAAAGAAAAACATCTTTTCTGTGCATAGTATAGAAGAACTGTTTTTTTCTTATTCTCACTATTTGTCACATAATAAAAGTAGTTTTTATTATTTGTTTTCTTTTCAAAATAACTCGAAATTTAGGTTTTTGTCGTTTGAAAGATGAATGTAATATCCAAGAAGTAATTAATGCCATAAGACGTCAAATTAATTGCTCTGAAGTGTACCTGCGAAATATGAGTTGATAAGTAATCTTGTTACATAACCGAAAATAAGACATGCTATAAAACAAAAGACAATAAAGTTTATTATCGTAGGTTATAAATGAAAACCAGATTTAAAATGTTAGTTTTTACACTAAAATTACCCAAATATAATAAACATTATGCATACTATCAATATTTTCACATTTCGAGGCAGCCAAAAACGTACCGTTTTTGCCAAAAAAAATTTTTTCAGGTATGGTATTCATGTAAAATGTACCAAAAAAAATATTGCCACGGAAAAGGCTCAGCCTATTGTAGGGATAACTGCAACTGAAAATTATAAGTCACCGCAACGTTAATTGATCAGTAGCTGAAATGTAATTTGTTTATTAATGTACGTGGCCGCGTTGTGAAATAAAACTTTTTCACTATTCACGACGTCCACTGCTGAACATAGGCCTCCCCCAGTGACTTTCAGATTGCCCGTTTGGCAGCGGCCTGCATCCAGCTGCTTCCTGCAATGTCTGGCCACCTTTTAGGTAGACGTACCATGCTGCGCTTACAAGTACGTGGCCTCCATTCCAAAATTTATCTGCCCCATCGGCAGTCAGTTCTACGTGCTTTGTGCCCCACCCACAACCACTTTGGCTTGTTTTAAACTTTTTACTATTTTTATTTACTTAAAGACCGGTTGCTTTTATAAATGTTTTTAACGGGTTATCGTCGGGTTCAACTATTATTCCACAAAATACGTAATTATTTGCGAACACTACGATTTGCGGGCAAATCGTAGCTTATCGTATCAAATCGTACCTTTGAAAAAACACATTATAAATGTACATGTATCTAAAACTATGTTATGTGTTTTATCAAAGGTTTTGTTTGCAACCGCAATGTACCGCACCATTTTATACGAAACTTCTTAAATACCCACGGAATTCCCGGTACCGCTTCCGTCAGTTTAGAAGCTTTATAAAATCTTTTGAGACGGCAAAGGAAATTCGATAAGAATTTGCTTTTAAAACTTTATTATGAATTATAATAATCAACCTCCGTAGCCGAGAGGCGAGCATACCGGCGAAGGAATTGCCATCCCTGAGGTTCCAGCCCCAGGAATTCCGGTCGGTTATAAGTTAGAAAACTAACTTTTTATGTTGTCTCGCACTGTAGTACTGTGCTAGAACTATGTAGGTATGTGATTTTGTTGAATATTTATTATGTATTAGGCATTACTATTTAGGGTTCCGTAACCCAAGGGTAAAAGACTACGCTGTCCGTTCGTCTGTTTGTCCGTCACCAGGCTTGAAAACCGTTGATAACGGCAACAGGTAGACGCTTGAAACATTCACAGATTACATATTTATTTTTTAAAAGATTTTAAAAATAAACAATTCAATTAAATTAAAATAAACATTTCAGCGGGGCTCCCATACAACAATATGATTTTTGACGTTTTTATAGATAATGGTACCTTTGTGCGCGAGACCGACTCGCACTTGGCTTGTTTTAATATTCAAATGCATACTAAAAGCGCGGAGACGGTGCAGGAGGTTTATTTTTATCAGTAATCATTTCTAAAACCAAACATAATGATTAATTACATTAACATTTGCAACTAATTACATTTTGTTTATAGAATTTGAACCATCGAAGCATGAATTTTTTGCTAAAGCCGGATTTTAAACAAGTGATGCTAGCTTTACTTATTTCTTAATAGTGACTTTCATTCGTTTTAGTCTGCCTGTTGATTTTGTAAGAAAACACAAGTAATCTCACTCCAAATATCACCTAAGCGGAATTACACAAAAATGTTATTTTACTAATAAGTGAGTTCACACTTCACACAACTTAATGTCGATGTGTGACTTTGGCCTCCCCCACACTATCGTCTTTGGATCGTCGACGTCGCGTCGTGTCAGTGTCAGTGTCCGATCAGCGTAAATGCTGCTGCGCAAGCGTTGCGTTAAGTGTCAAAGTGACAGCGCGGTTCAGCTAGGCAGCACAAACGAAAAAGGACTTTATTGTCTAACACAGAGGGTTCACCATTACTTATCGTCAGTGAGTGAGTGTAAACACACTAAAAACCCGATTAATTACCACAATTTTTATTTTCCTCTGCCAACACCGGACTCTAGTCATTATGAAAGACCCAAAATACTGTCGTTGAAGCAAAAATTCAAAAAAAGAATGTTCAAACCAATTCTCTTGTCAATCAATCTTGAGACCAAGGAGTGGGTAGTACTTGTATTTTTCCACGAAGGGAAAGGTGATGGCTAGAGCCATACAGCCATTATTAAGAAATCTCTTATGTCATTTAGGAGTGTTTAACACATCACTGTATGCGTACAACAAGGGTACGATGCTACTTATCTTGACTGCTAGTTACGAGGATTAACTTTAATTAGCGTTTATGAGTAAAGATATTTTTTAATAAGCTGTTCAGCAGTGTCTTAAATTTAATCAACGTTTAAGTTAGTTAAGACCGTTAATGATGAAATAGAAAATGAATTAATGATAAAAAATACAATTAATCAAACGATCATTTCATAGGTACTAACGAAGATCGACCTGTCTCAACTAGCGGCGCCAGCCACAAGATTATTAAGGTCCGATTTTATTAGTGTAAATCCTGTTAACCTGTGACTATATAGGTGAAAAGCAATCGTAAAAACCAATTTTCAAATGTGTGCCGTAAAAACTAAAAAAGTTAACGTATTATACGTGACATTGTCATTAATCCCACTTTATCCTGTGGATAATTCACTGTCTGCCTAGATTAACTAATTCACCTATTTAAGAGGCCGTGTGATCAGGACAAGAGTTATTCAATGTCATAATCGAAATAAAATGAGAGTACATTGACCATTCTGAATATAGGGAAAATATTATCCTATCAAATAAAACTAGATTTGCAGGATCTTGGGTCATGGTCTAACCTATTCTGATAACGCAGTAGATAAGGCGCTAGAAAATAAAACTCGTAGGGAAAATAGTTGTATTTGACTAATATCAACCTTCAACTTTATAGGAATACCGGTGACGCATCCAGCATTAGATAAATTAACTTAATAAAATCGCGCAACAAAAACAAAACATCAATTTGCTAATGGCACTCAAACTCGGTTTACTGCCAAATTATATCCGTCATAACTTGGTGATACCAAGTGTATTGACGCCTGAAAAGTGGATTTTGATGGCATTTTTCTGGGATCCTTAGCTGTAAATGGAACGAATATAATGTGGACTGATTGGGGTTTATGTGGTAAAGCTTTTGATGATAATTACGATTTTACACAAACATAGTTTTCAAAACACTGAAAATGCCAGGGCCGTTGAAAGGGTGACAAAGTATATTCCGCATGTGCGCTGTTTTTTACCCGACTGCCAAACGAGGGTTATGTTTTTTGAGCGTATGTATGTATGTATGTATGTATATCTATATATGTAAGTATGCCTACTTCTTTGCACGCCCTACAGCGTAAACCATTTAACGGATATTAAAGTATAATATATCAATAGATTTGTCTCAATTGTGGGAGTGACAAGGGGTATGTTATTTCCCGAAAGTCCCGCGGGAACAGAACTTACGTGGGAAAAACGGATCTGCAATACCGATAAACCGATTTTGAAACTTTCTTTTATTGACTAAGGGTCAAATATTTTCAGTGCTAATAGTATTCAATACTTTATTTTTTTAAATTCCTACGGGAACAAAAAAAAACATACACTGAAAAAATAGGAAGGAAAACCATTTAAGGGATTTCAACATATGATATGTCATTAGATTCGTCTCAGCTGTGGGAGTGACATAGGCTATGTTATTACCCGGAATTCCTATTGGTACATAAATTAAAGATACTACTTACTCGAGTTAAAACCTTTTTTTTTCAATAAAGAGTTACAATTAAGGCTGTATAGTTCATTGAAAAGTAGTAGAAGACCACTACAAACTAAAAAGTCAAAAATAAAATTAATAATTAAAAAAATCAAAAAACCCGACTGCTTAAAAAGTGAACTTAAAAGATGAAAAGGATAAATCTTGTGATTTAAGGAATCAATTTGCAGTCGGAGGCATCAAATCCATTAACAGTATAATGATGATTGACTTGGTTGGTATGCACTGCGTTAATAGTACCTAAATAAGTTATTTAAATCCGTGTAAAAAAAGTCGAATCAAATAACATAGATTTGATGCCTCAGACTGCAAATTAATTCTTTAAATCTTGTTTTCATTTTTTAAGTTTACTTTTTACGCAGTCGGTTTTTTTATTTTTTTATTAATTAATTTTATTAAAGTAAGTACTTCCACTTTGCCGCGCGCAAGTCGACTTTGCCGCGCGGCTAGGTTATACGCTGCCTAACCACGCGATTACCGTACGTACATAAAAAATAATCAGCAGGGCGGTATAACCTACTAATGCAGCAGTCGCTGAGTCACTATTGTGAAAAAAACACTTGCTTAGGTTCATAAAATGTTTGAAAAACAATTCATTTTCCTTTTTGTCACACATGTTGGCTTTCTAGTTGATCAAATTAACTTCGTAAGGGATGGCAAACCTTTCTACAACATTCAAAACAATAAAAAAAGTTTAATAAAAAACTAAAAAACGACTTTAAAATGAAACTAAAAAGCGAAAAATAATATTGACTAAAACATACCTAATCAGTTCTTTTTGGAGTCGGTGCCAGCCATCGAGAGTTAGGTACTGATTACTGATTAGGTATGTTTTAGTCAATATTATTTTTCGCTTTTTAGTTACATTTTGAAGTCGGTTTTTAGTTTTTTATTAAACTTTTTTTATTTTACAATTTTAAGTGTTAAGTCCTCTATTTTTTCCCTCCTAACTTCGCCAAAAATTACTTTACAGCAAAGTAACCTTTACTAATATTGGTCCTCTATGGACCCCCCATCCAATGGTATGATAAAAATAAGGTGTTATATAGGGTCAATTTTTCGACGAAAATTTTTAAGTCTTAAGAAAAGGGTTTACCTACACTCCAACCAGAACGGCGGCTATTTTGGTGTCGTAACTATAGGATAAGGTCTCGCGTTAAATAACAGGTTAAATTAAGAAAGGAACTTTCAAATTTTTTTTCGTTACTGGGTGTGCGGGTACGCCCCCAGTAAATAAAAATTGGCGGTCTGGTACCTCATAAGCTCCACGTCTGCTCAACACACTGCGAAATACGTTCTGTCGACAAATTGCAGTATTATCTTCTAACTCCTATCCGTTAAGGAGTTCTGTGGCTTCCATCATCAGGTCAGCAACATGACATGATGATTACCAGACCCAAAAATCAGCATCAAGTCAGAAAATTTATGCAAAACATTATGGGTGCCTATAAAAATTAAGGGTTGCCCTCGATTTCCCAGGGATTCCATCATCAGAATTTGACTTGGTGGAAATGGGACCACCTCGGGAGTATACCCTTTCAAACTTAAAAATAAATTTTGAAATCGGTCCATAATTGACGGCGTAATCGCGTAACAAACATACAAAAAAAAAAAAAACAACATTCAGACGAATTGAGAACCTCCTCCTTTTTTTGAAGTCGGTTAAAAATGGAACCCACATTCATAGAGACAAAAAGCTCGGGAATCACCCCTGCTATGCGCCTGTTCAATTTGACCCTTACTTCCAGGGACACCCAGTATAATGAAGTGTCCGACACCACATTACATTTCTCGTTCCATGAAACCCGGCACGCTTCACCGCGGCACGGCATTCTTATCAAACGTTGATTAACGCACGCCCGACTGTACATACGGTCAGTTCGGGACCTAATAATCAAAGAAACTGAATAATAATGATAAATGAAATTATATGACATTTGAGAAATTCATTCATTGCTATCCAGTGGACCTACAGGTTTACTATATAACCGATAAATTGTGTTGATTATAATGTTGTGTCTGTTAATTATCACTTGTAATGATAGATCATACACCATCATAAAAAAATTATATACTTAAAAAAATAAGTAAAATTCAGAAAAGTAAAGCAAGAAACAGAATTTTGGTATTTTCTCTTGAAGTAAACATCACGCTTTATTTCAGTCGTTAAGCTATTGCCAACATTTGGCAAACATGTCCAACCTCTATAAAACCAACATTTAACTAGGTGTAAAAAAATACAACTGCAAAATGTTGAATATATTCCCAAGTTTTTTGTCTACTCGTCATAATATTTTTTACGATTTAGGCAACACACCCATTCACTTAATCCTCATTTATTTTAAACAGAATTATAAATATGTATGTATAATAATATGTTAAAGGGTCTGTCATAAGTCTTGTTACGTAAATAACATATTCAGTAAAACAATGAGTTGTATTCCCTAGGGAAATTTAACGGCTCCCTTAAATTCAATTACACGTTCGACACGCTGAGTTATTTATAATACAAGCTTCGTTAAATACTGCTAATATTGATTTTGCTTGAGGGCTTAGTAAATTCACATTGTGAAATGTAATTATGTGTGTGTGATTGTGTTTAGGAGGCGTACTACGAAAGTATTTCGTTCGTTCGGACGATTGAATCCCACTATCCCACTAATTTATAAATGAGAAAGTTTGTGAGGATGTTTGGAAGTAAAGATGTTGTGATTCAATCACGCGTTAACAGCTAAACGCATTTGGATGATTTTGCACACATTTAAAATAAGATCTGGATTAACATATAGGATACTTTTTATTCTAGTTTAATGTTTCTGTAGTATATATTATGTGATGTACCAAACATCCTGTAGTTCATGCAAACGAAATTGCGGGCACAGCTAGTATACTATACACCGAGACATTTTAGTGGTTGTTTTCCCGCAGTAAAATGATTCTATCTTAGTAGTACAATAGATTAATTAAGTTTTTTTAATTAAAAAATCACCTGTAGGCTTGAAAATTCAAATCGCCTTCAGCGCGTGCGATGCACTTTATGCTGTATTACTTTGTATGGAAGCTTCTTTTACTTTAAACTTTTATTTTACTTTAAACATTTATTTTGTGCGGCAGGCAGTACCCAAATACGTCACATCTCGTAAAAGAAACTATCATTTCTCACGCTTTCGAGTTGATAATTATTTTTTTGATTAGGTGAGAACAAAAATATTTTTAATTAAAAAAAATCGCATGGTTTGATAGTACTACTAAAGGTAAATCGTTCTGCCGCGGGAAAACAACCACAAAAATTTGTCCGTGTATAATTAAAATATCTATTTACTTGTATCACAAGAGTTGAAAACGGTCGTGTTTTTTACATGGCTAGTTTGAGTTGGTCATATTTTTTCAAAGGATTGACATAAGTGACTGGTTATTTATTGTAACGAACGAAAAATTTTGGTAGTAGGACTTCTGAATAGGGAAAGCGCACTGCATATTTATCCCGATAGGTGTCGCGTTGTGTTTTGTCCTAACCGCAATGATTATTTGATCAATGGTTCCGCCAGTGCAGCCACTGATCAAATAATTCACTACGTTAAGGGCATATTTCACAATGTGCGGATAAGTTCTGCATTAGTTCTAAATAAGCTTTATTTACTTAACACGATTTTGACATAATTTTCAAGCACTTTTATCCTCTACCCATTTTTATCTTTTGCATAACTTTATTTGTACATTGCAAAACAGACCCTTAAGCTTATTGCCCATGAAAAAAGTAGAACAGTGATTTCGACTGATTGAATATTACATATTGTTAGCAATTGAAACCAATTTCGCAGACGATTTGTTTTTCATCAGATTTTGAGATTCACCTTAAATAAAATACATTCGATATCGAGAATACCACTCATTCCAGTTTTAATAATTTGCTACCACATGACTGCAAAAAATAATTGAGTTTGTGTTTTCCAAAGAAAGAAAAACACCAACATTTACTTACTAATTTCATAGAATCGTCTCGTATTTATGATATAAATTTGGTCAGAAAAAACGTATTGGCTGAAAATAACGTAATTGGTTTCAAGGTTTAATGCATAAGGTGTATTTTTGCATGATCTCTCGAGGTTCATTTACAGGATTCATAACAGCTGAAATAACACTGATGATACGGAATTGAGGAAACAACTCTGAATTTTCGGGGTTCCAAGTTTTCTTCTCTTGTAGGACAGTCTTCACTTAATACATTAATTTGTTAATGAGATTTTATTTATTTATTTTAGTCTCACTCAAGGACGATTTAATCAGTCATGATAAAACTGTTGCATATTTAAATGCACAGAAATTGAAAAGAAAACTTACAAAAGATAAAGGATTTTAAAGCCACGAGAAACTTTTGGCTAGATCAGCAAACTAAAACAGTAGACTTTTCGAGCGTCAATATAAATAAATCGTATTTAAGGTCACTTTAACTCAGGTTGCTTCGTTCAGTATTATTACATTCAAACTCACGTCTATTGCGTCGAATCACAATATATTTTTTTTGGAAAGTAGCGATGCGATTAATGTTTATAAATGTGGCTTTTTAAAATTAATAATTAAGACTAAATAGACGAATAAAATTATTAGTAGTATTAGTAGGAAACTTTAGATCAATCTACGCTCTAACTTTTACATCTTCTTGAAATTATAAATAAAAAAAAAACAATAATAAAATAAGAAACGGTTCGAAATTTCACTAGCCGCATTTTATAAATCAACGCTCAAAATCTATCTTGTAAAATGAAATTTCAGTCTTAAATACTTAACACTTATGACTTCTATTAAGCACGAACATTTTGTACCTAAGTCATGGATGTTTATAAACGTAAGTATGTTTTTCCGCTATATAGTCACACAATTGGTGTGAAAGTGGAAAGAATTTATTTATTTATTCTTAAGTCAAAATAATTAAGGCTTGGTATTCTAACAAGGGCCGCACTTTTAAGTTTTTTAAATACCATCTGAGACAAAGAAAATAGTGTTTGAAAGTCTGAAAAAAAGATATGTATTAGTTGAGAACCTTCTCTAGCCAAGTTCGCATTCAGTTACATGATCTAATGAACTTCACTCGATAAAAAAAAATCGAAAAGATACCTCTTTTTGTAATGTTTTTTTCAATTGTATGGCTATACTTCTCATATTTTACATTTATTTTTTATACTCAAATAAAGCCATTGAATATAGGTAAATAAAATCGCAGTGCTTGAATCGATACAATGATTGTCTTACTTACTATGCTTAAGTATCAACTAAAAGTGCGAGCGCGGCGGCCCGGCCACCTCGGACCGTCGCTTGCGTGCGCTTTTGCAGGAATACCTGGCCTTAAACAGGAATAAATAAGCAATAGAAAAGTCTTTCATGTCCCCCAAAACAACGTCAACGTGGCCGCCTTGCCAATTATTTTGTAATATGAACTGTTAAAATCCGTTTTTACCGAATCGGCATCGAAATTGTGAACGTTCCGTTGAACAAAATGTTTCTATTACGGATGTAATAAAATTGAGATTTTATTATTTCAACGAATATCAGAGCTCGGCCTTCGGGCCACGGATGTCGAAACTGTGTATATTCCGTGGGCGTATGAGATTCATACGTTTATGGAATCGAAGGTAGTTGCTAGGGACGCCGTTGCTTTTTTAAAGAAAACATTAATTTGTAATAATCTGGATAGGCTTCTGTAAAATTTAATTCATGCCGAATTGATTATTGAAATTTTGGCGGTAAAGGCATAAAATAATTAAATAGTATCGTATTTTAATCATTTAACCCCCAAGTGGGCAGTCGGCGGCCGGAGGTCCATTGTTATTCAATTGTTAATATTGTTATCTATTTTGCTGGGAGTTGAAGGGTTATAAGCTTCATATAACGTGTGATCTACTCGAGCACACATAGACATCGCGCACGGACGCGATCTCGGAATAGCTACTTAGATGTGCCAGGGTGATTCGAAATTTCATGTCGGCGAGCGTACCCACAAGGTTTCACCTGGTAAAGGTTGCAGGAAGCCGCTGGATGCAGGCCGCTTCCAACCGGCCAATCTAGAAGTCACTCTGGGAGTCCTATGTTCAGCAGTGGACGTCCTGTGGCTGAAATGATGATGATGAAGCTAGTCTATGTATGCGTTGCTTTATCGCGCAATCGTGCATTGTATAAAACTTAAATTCTGATATCCGGAAATACCTAACTATTATTTTTCTGTACTTTAGACCCTGGACTAGCAGACAAAATCTTTTCATGGAACTTTGAAAAAAATATTTGTATTATGTTTTACGTTGTATTCTCAAAAAAAAAGCCGGCCATGTGCGTGCACGCGCAGTGTAGGGTTCCGTAGTTGCTCGACGTTACTACAATATGTTTCAGCAATTACTTCATTTAAGTCACTTTTAATGTTTTCCTCTGTTATTAGGTAAGAAATTTTCTAATACATAAGTTGAATGGCTGTTGCTCTTAAACTAACTGTTCTTTCTTAACCGTTATGATTATCCTTGAAAGTTGATGAAAAGCACTATAATCATGATTTTTTCAGATTTTTCGAGCTAATAGTTTACCTTTAAGAGGGGGGGGGGAGTGGGAGGGACACCCTACTCGATCAAAAATTTGCACTTTAAAGTTTAATATTTCACAAACAGATCCCTAAATCGAAAAATAGTCCTAGAAAACTCTAAGTCATTTTAAAGGACCTACTACTCTGTCAAGAAAGTACCGGGAAAAGATTAATAATACACAAAATGTTAATTATTCATCCAAATTTATTTTATCACCTTCAAAGTATGCTCCTTCAGAAGCGATACACTTACGCCAACGAATAATCCAATCATCAAAACATTTTTAAAACGCTTTTTCGGAATCGAGATCAGTTCTCGCCACGAATTCTTCTTAATGTCTTCTACCGAATGTTGAGTTTTGGTCAAAAATTCGTTAACAATGATGGCCTTGTGGGAATGCGCATTATCGTGGTGCAAAAACCAAGAATTTTCATTCCACAAATCTGGCCTATTTCGGCTAATTTGCTCTCTTAAACGCCGCATAAGACTTAAATAATACTCTTTTTTATCTTTTGACCTTCTGGAAAGAATTCTGAGTGCACAACACCGCGACATTAAAAGAATACAGTCAACATGACTTTGACTTTCGATCGAGTTTCGCGCGGTTTCTTCGGTTTCGGTTCAGTTGGAAGGCGCCACGCCGAAGTTTGTTGACTAGTTTGCATGTCAAACTCGTAAACCCACGTCTTGTCACCAGTAACAATGCGTTTCATGAATGTTGGGTCGGAATTGACTCGTTCTAGCATGTCCTCAGCGACTCTTTTGCGATTGAGTTTTTGGAGAAAATTCAGGTCTTTTGGGACTAGCCGAGCGGCAACATGTTTCATACCCAATTGATTATTTAAAATGGTACGCATCGACTCGTGTGACACCGAAAGTTCGACGGCTAGCTCTCTCAAACTTGAATGAGGATTTTCAGTCACTATTTCCTTCACTTTTGCGAATGCGATGTTATCTTCAGTAGCAGAAGTTGATGGCCTACCAGAGCGAGGCAAATCTTCCATCACATCTCGACCGCTTTTAAACGCTTTGTACCACTCAAAAACACGTGTTTTTGATAAAGTCGATTCACCGTAAGCCTTCTGTAACATTTTCAGAGACTCCGAACACGAAATCCCATTGGCGATGCAAAATTTAAGACAAACTCTTCGTTCGATGTTTTTGTCCATTATGAAATTCGCAATACACACTAGATATGGTATAACTAAAAACAATACTGTATTTAATCTAATTATGAGATGTAACTCAAACTCCGTGCCAAAATGGAAAACAGTTGTGCCAATCTAACAAAAACAAAAAAAATATAATTTTGAATTTGGAACCATAAACAAATCATCAATTCCCGAAACTTTTTTGACAGAACGTATTTAACGATACCCCACAGGAGGGGGGAGAAGATGAAAAAATAATTCATCAACACGTTACATGTATGGGAGTTCCCCTAAAAAAAATTTCTTTTACCACTTTTTCGGCGTGATTGATATACATACCTCCACACAATTACAGCTCTCTAGTGTCAACAGTCTCCAAGCAAAACTTCGGACGGCAAGACAGACAGACAAACAGACATGACGAAACTAGAAGGGTTCCTTGTCACGACTACGGAACCCTAAAAATCAAAAGCTCTGTGAATTTGATGAAATATGCATTTTAGAATCTCAGAAATAAAAAGCACTTTCCATGGAACTAAATTAGTACATAATGGCCCTAATATGCAGATTACCAAACCTTCAATTAGCACTATTTTTTGTGGCGTTAAATGAGCAAATGATTCTCTTTAATTTGTATGGGATTACTAGTCTACGTACGTATTTTATACATATAACATATACAGGGTGTTAGGTAAATATTATTTACATATTCAATTGATAATGATGAGGTAAACACCGATAAAAAGCTTGAACATTTTCCCATTTTCCTTTGTCAGAAAGAAGGATAGTTTTCTGTATTATGTTAGCTAACAATGCAAATATACCTAGAGCATACTTGTACAACCAACTAAGCAGTAACAGGAATTTTATTAAATTCACATAAAAGGGTTAACTTTAACTTAATAAACAACAAAAGGTACCGAACAAACGATGCCCAAAATCATTCGTTATGAAGGGTCAATTTGGTTCTGAGAACTTTTTCTTGAAAGCATCTTTTGTACGGGAACACCAAAATAAATAAATTACAGACTCACTTAACTATACAAAGCTGTTTTTATTCACTTTCAAAATATTTGGTATGTCCTAAGAAACCTCCTTGAAGAGGTCTTTTGACACTAAGGGCCTGTTTGACATTGTACGGATAAGTTCTGCATACGTTCTGTATAGGCTGTTTGTTACTTATCCTTTTTGCGTTTCACGACCGCCGAATATTCAATGTCAAATGTCACATTAATTCAAGCATTTTTATCTGTTACGTATCTTCTGCCACTTTACCCGTTTATTGTAAAACATGCCCTAATCATTAAGGCCTGTTTCAAAATGTATTTCCAACACGATGGTATCAAAAACGTATTTTTTTCAATTTTGTGGGTTGTCTTGTTTTTACTTATTTGTGTCCAATTATGATAGTATTCTAATACTATTTCAATGGAATACCATAGAATAATGTTTATTAATAATATTATGAATAATGTAATACTACATAATAATGCAGGGACAGAGATACGCGAAAAGTATTTTCTGTTATTAGTCACTTTTTTGCGCAATAGTTACCTGTGTGATTGATTCTAAAAACTATTTCTTTCAAGCATTTTGTAATGGAATACTTATTAAGTAAACTCCAGGCTCCCTTTAAAACACGAATGGAAAACAACACTTTGTATTTTAATAACGTATTTAGTATTGTGGTCCTACTTTATAACATTAATTGTGCTACTTGTGTGCATGAACAAAGGCTCGAATCCATTTTTGTAAAGAAGGAAAGAAAATATAGTTCAAAGAATCCCTTTGTAAATGATATGTGAGGTAAATTGTAAAGACTTGAGTAAATGATATGAATTTCGATTTGATACCTTTACATTGTCCTGGTAAGTAGGTTCTTGATAGACAGACAAACAAACGGACAGACGGACAACGAAATGATAGTATTAGTCCCTTTTTAGCGTTCCGTACCCAAAGGGTAAAACGGGACCCTATTAATGAGTCTTCGCTGTCCGTCTGTCTGTCCGTCCGTCTGTCTGTCCGTCTGTCACCAGGCTGTATCTCATGAACCGTTATAGTTAGAGAGTTGAAATTTTCAAATATGATATATTTCTGTTGACGCTATAAAAACAAATACTAAAAGACAGAATACAATAATTATTTAAGGGGGCTATACAACAAACCCATATCCCATACAACAAACGTGATTTTTTGCCGTTTTAAATGGTACGGAACCCTTCGTGCGCGAGTCTGACTCGCACTTGGCCGGTTTTTTTCTTTAATGAAACCCTGATTTAAGGTATGCAACCCCAAACAATGCATAAAAATGTATTTTCTATCTTCTTGCAGTGGGATCTTTTTAATGACGTATTCTCGTACATAATAGCTCGTACTACCCTACAATGTGAAAAGAAATAAAAGCAATGAAACATATAGAGCGAGAGAGACCATAAAACCAGCAGTAAACCTCTGGACAGCTGTTGACCTGACATAAACGTAAGTAAAGTCTTACTATGTTGGACAGGATAGAATCCGAGGTTAAGATAAGGGACTTCATACACTTTTTGCATCAAAGGTGCGAATACATGATATTATGATATATTCAGTTCCCAAGAAAAAATATATCAGATAATAGTAAAAAAAGCTTTTGTTTTAATTAAAATTTACTTCTGACAATACGTAAATTCGAAACATTAATTATGAGCCCACACGAGATACAAAAGGTTATTCTGTTCTACATAAAATTCTCATTCAGATCGTTTAACTAGTTTGGCACAAAAAGGTGGAGTAAACGGGGTCTCGAGCGGAGTCCACGCCTTGGATAACGTAGTGAGGAGGCCCCCAGCTCGATGGACCAACGACCTTAAGAAGATGGCTAGCAGTGGCTGGATGATCAAGCTGGAAATCGTGCTCTTTGCCACTCTTTGAGGGAGGCTTACGTCTAGCTGTGGACTGCAATAGACTGGCAATATAGATAAATAAAAAATAATAATATCTTCCTAATGGTATACATAAAACACAATGATGATAATGATTAAAAAAAAAGATCGTTAAAGTAGGAAAAAAGACTTAACATAAGTAGTGGTAATTTTAGGAAGGCAGGACACAGATATTCTACTAAAAATCTCTACAGCAAAAATAAAGCCTAGTATGTTGACACCTTTAAATTAGTTCTTCGTTAGCCACCAAATAAGTGACGACGATACGTGACTTGCTCGCCTCTGTTGACAAAGTACATCTTTGTCAACAGAGGCGAGCAAGTCACGTATGGTTATAGGTTTACGCCTACTGGAATCTGCGATTTAGGTCGGTAAAATTGTAGCTGTTCTGTCCTGTGTCGTCTTTTGTTTGTTAATGAATGTGATTTCTTTAGGGTTTCCTGTTTCAAAACGAAAAAAAAGAAACCTTTCATTATTTCGTCATTGTGTTGTTCATCTGTCTGTCATGACCATTTTCATCATGAACACGTGGAGGTATCAAGTTGAAATTAATATCAAAATAATGCCAATCTCTTGAAGCTGTGACGCATTTTTGATTATTGCAAGAAAATGAAAACCCATAGGGCAATACTTCCCGTTGACCTAAAATCATGAAGTTCAGCAACCATTGTATTGCACAAGTAGGTGAAAAAAGCTTTTTTGGACAAAGTCAGAAATAGTTTCAAAATATTTTTACTTTATAGTACGCCACCGATCGGATGTCAAGCGCTGGGTCAGAGTGGGGATCGCTTTAGGCACTAAAAGACGATCATCGTATCAGAGACGCGTGTGGTGCTAGCATCCAATCACGGCTGGTGGTGCGGGCGCGTCGTTCTACTAGCCAATGAAATAAATGTAATGGTATTCTGTGCATCTTTCGCCCAACGCTCAACTTACGTACCGCTAGTTGTACATATTTTTTCCGTGGCTACTTGTAGTTAGGGGCCCAGACAAGCCTACTGTCCTACGTATAGGTCACCTAATTGAAAAGGTATTTCGAGCTGACTTCATCAATAAAAAAAATAGTTTTAGGCTTATCTGGGCTAAAGCAATCAGTTTTATTTTTTATTTTGTAGCATTTTGATGGTGTTGTTGGTTGTCCTAATTAATAAAATAAATTATTTTTCGAACTAAGTTACAGAAACCAACTATTTGAAGGAACAATCTATGTTCTAAATTACATCCCATTTAGTAAAAGTTGCGAAATATAACGACTGTCTTAATGCCTCCAGTTTCATTAGGGATTTAATTAAAATATTTTATTGGCTGAACGCAATTTCCTTAGTTCGGACCGAAATGAGTCTTTTTTATGAAAACCTGAAGGTTGAAGTGCCATCTGTTTGAAATACGTATTATAATACTATGTATCAATAAGTACTTACTTCTTGTAAGCTTATAGGTAGATATTTTTGACCTATACTTAAAAGCATTAAGTTCCACTGCTGCTTCAGATCGAATTTGAAAATACTCCTTCAAAATTACGAAATCTTTCTGATTTCATACTATTTTTATAAATATGTTAACATGGACTCGTTTCGGTTTGACATACTCACTACCTAACACCCTGTAATAGCAAAGAATTAAACAAAACAAAAAACGTAAGTCGATAATTTAGACTGAGTTGCATCATGGCTTTGACAGCGAGAAAAAACACTTGAATTTCATCTTGTCACGTGACTTCCTCGGTAGCATAGTTGGTAAAGCACTCGCCCGGCATGCGATGGGACTTGGGTTCGAGTACCACCTGAGGTCGATGATTTTTTCAAGTGTTATTTATCTTCAATGAGGTGCATAACCTTAACTTTAACCATAACTATAACTATAACCGGTGTTTCTGTATCGAGTTTGACTGACTTTTGACGTTTGTTAAATTAAAATAAGATATGCAACGTATTTTTTAACATATTGATGCTATTCGTATAGTAAAAGTTGTTTCGTGACAACCAGTCGATTACACCGGTCTCATAAATTTTAACTAAAAATAACCTTGTATTCTTTCTAGTACTAGTATCTGAATATCGTTGTCTGGGATTTAATAATGTCACTAAAATTAGTAACATTTTAAACTTTCTTGTTGCATTTTTTAATTATAACACTGTACACAACACGGGTATTGATACCCGTACCCGGGTACTTGTGTTGTGTACAGTGTTATAATCAAAATTATGAATATAAAGACTGAAATTAGAAACACATATAGACATAAATATAGATAGTTTTATTATGTAATATTTTTATCGTGCTTATGTGTGGAAATCACACACCGTTTATGTGTAGGATGATTATGCATTCATTTATAATTACAAATTAAAAAAACGGAAGTCGTGAGCAGAAGCTCGAAATTGGTAAAATAATTATAAAACAACTAATATATATTTTTTTTTATTTTTTTTATAAATGCGAAGTAGTCTGTGGTTCCAAACTAAATAAAGCCCACTAATCCTAAAAGTTTGTTTTGTTGAAAATTGTTGTTCAGTTCAGTTCTTCATTCCAAAGATAACCTATTTATTCTTGAACACAGCTCAACACTACATCATTACCCTTACAAACTAACCTCAAAGTTACATTAGCAGTATGTAGTGTTGTGGATCAATAATTTAAATATCGATAGTTCTTATAACGTCACCGCAAAATGATTTAAAGAGTCATAACGATCAACAATCTGAAACAACGGCCCACTGCGAGTCGGACTCACTCTCTTCTCTTTTAACGTAACATCATTTCAGACAGATTGTCAAAAATATGTAATAAGCGTTGCTTTTGGGGTTCCGAAATCTAAACATGGCTCTCCCGTACAAAAGTTCAAGTGTTGCTTGACCGAAATGTATGGTCCAGGCAGGAGATTTTTTTACTAGATTTCACTGCTGTTCTTGTTGAGTAAGAGTTGAGTAAGAGTTGTCAATTGATGATAAGTAGAATTATATAAGGTGTTTCAAAAATATCTGCCATGGCTATGATTCAAAGAATAACGTATATAGAATACGATAGTAAAGAAATTTCATGCCCCAGTCGTTTTCTATTTTTGACGTGATAACGTGTTATAAATCAATGAACGCCAGTTCTACGTACGAAAAAGTGTCACGTTCCGTCTAAGCCGAGTGTGCGGGCGAGAGCGCGGAACAAGCGATAAAGAGGCACGATCGGCCTAAGCGTTCGGCTTGTGACGCATCTATGTCTTATGACGTTATCACGTAAAATTATAAATCATCCGTAAACCGACTTTAAAGACAACCAATTTTTTTATTTAAAAAAATTATGAACTAAAGATTTCATTTTGCTTAAAACCATCCACATCTGAACTAGCGCGGGAAGTAGGAAGAAAGGGCTAGTATAACCTATATCAGCTGCGGCAGATATTTTTGAAACACCCTTTAAACTTAAGAAGATAATTGAAATCTTAATATTTGTAATTGAAATATCACAATGTAGTATAATTTAGGTAACTATAGTTGAACCCAAAGACAAACGTGCAAGACAACTTTATTGAACAATAGATACAGTAACGTATTATTGAAGGGTGGGTGCCTTTAAGTTTTTTTGATTTGTTTTAATAGTAATGCTCTTATTTTTATTTAACCACTGTATTACTATTAAGAAGTAAAAACCTAGTTACGTAGGACCGTTGCTACGTCTTTTCGTCATTACTCATATTTTAATTCTCACAGGCCCATTAGTAATTATAGCTCATCGATATCGATGCCAAGTAAAACACTAACAACACTGTCAAAAAGGTTCCAGAGGCGACAGAGTACAATAAAACACATTTCCTCAAAGTAGATCCACAACTTACAGAAACGGATCAATCGAAGGTGATTCGCCACGAACTCAGGTCAGAAACTTTACAGACTCATGTTAATGTGTTTAGGTACTTTAATTTTGTTTTGACGAGTCATTTTCTGAGTTAACACAAAAAGTTATCTCTGAAAAAACGGACAGAAACTTCGAGAGAAACAGTTGGAAAGGAATTGTAAAGGATAGGTTACACTGAATCGTTTGGTAGGTGATCGACCGTTTAGGTGATAAACTATTTTTACGTCACAAGTTATGTAAAAACACTGACTTCGACAGTCAGATCAGACGCCCAATATGTAGCTGTCATTAAAGATTAGGTATTTGACTGAGAGTTCGGTAGGTCACGAAATTGATCACTGACCACTGACGACTTCCGTAGCCGAGAGGCGAGCATGCCGGACTATATTATGGATGTGGAAAACGAAGTTTTCTATATTGTCTCGCGTCTTGTTCATGTAGTATCGTTGTTGTTTCTATAACACAAGTGCTTTAGCTGCTTTCCTTAGGATCAGAGCAATGTATGTGATGTTTTCTAATATTTATTTATTGTCTCGGGTTTTCGAGTTTTCTCACCATAAACCCCAAAGGAGATAACCACTTGGATAGTCTAGACTCTAGACTGAAAGAAAAACAACAGTAAAAGGTATCCAAGTATAATTATGTGTTCACACTCACAAAACACGTGTAATGATGTAACTGAATATTTAATAAGAAAAACCGAAGAAACGACTGCCATCCGAATGTAACAGATAAAGGTCGGCAGCTTCTTTTATAAAACGACCCTATGTAAACAGTCCTTTAGATGGGTATAAATAGGATTACCGCGTGGAACGTAAATGATACTGATCTTGGGTTCAAAACACATTTTGTAGGTACCTCTTTTTCAATTATTTAAAAAAAAATCATCTCTTTAAGCCGCCTTAAGAATATTTTCTGTTTTTTATTTTGTGAAAATAGATACTAATAAGAAACCCACTCGTATTTTATATAGTAAAAAAAACTAACACGTCACAAGTTCATAATTGATGAGATTCAAATGAAAGCATAGATTTTGACATATAAGATAGATTTATTAATTAAGTTGCATTAAAATAAAAATATTGTGATACTGATTGCTTCAACACTTTTCCCTTTTGAAGATATGCCAATCTGAAAAAAAAAGATTACTTAAACAAGTAATAGTCTCGTTTGTTTTTAGTATATAAGGTCCGATTTTATTAGTGTACATCCTGTTAACCTGTGACTATATAAGGTGAAAAGCAATCGTAAAATCTACTTTCAAATGTCTATCATAAAAACTAAAAAAGTTAAAAATAAAAATACAAAATAACTACATCGACTACATTATGCAATATGAAGTCAATGTTGTTGATTTTGATTTTTAACTTTTTTAGTTTTTGTGGTACACATTTATATATTTGTTTTTACGATTGCTTTTCACCTATATAGTCACAGGTTAACAGGATGTACACTAATAAAATCAGACCTTATATAAAATCATTATAATAATTTTCGTCTTCATTAATGTTAATATACTTATATCCAGAATGTTTCTATAATTAATTCTCCCGAAACCTAGCACAACATTGAGAACGACCTACATTATGTATATCTACCTCTTAGTTACTATGACTGTCTAAGTTTAGTGGACAGGGGTATCATCCCTTTCTCTGTCAGCCTTGTCAACCCTAACTGTTACATTTCAGAGTCCCAATACTGTAAGCGATAAAAAATAAACATTGTTTACACTTTCAAAACATGAGCCGTACTTTTGAAGCGTTCAAATTCCAATTTGCATACGAATTTCGCTTGCGATTCTTGGTATTTGGTATGCGAGTTGGAATTCAAACGCTTCAAAAAAGATGAAGAAGAAAATTCTGATCTATAATACCTATAATTCGGAATTTTGGTATTCTGATAGTTACTTAGATACTTATATAGAATCAAAATCAAAGACTATTTATCTATTTTAAACATTTTTTTAAAATAAAATAATGAGATTTTCTTTCGAATGGGAACTTATGGGATACCTACATAAAAACCTATCGCATCTAACACAGTAATTATTTTATTTATTCGAATCCCAATTTGCATATATTAGATCAACCTTTTGACGTTCTTTATCCTAAATATTTGTACATACAGAATACTTCGAATTATATATTTTTAAGTGCTGTAAAAAACATCATCATCATCATGTCAGTTTATTGAAGACTGGTAGGTAGACGTAAAGAGCGCCACGATTTTCCGCTTTTTTCATGAAACCAGCAGCCATTTTTAAAAATCCTTCGTTTGAATTCTAACTGGAACTTAATATCCATTTTTTTTTTGTTTTATTGGAACAAGAAACCAACTTTACTGCCTGTAACCAGACGTAAATTTTATTAAACTCCATGCTTAAATATTTCAGCCACTGAAAATTTAATTTATACGTCATTTAAACGCTGAAGTTAATTGCTCAAATTGTGGTTGGTGGCTTTAATCGCTAAAATTTTAATTAATCGTTAAGTTACAGCTGCAGATATGGCATACTTTAATTTTTACAAAGTTCTCCATATTATTAAAATTTGAATCATATGTTTATATTTTATGAATACTTATGTAACACAATTTTCTTGGTGCTTAAAAACTTCTTAGTTTTATAGTGGATTCATATAATTGTTTTAGCAAACCAAGCATACATAATTATTACTTAAATAATCTTGTAGAAGCATTTACGATCTCGATTTAAGTTATTAAAATCAAAAGACTAAGAATTTGAGACACATTCCTAAGTGAAAACTTTGGAAACGTTTGAATACATTTTGTAAGATGCTCGTTTTCAAGTGTAATCCTAGTGGTCAATTTTGGAATCGGTAGATAAATTTAAGTCTTTTTTGGGTTTGCACCTCTACATGTTTTTAGTTTTTGGAGATAAGGGCTTCCATGACCAAATACGAAACCCTAAATTAACCCGAGACAATATATAAAAGATCGTTTTCTACATTGCATCGACCGGGAATCGAACCCGGGACTTCAGAGATGGCGACGCCAAGTCCGGCGTGCTCGCATCTTGGTTACGGAAGTCGTCATGTATATTAAAATAAACTTTGACCAATACCATAAAGTAGTGCGTGTCTTGTAATATATTTTGACTGTCATGGCAACATATAAAATATCTTTTTGCTTTTGGTAAATTTTTGTCGTTTTTCGCTCTCTCTCGCTATGTAATGCGAAAAAATATTTTTTGCACTTACTAAGCAACATAAAATAAACTGTATTGTTCGCTTATTATTAAATCCTAAGCTTTGTTTAGCCGCAAATCCAAACTAACGTACAGTCTAGAAATAGTCATAATGCTAGACTTTAATACACTAGAATTCGCTAGATTATATTATCTCGTATGGGTTTTATGGCTCGATTGTAGCCAACTGTTGTACATCATGTTATAAAACCAAATTAGTTGGAAGCTATGATTTAATAAAATTTAATTAGGTGTAGACACTTTAATTCGCACATAATTTGAAGAAGTTCGTCTTTGATTACTGCGGGCTAACCATGAACTCTTAAAACAATCTCAAAACTGTCAATTTCGTACGTCATTATTACGTACAAAATTTTACAGATTTGACAAGATTTGACAGATTTGAGATTGTTTTAACAGTTCATGGTTACCCCCCAGGACTTAATTGTGTTTTCTATTGACAGCGCTTCGGCAATGATTACCAAAGTTAAGAAACTTATGCCACGGTTAGGTTTATAATTTTTTGCATATTACACAAACCAAACAGCCCAGAAATACCTTAGTATCTAAAGACTAAAGTCTATCACTAGTGTGTGCTACCACATCACTACACATACGGAACAGAAACGTGGCCTCTTACTGTAGGCCTAAGGAAGCTCAAAGTTGCAGAGCGCGCTATGGGGCTAACGAACAAAAGTCGCTGACATAGTCCGACACGGATTAGCAAGCTGAAGTGGCAGTGGGCGGGACACGTAGTACTGACGGCCGATAGGAAAGAATGGTTCTGGAATGAAAGCCACATACCGGCAAGTGCAGCGTGAGGTGTCCACCCCCAAGTTGGAAAGATGACCAGGTAGGTAAAGGTGACAGGAAGCCGCTGGATGCAGGTTGCTTTCGACCGGTGGGGAAAGCCATGTGGCTGAAATGATGAGGGTGATGAAAAACAGCACAGAGAGAAAATGAATTTAGAATGGAACAATTTGAGCCACTGCAAACGATTTCTTTCGGACAGCTGTCTGGTAAAATACAGCTTAAAAACTATTTGTCTGAACGTGTCATTTTTTCGTGCGTGCAGCCGGTCATCGCTTTATAATCTTTTGTTCCCTGAGTGTTCCCTGAGCCGCAATGTTGAGCACACGTGCCACACGGAGGTGTTTGGGGTCTGATGGACCCCACGCAACTAAAATTGCAAGTTTTGGCTATCAGTTCTAGTGCTTCTAAAGTCTATATGAGTGCCAGATCTTATAATATAAAATCCAAAACTTTAGTATGATAAATGCAACAAATGTATGTTTTATGACCATTTTTCTAAAAAATTTGTTTTATGTCCCTTGTAATCAATAAGTATTTAAAATAAATGCTTAAATAGTTAATATTATGTTATATTGAAGAAGACTTATTTTTTTGTTTATTTTAAATATTAATCTTCAAGTTCCCTTATAAAATAAATATTTAGATTTCATTTATTTGTTTTTTTTTTCAATTACAAACTGAGATCTACCGAGACCCCACGGGACTAATAGTGTAAGTATTTTAGCGCGACTATCTAAACTAACTAAAATTCGTAAATAAAGTCCTCAATTTTTGTTGACGTTTCAACTGTTTGTTAAAACTGTAGTAGTTTTAAAACAATTTATTGTGTATAAATAAACAACTGTCTTCCAAACTTTATTCGAGCAAGGATTAACCTAGGGACCGTAAACTATTGCTGTGAATATTTAATATAATTCCCAAACAGTTAGAATAATTTATCACTAAACTTAATACTTGTTTGTTCTAAATTGATTCAGATCATTATTTATTATAACGGTCAATCTCTGAAATTCTTACCTATCTCTTTTAAATTGAAGGCCGGTTTTGTTTTTTATATAAAAAGGTTTTCTATGATTTTTGGTGAGTTTAGTTTCTTAAATTCCTCGTAAAAAAAATAGATCTTTTAGGGCGTTTTAGATTTGTTTCTACTATGGTTATAGTGTCATGGGAATCTTAGCACGCGTAATTAGGATTGCAAAACCTTGTCAAGAGTTTTCATTACAAAGATTATTTTTATTATAAAACATATAAATTAAAGATTATAAAGATACCCCAAAATTGTTAGCGATTTGGTGCCGAATAAGCATAGATATAGCAAATATGCTATTAAAAAACTGCTGCGTTTATTTTCATCCGAAGCCCCAACGTAGCATGAACAACGAAACACGATATAATTATGATATGATTAAGTGATTTATCGACACCCAACTGTCGTCATGTCGTCAGCGAACATGACGTCACGGTCATGCTCGCTGTTTTGATAGATTATGTTCATGTTTTTAGAGTAAGGTGTGTAAATCGCTATACATTCTGTCAAAAAAGTTTCGGGAATTGATGATTTGTTTATAGTTCCAAATTCAATTTTTTTGTTGTTTTTAGATTAGCACGACTGTTTTCCATTTTGGCGCGGAGTTTGAGTTACATCTGATAATTAGATTCAATACAGTATTGGTTTTAGTTAAACCATATCTAGTGTGTATTGCGAATTTCATAATGGACAAAAACATCGAACAAAGAGTTTGTCTTAAATTTTGCATCGCCAATGGGATTTCGTGTTCGGAGTCTCTGAAAATGTTACAGAAGGCTTACGGTGAATCGACGTTATCAAAAACACGTGTTTATGAGTGATACAAAGCGTTCAAAAGCGGTCGAGATGTGATGGAAGATTTGCCTCGCTCTGGTAGGCCATCAGCGTCTGCTATTGGATAACATCGCAAAAGTGAAGGAAATAGTGACTGAAAATCCTCATTCAAGTTTGAGAGAGCTAGCGATCGAACTTTCTGTGTCTCACGAATCGATTCGTACCATTTTAAATAATACATTGGGTATGAAACATGTTGCTGCTTGGCTAGTCCCAAAAGACCTGAATTTTCTCCAAAAACTCAATCGCAAAAGAGTCGCTGAGGACATGCTAAAACGAGTCAATTCCGACCCAACATTCATGAAACACATTGTTACTGGTGACGAGACGTAGGTTTATGAGTTTGACATGCAAACTAGTCATCAAGCTTCGGAGTGGCGCCTTTCAACTGAACCGTAACCGAAGAAACCACGCCAAACTCGATCGGAAGTCAAAGTCATGTTGACTGTTTTTTTGACTGTCGCGGTGTTGTGCACTCAGAATTTTTGCCAGAAGGTCAAACAATAAAAAAAGAGTATTATTTAAGCGTTATGCAGGGTTTAAGAGAGCAAATTAGACGATAAAGGCCAGATTAGTGGAATGACAATTCTTGGATTTTGCACCACGATAATGCGCCTTCCCACAAGGCGCATTATTGTGGTGCAAAATCCAAGAACTCAACAAATACCGTCGAGCAGCCACCTGATTCACCAAATATGGCTCCAGCCGACTTTTTTCTTTTTCCTAAACTCAAATTACCACTTCTTGGCACCCGGTTTCATTCGGTAGAAGACATAAAGGAGAATTCGCGGCGAGAACTGAACTCGATTCCAGAAAAAGCGTTTAAAAAATGTTTTTATGATTGGATTATTCGTTGGCGTAAGTGTATCGCTTCTGAAGGAGCATATTTTGGAGGTGATAAAATAAATTTGGCAGAATAACTAATATTTTGTGTATTATAAATCTTTTCCCGGTACTTTCTTGACAGAGTAGTATTTTATAATATCATATCGTGTTTTGTTGGTCATGCTAGGGAGGCTGGTAACTTAAATCCTCAAAATATACGGTGCGGTTTTAAACATTAGCTAAATATTCTCCAAATTTATTGTTTTCATCAATACAAATAACTTTTACTATCTGGTCAACATCCATCATCATCATCAGCAACAGCACTTGGAAGTCCACTGCTGGACATAAGCCTCCCCTACAGAACACCACAGCAATTGCCTCTGGCCTGTCGGCATCAAGCGGCTGCCCGCCGCACCCCTAAGTAGTAAGGTAAGTTGTCTTAACGCTTATAGTTTTAATATTTATCAACTTAATAAACCCACGAAAGTTCACTGGTTGAGCACTTGAATTTTAATTTATCTTGTTCCATTTTTGCGTATACCAATCATACACCATAGTTGTGGAAGTAAACAACACCATATGCAGCGATCACCAGTGGCCGTTAAAACGGTTTTTCAATTGAAAAAAATATACCTACTATTTTATATAATTACAAACATTAGTGTGAACGCAAAAATATATATTACGTAAAATAGAGAAGGCAATATCACCCCAACAAAAATTGCTAACATCGTCTGTCGCAGGCGCACAGTTGGAAAATTTCGGGTTTTCGGGTATAAGTATCGCGTTAATACCTATTGTTATACCTGCCCGTTTATAACTTTAAAACACGCATTTAAAAAATCTATAAGTTTTTTTTTAAATGGACTAATAGAATACAGTGCATGTAATTAAAAAATATAAACCATCTACTTTGCACAAAAGAAGTCTAGCAAAGGTAACTGAATTTGTGCCTGCCATATTCCACCATTTGTCAATTTAATCTATGTATGTAATGCCTATGTGCCTATATGGAGAATGCATAATATTTGGAATTTCCTCCGGCTGAAATAATGATGATGATGATATTGCCCGAATACAGGGGTATATAGGATGTACAAGAGAATCGGACACTCCTTAAAACCACGTGATCAGCTGATCATATATCAACTTTTACAATGGGAGCAACATCGAAATCGCTAATTTTTATTCAGCTTCTCCATACAAACTTACTCGCATACCTGGATGATAATGTATGGAGCATCTGAAAATAAAATCACGCTATCGATGTTGCTCCGATAGGAAAAGTTTTTGTTTGTGGTTTTAAGGAGTGTTCCATTCTTTTGTACACCCTGTATAGTAAATAAGTTTTACTCACTCAACCATGTATTGCAATTTTCGTACTGCATCTCACAGTAATTTGCAAAATCTCTGAAATCTCCGTTGTAGTTGCGGGCGCAGACGTGCTGGTATCTACAAAAATAATGTTTTTTTTATTTATAATATAAAATAAAATAAATAAAACTAATTTTCCCTACAAACTGAACTTTACGTTGTCATTTGCTTAACACTGCAACTTGCTTAAAACTCGAGTTATTATAGTGTTGTCGAACTATTGGTAATTTGGCTACTGATAGTATAGATATCTATCGATTGCCTAAAAATAAATACAATGGACAGTATTGTATCATAATAGCAATAGAATTAATGATCAATGATATCGATACTACTTGATTATACTGTGTATAATACTACCACACGGAACTTTACTCATGTGATACTACTGTGTTAATCGCCTGGCGCATTTGTTCATACACTCCAACAGTGCGGCTACGGGCTATTTTATTCACACAACGCTCTTAGTTTATTCTATCGATCGTTCTGCAACACATTTTTTTTACCTAAAACACCTCTCTAATTATAATAATAGATTTTTAAAAACCTTTTTTTTATTTAACCTTAATAAATAAATAAATAAATATTGGACAACATCACATACATTGCTCTGATCCTAAGGTAAGTTGCTAAAGCACTTGTGTTTAGAAATCAGAAACAACGACGGTACCACAACACCCAGACCCGAGCCAATATAGAAAATTTTGTTTTCTACATTGACTCGACCGGGGATCGAACATGGAACCTCAGAGATGGCGACGCCATATAGTCTGGCGTACTCGCCTCTCGGCTACGGAGGTCGGAAGTACAATTATAATTACATAGTATTGTGTAAAGGCCTGTTTCAAATAGATAGCTATAATAACGTCCCGGTAGCTTGGTTGGAAAAGCACTCGCCCAGTATGCATCGACCATCGGGTCGTGGGTTCGGATCCCACCTGAGGCGGTCGAGTTTTGCAAGTTATACCATTAAGAAAACAAGCCCTAATTGTATTTGAAAGAAGAAGAAACGAGATAAAGTAAAAATACATACTTGTAAGTCTTTGGGCATTTCTCCAAAAAGTTTTTACAACCTCTGACAAAGAAATCCGTTGCAAAGAATTCAGAATTTTTGGGATACTTTATCATAGGCTTTCGGTACTTTTTGGATGATACTGATATGATCAGCATTAGAACTGCTGCACATACTGAAATAAAAGGATTAGATAAGAAACATAATATGTTTATTACTGTACTTTTGATATAATAATATTATTATTATATTTGATATAATAATAATATTATTATTATATCAAAAGTAAAGTTACAAATTAACATGCACGATAACTGGAAATATAAAATAATATCATACCCGCCAAACGAAGTAGCATTGCGTATAAATGTTTACAGCCGAATGTATAATAATTGTAAATACTCGCCAAAATCAGGGGTGGACAACATTTTATAAAGACAAATGTTTTTACAATCTCACCAATATCTGGTTTCAAACTTAGCAGATAAACCGGCCGATTCGGAAGTCACTAGGAGAGGCCTATATTCAGCATTGGACGTCCTATGGTTATCCATCAAATGATGATGATGAAACTGAGCAGATTACGAACATTTGCCCTTTGCAAGATTCGAACAAGCGACTGCTGGGGGCCTAGCACGAATGTTTATCTTTCGTTTCATCGTATAAACCTAACAAATTAAAATGGCCAGTCTCATGTGTCAATCCTTTGATAAAATATGACCAACCCCATCTAGTCGTGTAAAAAACCCGACCGTTTCCAATTGTTCATAAATTGTCAAACCTTTGATACGGGGAAATGGATATCTTAACTTGATCGGATAATACGACCGACCGTACGATGCGCTTTCGTATAGTTCGGACGGAGCGTGAAATTATACAGTCGATTGACGTAGGGGCACGGTGGTTGGTCGCCTCGAACGTTAACAGGTTTGATTCCCGGTTCGGATCAATCTAGAAATACCCATCACCATACCACCGAAGACTTTTAGCGATTATTTACTATATTTTTTTACGTTCATTCATGTTGCTAGACATGGTTTGTTTTAAAATAAATACACACATTAAAAATAGCCTGCAAATAGCAAAAAATATTTAAATTTAGTTAAACTCACAGGAAACACCGTATTGCTTACAGCATCAATTTAAAGCAAATAATTGTATACGATCGATACTGCCACGGTTGAGCGATCTGGGCCCTAGCAACAACTGTCATAGCAACTTAACGCGTAATAGCCATTGGATATTTGTTACTAATCAGTTTTAGGTACACAATCTGTTATTTACATTGATTGTCATTTGTTTGATGTGTGTTTTTAAATAAGAACGTTTGATTTTTCTTTTTTTCTAGCCTAAAACGTATAGGTAACGACTTGTGACAGGGTTCGCTTTCCTCCTTCACGTTATTCTACCCCCAGTATGTTATTCTGTGAGATTGCAGCTCTCTATGTCTTTATTGACAACACTCAATCATTATTACATCGAACGTCCTATTTACGTATTCAGGCGTTTTGGAGCTTATCGGCGATGTCACGTACTTACACAAAGGCTGCCGCGCACGTAGTCGTTGCGGAGAATGAGAATGGAAGTTTATAACAATTTTTGTATGTTTATATCCGCAGAATAATTATTCTGTGGTGTGGTCTGTGGGTTTCGCTTCAATTCTATTCCAAACCGTATCTATACGAGTCGACTTGACAAGGTGACCTCATTTATTAATACGTTTAGGTTTAGTGTGAAAAACGCTTTAGTCACTCTTTGAATATCTTCCCAAATATCTTACCATTAAAAAAAATATGACACATTCCAGCAATCTCTGTTTGATAGCAAATAAAATAATGCAATGATTGACTGAGGAATTCAAATAGTTTCTCCGCAACATACAGTCCGTCAAATGACGAATCTCGAATTCGTCATTTGACGAATACTACGACGAAAGAATTAATGTCTATAAGATTTCGTAATTGCGGCCTCTGATAATTAATGAATTTATGCGAACCCCTTTTAGCTCAGTAGTTTGTAGTTGGCTGGATATCCGTATCTAAGATTAACTCATTTGTTATTTATGTAGAGATATAAAGTTAGTTCGAGAAGGAAATATCGACTGTAAATGTCTGATGATTACAAATCGGAATGTTTTACTAGGAATCGACAATTTTACACACAGTTTTGTTTACTCATTAACATTTGAGAATATTTCCTGAAGCGCTTAGATATTTATAGTTGTGTTTTAGGATTCCGTACTCAGAGGTTAAAACGGGACCCTATTACTAAGGCTCCGCTGTCCGTCTGTCTGTCTGTCTTTTTGTCTGTCTGTTTGTCCGTTTGTCACCAGGCTGTAACTCAGGAACCGTGATAGTAAGAGAGCTGAAATTTTTACAGATGATGTATTACTGTTGCCGCTATAACAACAAATACTAAAAAACAGAATACAATAAATATTTCAGGGGGGGGGCATAAACAACGGGCAACAAACGTGATTTTTTGCCGTTTTTATAGACGGAACCCTCTGTGCGCAAGTCCAACTCGCACTTGGCCAGATTTTTTAAGTTTAGGCTACCGCTTGAAAAACAGTATTTTTTATTAAAACCATGTTAACTTGACACAAATAATTATGAGGTCTTACTTATAATCCTTAAAATAATACAAGTGCTAATTGCAAGCATACAAAGAGTATAGATAAATAACACTTGAAAAAAAAAATCATGACCTCAGGTGGGACTCGAACCCAAGTCCCATCGGTTCGAGTCCCACCTGAGGTCATGATTTTTTTAAAGTATTATTTATCTTCAATTAAAGCCTTGCATGGAATGGCTAAAAACAAAAATGTTTAAAGAGTCTAGAGTTGAACGCGAGTGCCGTAATTTTGTAGGTTTTTTATAAGTAAAACCTACAGTCCACCGTATATTTTTAACACATTTAAAAATGTGTATAAGACTTGATAAATAAATAAATACATGCCAGACAACAGACTATTTTGTTATTACTTTACTAACCTATAATTTATTCACAATTTAATAATTAAATAAATAATTTAACAGCGGGAACCAAAAGGTTGGCAGTTTCTGAGAACCAATAAAATTCTAAGTCATATTTTGTAACCGACAGTTTCAATACTTTACGAGTGTGTCGTATAAAATGTATTTTACTATTGACGCCTTTATAAAGTATACAGAATTTTGTAGGCCCTACGTTCTTAACCTTTTAGCACTTCTCGGAAATAAATATCGTATGAACTTTGAAATTAAACATCACGTAAATATTTTCAAATGAATAAAAGAAAAAAAAGTGATTGTGTAGGCTGCATAACCATCGGACATTTATAAATTATTTTATTAGCAGCAGCGTCTTCCTGCAATCTTTACCAGGTCGTTTGTCCACCTTGTGGGTAGACTTCCCACGCTGCGTTTGCCGGTACCTGGCCTCCATAGAACCCTTATGCACCATCGGCCGTCAGTTCTACGGCCTTACCTACTACCACTTTAATCTGCTAATCCGTCGGAGTACGTCAGCCACAATTTTAAAATATCTTAAAAATCGACACATATCTCAGTGAGAGAGCGAGACAGAAAATGACGTGCAAGTTTGCGCAGCGCAAATACGCTATTTTCTATTTTGTAGTATTTAAATCCTCTTTGCTATTTCCCATTACCTTTAGTCGTAAAAACGTTTCGAATTTAATAAAATGTTTAAATATTTTTTTTGTTTTTTTTTGCTTCTTTTTGTGTAGTTAAACGGGCTTAGGGCAACGCCGTCTGCTATTTTACATACTGTATAACATTGACAATTAGTTTATTTACAAATTAACAAATGAAACAGCCTGTTTAAGATGCAAATTGAAATTTGCAATTCGACTCCAAAGATCCAATTACGCCATATTGTTATTGAATAAGGTCGTAAAGACATTGTAACGACGTACTTATATGATACGACGACTCAAAATTCGATATAAACCTATGTCTATATACTGAATTAATTACTGTCTTGATGACATATTTTTTATTAGCCAGCAGAGCGGTAGTATCCAGCCTCTAGGGAGCTTTTCCACAAAGCAATCTTTAAAAAAATATAAGCTCTTTTGCGGTAAGGTAATTCATTATTTTAATTTGTGTCTAGAAACCCAGGCATGCTGGTGCATGTTTCGTTTGTTTATGGCGTTTAATTGTTATAACCTTTATGTAAATTGTGGAAAAGCAATAAAAAATTGAATTGAAGTGAATTGAATTGATGATAATCACATTTTATTTGCCTATTTTGGCATGACTGCCATACAATCACCAGTTTTCTCATACATTTTGTTTAATTGTCCTAGTTTCTACGGATACCCGTTCAAAGATTATACAATAACAGAATCGCAGTAACAACTAAATTGCAGAGGCTGCACGCGACTCATTAAGTTCATTTTCTGTTTTCTACAATTCGCTTGGACTGTGCTCTATCATCTAAGTAGAGTATTGAAATCGAATGCGATTTCTTGAAATTTCCATTGGAAATTTCATGAGCAATCTTTTCGTTTTGAGAGAAATTTTAAGATTTTCCTCGGCGATTCAAATTATATTTAAATAGATATTTGTGAAGAAAAGAGTTAATCTAATTTAGTAGCAAAAAATATTAAATTATAATTCTGACGTTTGGTAATTTGTTGGCGGCTGCCTTTTCGAAATAAATTTAATTTACTTCACTTAAAAAAACTTGAAAGTTATTTTTTAGCCCACTTTTAACTTTCGTATCGATCAATTTGAAACCTTGCAAGTATGTGTAGTCTGGATAACTAAGAACAGTATGACAATTGAATAGCCTGTGATCGTTAAAGAGTTCAAATTAAATTTAAATATATATTATGTAAAATATATATAGGTAGGTTGCAGGAAGCCGCTGGATGCAGGTCGCTTCCAACCGGCCAATATGGAAGTCACTGGGGGAGGCCTATGTTCAGCAGTGGCCGTCCTGCCACTGATGATGATGATGATGATGATAAAATATGTAAATATTGGACAACATCACATATATCGCTCTGATCCTAAGTTAAGTAGCCAAATCACTTATAAAAATCAGAAACAACGACGGTACCACAACTCCCAGACCCAAGAGAAAATAAAAAAAATAATTTCTACATTGACCCGACCGGGGATCGAACCTGGAACCTGACAGATGGAGACGCCATTTATGTCCGGCGTACTCGCCTCTCAGCTCCGCGAGGTCGTCGAGGAAATTTGACCTTACCTACCTACTGATTCGTTTTGGCAAGTCCCATAAAAAGAAAAGCCTGTTATAGTTTTTACATCTACTACGAGTATATTAAATAATAACCCGACATTTACGTGGTTGATTTGCATTCTTTTAACAAAGGCTAAGTTTGAATTGAATTTTTAACTTTCCTTTCATAAGTTTTATGTAAAACCTACGTAGTGTGGGTATACGTGTGTTGAGACCTCTGGACCCAGCATAGGCTCAGGAGGCCTAGAACGAAAATGTATCTTTTGTTCGGACGTATAAACCTAAAAGATTATAATAACCAGTCTCATGTGTCAATATTTTGATAAAATATAAGGTCCTTACATAAAATTTAAAATTGCCATTCAGTACCTATCAAAAAAGTGAAACAACTTTTTTTATGAAATTATTATTTAATCAGTCGAAGTATGACCGTTGTTATCGATACATTTTCGTCATTTTTTATAGGCAGATCATTGATCCCTTTGGAAAAAAAATGCTGGGAGCGAGAGTTGTGACTGCCTGAACAGATTTTTTTTTTCCTTGTAAAAAGTTATCCAAATTTTGGAAAAAATGGTAACCCTTTGGAGCAAGCTCTGGAGAGTATAGTGGGTGACGCAGAAGTCCCAGTCGCAGCTCCTCTACCTTGACGACCGTTTGATGCGCAGTGTGTGGTCTAGCGTTATCCTGAATGAGCAGTGGGCTAGAGCAATTCACCAGTCTCAGTTGTTTAATGGCGAGCTTTTCCATCAGTGTTTGCAATTGGTGGCAATACAAGTCTGCAGTAATCGTCTGGCCTGACCTGAAGAAGCTGTAGTGAATTACACCAGGATTGGTCCACCAAACACTAACCAGAATTGTATTTTCGGTCAGTTTATTAAACACAAGATATTGTTGATTTTTAAAGTTGCCAGTATTGAATATCCACAATTTCATATGTAAGGACCTAATATGACCAACTCAATCTAGGCTAGATTGTAGATCCGTGTAAAAAACCCGACCCTTTTCAATTGTTCATAAATTGTCAATCCTTTGATACAAGTGAATGGATATTTTAATTTAATCGGATAATACGAACCAACGAATGATACGCTTTCATATTAGGCCTCCAGCTTCATAACGTATTCTTTATAAGTGTTTCAGGTACAGTTAGCAAATATCAAACCAATTTAAAAGTTTATATTAACTATTTAAGTTTTTATTTTAAAAACATAGCCCTCGTTTGGCAGTCGGGTAAAAAGACATTTTAAGAACATAGATAAAAGTTTAAAGTTATAGATATCTTAACTTAATTTATTGGTTTAAAAAACAGTATGATTCTGTTAGAATCCATTAATAAATTACGCAATATTTTATAAATCATGACGTAATTTACAGACTTTTCTCAAAGGGTCTATACATCGAACCGTAAAAACTTATTATCTAATGAGTAATTAATGACTGTCTAGATGTCAAGATTCGTTGTAAGAAGCAAAAAAAAGTTAACGATGTTGTAACATTTTTTTGTCACTACTACACATAACGAAACGTTATAAATGATTATGCTTACACTTTTTAAGCCTTGCTCCGGGTTCTGCAGGTATGATTAAATAATTTACCCTGCGTGGAGCCGTAAACAAGTGGCGGGTCTTTGAAATTCGCCTTTGAAGTTCTAATTATAAACTTTACCAACAAGCAATTTCAAAATGAAGTGAATCATAAGATATTATCTTCAAACACGTAGGAAATTTGCTTAACGTTGTCAAGAGTCGAAATTTCATGGTATTTACGCTAAGAGCTTATCGCGCCAAGTTTGCAGTATTACGAAGTTTGAGGGCATCTCCATATTATATTAAAGTACTGCTTAGGTTATTACGTACTATACTTTACCGCGAATTTAAGTTGTAAGTAGTTGTAAATTATAATATCAATTTAGGGTATACCTTGTGGAATTACTAGCTGTTGCCTTCGGCTCTACCCACTTACTGTCTTATTCAGAGTGCATTAGCTAGTCCGGTACTAAGGTTAAACCATTGATTTATGTACGTTAGTACAGTGGTATAACCTTAGAATGTGACAGAATCTTTTTTATAGTCCATGGTTGAAGATATTCCAAATATACAGGGTGCTGATTTCAATTCTCGCCATATTTATTGAGGTGACCTATTATGACTTTAAACGAACTATCCGCCAAAAAAAAAAATATAAAAAATATATTGAATTGAAAATTTTTGTTTTTAGCAATTCCATGCAAGGCTTAATTGAAGATAAATAACATTTAAAAAAAGGATGATTTTTTAAAAGTGTTATTTATGTTCAAAAAAATTTAATTTATAGCGGATATTTTCCGTATGACATCAACTGTACTGTGGCTCGCAATTACTGATTTTATTAAAAGTTTTTTTTTATTATTTGAATATCAGAAACCGCCCTAAAGTGGGTTCTAGGGAGTAAAAATGACTGATGCATAGTTTAGTCGTTTATTTATTGCTCTCAGAAGGGCTATGACTATGACAAATGATATTAAGGGATGTCAACTCATCATCATCATCATCTCAGCCTATTGCAGTCCAATGCTGAACGTAAGCCTTCTTCAAAGGGCGCCAAAGAGCACGATCTTCCGCTTTTTTCATCCATCCACTGCCAGCCATCTTCCTAAGGTCGTCAGTCCATCGAGCTGGGGATGTCAACTATAATCGATTAATTAACGTGGCCTGCAAACATCGGTATGGTCACAGAAAGAACATTAGTCACCCATCCACTTGTGACAGCACCCTTTGTGTCGTCTTTACTTTAAAAAAAACGATGTTTAGTTACATTAGGTACCTAAATCATTGAATAATAAGGAGAATAGTATCAATGACCTTTGAAGTCAATAAACGTAAGTTCTTAAGCTGAAATTGATATAGAAAACGTAAGTGTAATCTTACACTCGGAGAAAACTAAGTAAATATAATATTCTCTTTATTAAACCTTGTTCATTGCCCTTACATCAGTTTAATTTATTAATACATATAATACAATCTGTCTGTATAGGATTTACTTGTATTTGTATTAAGAAAGCCATATTTTTTCGTAGCGTATTTTGAAAGACTATTCGCCAAACTATTGTGCTCTTATGATAAAGGAGGATTGAAGAGGGCCTGTATACTGAATAATAAAAATGAATACATATTATTTTCAAGATAAAGTATTATTAGCGATTTTACTGTAGGTACAACTATTTCTAGGCCACAAAGAAAAAAAAATATGAAAAACTAGTAGGTACTCGTATATTTTTAAGGTTTTTGTGTAAAAAAATATTATGGCTCAAAAATTAATTTATATTTGCTTTTATAATAGAACGCCTTTAAAAATATATATATTATACAGGGTGGTCCAAGCCAGATAGATATAAAATTTTTTTTGAGTAGTCGGCTTAGGGATCTATTTGTACCCGCCAGGAAAAAATCCGCTTACAAGATATATTTTTTTTAATTTTAGAAATATCACCACTTTTTTTGAGGGAGTGCAATGTCTAACTAGCACCTAAAATAAAAGAATAACAGAATTTTTCATATTAAAAGTAAATAAAACAATAAAAGTGGTTATATTTCTAAACTAAAAAAAAATCATATCTTGTAAGTGACAAGCGTTTTTTTTTCCTGGCGAGTAAAAATAGTTCCCAAAGCCGACTACCTACAAAAAAAATTATATCCATCTGGCCTAGACCACCCTGTATATATAATAAGTCCCAAAAAAGCTTTTCATACTACTTACTACATTGTAGACACAAAGCGGAGGTAAGTAGTCATATCAGCTGTTTCAGGTGTAAGAAGAAACGGCGCTTCTAACTCACTATGTCAACCTATTTTACAGAAAACGACATGTATTGTAGTAAGTGCATAAAAGATCAGAAATAAAAAAAAAAATAAGCAACGCCACCGCAAAATCACTAGCTAACGTACAAATTGATCCGTATCAGAAGCATTGATTCTAGATCATTTAAATAGCGAATCATGGGACATTCTTGACATTGATCTGTGGAGCGACGCGCGCGCCGGTCGCTTACGCATTTCTATAGCTGTTTTACATTATAGTTTTAAAATTATAGTCATTATAGTGCTGTGCAGTGTTTCAGTGGTTCCAACCTGTGATTTCGATAGTAAGTTGGGATAACTTTCTTATAGTAAATAGGTTTGTGTTCCGAGGTAGGCAATTCTGAGTGCGTGTGATTAAAGTTTTGTACTAACGAATACGTTTTGACAATAAACAGCATTGCAAGTATCAATACTATAAGATAATATTTATTGTTCAAAAGAGCACCTTAAAGTTGAGATGAGGCTGTGACCTGCAGTGGGACGTATTGCATACTTTACAGAATAACTTATTTAAACAAACATTTTTAGATCATTTTGTAGCTGATGTACCTATGGTTAACAGACTTCGCAAAGAAAATAACCTTATCCAATTTCGAAGACGATCGGGTAATTTAAAACTTCAAGACTTTTTACAAAAGCAAGACCAGAGTAGGTATGGTCTTTGTTTTATTCTAATCAAAATGTCATAAGATATTTTTGGTAAAGGTTTTTGGTAGTAATAATATAATTATTTAAATACTCAATCAATTTTCCTCATAAAGCTATAAATATTTGATCGATAAACGATTTCAATCAGTCTTGTTTAAGACAAAATTAAATCAATGAAGTAAAACTAACATTATACTGATTATACCATACACAAGCAAAGTGTATCTATACGAAAATAGCGATATGTCCCGTTCCTGTCGAATTATGAGTTCCTGTATAATTCTGAGCATGATCATAGGTGCACCAATTCTTGCAATGACATCTTAAGCCCGGTTCCTATATCCGAGAAACGTTTGGTTTTGCTTACGGATGGTAAGAATTGTCAACTTGACATACTCAAAAGCGTTTCTATATTTTATAGGAACGACCATAACGGCTCGTTACTTTTGACACCAATACGATCAGTTGCTGATGTACACTTACGCATAGTACAATATAGGAACCCGGTGTTAGGCGACTAGACCGTTTTAGACCATGGACACTAGACATCCAGGGATATCTAAATGTACACTGTAGATCCTGTAAGAAAAACCGCGCTCACTTCGACAGTAAACTCACTCATTGGCGATAAGTAAAGTAAACTCAATCTATAACAAAATAGAGCCTATGTTCATTTGCATTGCTTAGGTGAACCGCGCCGTCACTTTTACACTGAAGTCACTCATCGATAATAAGTCATGTGAACCCAATTCTTACCAAAATAGAGGCTATATTTGTTTGTACCGCTTACGTTTGGTGAGGTGAATTTCAGACCTGTTTACCTCTTGCGTTTGCATAGATAATCGACAAGTTTCCCTACATTGTTTTACTCAACGAATAAAAAAGTACTATAAAAACATCTATAGCTTGTAAAACGCTAATACTCATCGCAGAAAAGCCATAAATTTATATTATGCGAAAAAAGTTATGATTACAAATAGTCCAAAATTTGTATTGAAAACTTTGCTCATGAAGCCTGAACAAGTCAAGTTGGCAAACATATTTATGATGCTAAATAAATTTATGGTGATTACGAGCCTAAATTTTATTTAGATCTAAATGACCACAGGACAAACTTTATCTAAATTGAGTTTCGGAGGCTTTTAACGAAATCTTTGTATGATTCCTATTTACACAAGGATTTTAATTCTAAAGAGATGATGAAATCAATATCTGGCGCATATTATAATATTACATAATTTATACTGATGTGTTTTTTTTCTTCCTCTCATTTGACAAATTACAAAATAAGTACCTACCTAATAACGAAAAATAAACAAAACGATAAGTTTAGATCTTGATAAGTCCTCCAACGTAGATATTAAATTTTATAAATAGTAGATGTTATAAAACTTACATTAAACACGACTGAACGGAAAATGTCTTTAAAATTAGGGTTAGAGTGTGTAAAAATGAACGTTTTAATTTTACCCAAGTAACAAAAGCTTTTGTAACCAAGGCGTTTTATCACCAAACAGTAATATAGTAGGCCTATAATGGTAACCATTGTGACTGCTTGTACTATAAAGGTTTTGAACAGAGCGGTTTGGTTCTATAAGATAAAATAGCATTTAAGTCGAATGTCTTACGTACTCATAGATCGCTCAAGATAAACTTCTAATGTACAGATAGATCAACTTGCTTCGTTAAAGTTCGTTATTGATCGTCATCGTTAAATTAGTTTTGAACTCAAACACTTAAGCAAACTGAGGAGTTCCAGCAATAGCCCGTATTTCATAGTTCTTTCACAGTATAAGTTTATACAGTAAGACTTTTAATAGATAGTTGTTTCTTAAGATATTTACAGAAATAAATGACCGACTAAAGTGACGGATATGGAGTACATTATTTTAACCTAATATAAATCGACCAAGTACGAGTTGGACTCGCGCACGAAGGGTTCCGTCCAATTATCTATGAAAACGGCAAAAAAACACATTTGTTGTATAGAAGCCCCCTTAAACATTTGTTGTATTCTGTTTTTTTAGTATTTGTTGTTATAGTGGCAACAGACACATTATCTGTGAAAATTTCAACTCTCTAACTATTACGGTTACAGGGTCCCGTTTTATCCTTTCGGTACGGAACCCTAAAAATCAGTCTTGTATTTCGTTAGTCAAACTTACTGTTTTATTTTGATTTAACCTCTTTGCCTCTAATAGCTAATCTGTGTTAGTAAAAAAAACTGTTTAAGCTACAATCAGCTAGCTTAAGAACAAATAATAAAAGGCGTCTTGTTTTCTTGGGCTTAAAGGGTAAGTAATATCATGAAAAAATACATTGGCCTTGAAAAAGCATAGTAACTGCGTAGTGCTCCACTGGATACAAATGCTTCCCATAGCAAATTGTTACTGACACTATAATATAGGCTAAGCCTGAATAAAATATTTTGAATTGAATCGTAGCGTATTAAGGGTGAAGCCCATGTCCCTGGACTTAATTGGCCTTATTACAAAACCCATACTTAAATTGGTTGGTTATCTTTAGACATGGTTTAAACCTAGTCTATCTTTTTTGTAATAAGGCCGCATAAGATTAATGATGATAATAGGAATAAACTAGAACGATTAACAAGACCGTAGATATGGCGTGATCAGGAGCTTAAAGTAATTTTAAGAGCCTTAATTAAAATGATCATAGTTACGGCTCTATCATAAAGTAACTTGACCAAATTCGGATCGAAATATATAAAATATATTGAGCGTACAGTACCTACATTTAAGTTAAAATAAATAATTATATACATTTTAGTCTACTTGCAAGACATTTCTTTCTTACAAATGTTCAGTCTTAGCCTATTATTGATAAACACACAATACAAACACAAAGAAGAAAGCTTGTAAAGAACACAACTGCTCATATATTCAAAGGTTTTCTATCTTTTTTAAGGAATTAACTTCAGAAGGTAATCTCTTAAAATGTATGAATGTTATTCTCAAAGGTAGCGAAGCTACAAGCTTTGCATTATAGTAAATTGCATGTTATTTAAATATAAATTTTTGCATTAAAATAGCATACTATTTTCATTCAGGAAGAAAAGTGACTTTGGATGCCTCATAATAAAAACCAACACTAGATAGAGGTACAGTCAACAGCACGTCGACCTACCCCAAAAGTCAAAAATTCTCCAATCGATTTTCAACTTTAAGCCTGACCTATAGATCTCATTTTCAAATCAGAAAATTTGACATTTTGTGGTAGGTCGACGTGCTGTTGTCCGTACATGTCACGAAATTCACAAAATGTGATTTTCGTAACAATTATTTAAAGAAAATCTTCAGTGTGTGCCATTTCCCTGTCTGTCTGAATGTCTAATCAAAAAAAGATTTTGAGGATTTACTATATATTTAGTCTGGAAATAAGTTCTTGGTCATTGTGTTATACATTAGGACTAACAATTCAAATTGAAATAGGTATTTTCTGCTCTTTTAGTGTATGTTTAGCAAAACCTTTCGTTTATTTTAACATATTTAGATCTAAATTGGGCCCTGTACTCAGGGCTTAAGTAGTAAGCAAAATAAACCCATCTTTATAAAGTAGGACATTTCTTATTTTTCAATAACCCAACTACATCGAAATTGCTTTCACAGAATTAAACAAAATAACAAATATTATGATCTACCAAATTGATTTAATTGTAGAAAATTAATTTTTTAAAATATCTTTTGAACTGCCTACTTTAATTAATTATTTTTATTCCGACCCACTTAGTTGTAAACCACAAGAGCAGTCATTATAATAGAAATTTTACTGTCTGTCACTATTTATCTATTTTAGTCATCATCATTGTGCTTAGTTTATATCTACTGCACTAATTACACATGTTTAGTAGCAAAAAGAAAAGTCGTAACTTCTATCTTTAGTTTTATCTTTTTAGTTTACCGAAGTAAAAGTTATATAAAAATATAGTATTTTAAAACTATCAATTGCCTTTTCACTTAATCAATATAAGACGCTTTGTGATAATCTCAGTGACTATTTTTTTATTTCAGATCACCACACGACCAAAATGTCATCAAAATTATCATCTTCCATCCAAATTCTCCTTATTCTGATACTATTCAAGCAAATCCATAGTACAGAAAATGGATACTTACGATACGTCAAAGATGGTTGTTTCATTAAAGGGGAGGCACTTTCTTGTGTTAAATACAAAGCATTAAAAATAGCAAAGACGACTCTCTTCGGAGACAATTTTAATAGCAATGAAACTATAAAAGCGAGTCAAATGATCAGTTTTGTACCTTTGGACACAGAAACGGTACAGAAACTATCAGTTTGGGATAAGTCTGAGGTGTTAACGAGTGAACCAAAAGGGTTTATGTCGGAATGGGCAGAGTTGGCGAAATATTTGATGAAACTGATGAAGGACTTCTTCAGAGTGAAAGGCTTGAGAGTGAATTTACCTGAAGGAGCGAGGTCTGTAGAAGAAGATGACGATATCGATGGTAAGTTAGTTTTAGGTTTATTTAACTAATCTAACCTATCCCGTATTAAGTGCGTTTTAGCGAGATGACGTTAAGCGAGGTAGTCATTCGCTTGACAGTACCATGTTCATAAAGTTATTCGTTTTAAGCGTAAGGGTAGGGGTAGGTAGGGTAAATTTAAGATAAATTAAGTTTCCTAAACAGGCTCGCTTATAAATTTATGTGCACTAGAAAACGTTTCTACCATAAAAAGCTGTCGTCTGGAATTTTGTGACTTATAGATGTAATTTTTTACTTATCGACATTTGTTTAAAGTCTGACATAATATTTATTTTTGTATAGTTAAGTTATTATAAAATCCACTGTTAATAAAGTGTTCTAGTTTGCAATTCTGATTCACTATCAAAGTGTTTTTATTCATCGCAATCGTAATTTGAAATACTAAAATAATTTAAACAAACCCTTCAATAGAGTACTTATTACGTTAACTTTAAAAGCATCCCTAAAATAATTATGAAGATCAATTTAAGCTTCAAAATAACTCCTTGACTCTCTAAAAGGTTATTATTTTGTGCGAATGTTCTGTTTACAGAAAATTTAATTAAATATTGCTCATATTTAATTCAAATGAGCGGGTGGCATCATTTACATTTTCTACATTTATTAATCGTTCGTTCGTAGTATTAAGTATTAAAAAATATATATTTATTGACACATCGAATGGCAATTTTCAAACGAAGATCGTTTAATTTTGTATCGAATCAAGCCTCAAACGCTTGTTTGTCATTAAATTCCTACGACTCACTAATGTCAAAATGTCGACTTTTATTTTTTACAGTTAACGACTCGATTAGTGTAACCTAGTAGCGTGGTAATTTGTCTCGAACGCAAAATATCATGGGTTCGGTTCTGGTGGCAATTTGTGTGTTTTCTGACTTGGAGTCATTGCAGCGGTCGGGTCATTGCAGCAAACAATCTTTGTGCCAATGTGGTATGGGCGGTACTTCCAACCCGTTAAGGCTAAGTTCGATATCAAATTTTTATCGACAATAAAACTAATTTGAGTTCAAACCAAATCTGCAGGAAACACAAAACTAAAAAAAATTCAAAATAATTAAATTAAATGAAACTACTTTTACGGATTATTTCGCGATTTATTAACATTTTATTTAACCTGACGTTTCGAACACTTTACAGCGTTCGTGGTCACAGGTAGACTAAGGTGTTATTCGTCTTTACAATATTTTGAAAAAACTATAAACTACCGTCACTCAGTTAATATTAATTTGTGTTCCTATCTACGCAAAAAGAGCTAACTGTATCTAGAGGTCTTGCAGTGCGGGGCCTAGCATGGAATTTCGTTAAAACAGGATCCCATGCTGGTGGTATTTTCCAACCATCCTCTCTGTTGAAATTCGGGTGTCTTCTAATTTCAATTGCCTCCCGTAACATGCGAGGAACAAATCGTCGTTCTCTTGCAAGGACTTTAGGCTGGTCAAATCGTATGAAATGGTTGGGTGTATCTAAGGCATGTTCACACACTGCAGACTTAGTATTCCGTCTATGTTTGATGTCGGCTATATGTTCTTTTACCCGCACGCCTATACTTCGTTTTGTTTGACCGATATAGGAGAGCCCACAGTCACATTCCAGTCTGTACACCCCCGCATCTTGAAGAGGTATGTTGCACTTGACAGGTGGTAAAAATTGGTTAATCTTTTTCGGCGGCTTGAAGTAGGTTTTGATTGAAGCGCGCTTCAAAATGTTTCCAATCTTGTCAGTGACACCCTTCATATAAGGTAGTACAGCAGGTTGGCGTTCGACGGTGGAATGCTTGACCCGGGGTCTGGAACGACGTGGTACCGGCAACTGGTTTTCCCGTAGTACCTTCCTGACATGCTGGAGCTCGCCAGCCAGGTGTTGGTCGTCACAGATACCCCTTGCTCTCTGAAACAACGATTTGCCTACGGTAGCCAACTGTCGAGGATGATGGTGAGAGGCACCATTGAGGTATTTATCTGTATGGGTGGCTTTACGAAAAACTGTATGACTAACTGTACCTGTGACCACGAACGCTGTAAAGTGTTCGAAACGTCAGGTTAAATAAAATGTTAATAAATCGCGAAATAATCCGTAAAAGTAGTTTCATTTAAATGTATCGTGTTCGCGTAAATAAAAGACAACAGTATAATTAAATTAATTGTTTTTTCCTAGCCGACAAAATCCTAAACATCCTGAAAATGCAGTTTTTGGTAGCTACTCTTTTTTTTACTATCTTGTGATATTTCTTTCATGTTGTTACGACACACACACACACACCTTGGTTAATGCCTAAAGTGCTAAAGAAACAAAATGGCCGCTTCATAGGGTGACAGGGTTTTACCCCCATATGATAATTTTTTGTCGATAAAATTAGATATCGCACTTAGCCTTAACTGGTTAGCAGTACCTCCCATATCAATTTGTAAAGTCAGATGATAGTTTAAAGATAGCGTAGAAAAGGTCATTGCTGTTTATAAAATAATATTAAATAACCCCTTTCATTAGAAAATATATTCATAAATTTCCTTTTTTATAACCCATTTGAAGATTCTAACAAAGAAATCGTTATTATTTTAGAATTTTGAGTCTAACGCAAGCCTTATGATTTAGATAAAAGAAAAATCACTGAAGAAACAATCAACTCTTTGACAACTGAACTACAATTTCAGGTTTCGATTCCGAAGTTATTTTAATTTTCTTTAAAATAATAGACACTAAATTTAGCTGCCCTTTTTTGGTTCATAAAACGTAACAAGTGTAAAATCACAGGTAGGCTTAGAATTATTCATCAAAACCGGCCAAGTGCGAGTCGAACTCGCGCACAAAGGGTTTCGTACCCTATCTATAAAAACGGCGGAAAAATCACATTTGTTGTATGGGACCCCTCTTAAATATTTATTTTATTCGGGTTTTTAGTATATGTTGATAAAACGGCAACATAAATACATCATTTGAGAAAATTTCAACTGTTTTACTATCACTGTTTATGAGATACAGCCTGGTGACAGACGGACAGACAGACAGACAGACGGACAGCGGAGCCTTAGTAAAAGGGGCCCGTTTTACCCTTTGGGTACCGAACACTAAAAATAGTACCTAAATTATTTTGCCAATTTGCACTTTAAATACATTAGCTCTGTATTTCTAATACTAAACTTAAACGACTGCCAAAATTTTATTTTTAGTTTAATTTTTAACATGTTGTTTGGGCTTGCCATTTTAAAAGTACCAGATTGGCCGAAAAAAAAACACAACTGATTTTTTATTAAGTGTTCAATGCCAATCATCAGAAGCTAGGCTACGGCTTAAAATAGTATTAGCTCTTTAAATTTTGTTACTCAATATTGTATTTTTTCGTTTATGTAAAGATTTTATTTAATCTTCAAACAACACTCCGTCTTAAAATTCATGGCTAGGCCCAAAAAATAATTTGCACTCTTAAATCTCTAAATAGATTGGCTGACAAAAACATTTTTGTAATCAACTTAAAGCCATATATTTTTAAACAGAAACAATCAATAAAAGCATCAAATCACGTTCCTTAATATTTTTCTCAGCAATAAGATTTCTAAAGCCTTTGGAAATCATTCCAGACGATTGATTTTTCAATTATCATTTTCTAGAAAGTGGATGAACATTTTTGACCACAACCACATTTAGTAAAACCGTACCATGTACGAATGTGTTTTAGATTATGAAAAAAGCCTTTCAAATAGTTAGCAAAAAAAACCTTCGAAATTATATGTGATTGGCTAAATTGTGAAATAGTAGCAATTTTTTCTACCCTTACTTCAATGAAATAAAAAATAAATTCAATGATGACGTCTCAATGACTGGAAAAAGCCCCTAGAGCCTTTTAATATAAAAACATTTGGGTTGAATGATTTTTTCTCTAGCAATTATTATTCTAGAAATGCTTCTTCTTGGTGATAAAAAAAGTTACCAATCTTATTACTCAGAGACTGCAGATCGATGATGATAATACAATTTAGTAACAAAACATTATTTTCCTAGTGAACATGTACAAAAATTAGGATTATATTTTGTCTCATCTCAACCAATGTTCTTCAACGGTTTAGATGCTCTGGAAAAGAACTTAAACATAATCTTAACTCTGAAGAAGTATGTGTGATAGTGGCGAGTTATTGTTTGAATTTCTCTAAATTTTTCGTTCGTCTTATCTACATTATAAATGTTTTTGTATAATATATCTTTTTGGTGTGAAAGCACTACTTGTGGTTAGTGGCCCAGATGAAACCAAAGTAAATAGAGCAATCGACCGCAGTGTCCGCTTCGATCGTTCGAACTATAATAGTACGCAGTAATAGTTCTTTCTGATTAGGTAGGGCTTAGTGTGGCACGTCTGACCGTTTACTTAACCTCGTAATAAAATAAATGCGAAAGTTTGTAAGGATAGATGTTTGTTACTCTTTCAATCAAAAGATACAAAATTTTAATGAAACTTTAGTAATATAGCTTTTAGGGTATAAAGATTTTGTGCTATTTGGTCATTTATGAATACCTAAACTAGAGACAGAACGAAGTCGCGGGCAACAGCTAGTTGATTTTAGTCACCGAGTTAATGACATTTGACTTTATAATTTGGCTTAAATGACTGTGGTCTGTCAGTTATTGCTGGATGTAAAAAAATGTATCCAAAAGCGTTATGTTTTTTTTATCACAATTACTTATTAACGTCATGCAAAACATTAGCAATTTTCTCTATATCCAATTTTTTGTGTTAACAAAAGAAAGAGGTTGGCCTTTCGTTGAATTTTAGACTTATAATTTAATTCTGTCATAATGCTGAAAATCTATATTTTTAATTAGCTGTTACTTTTTTGTTAGAATTCCGTAAACTAATTAACAATTATTTGGCTTGTTTGTCTAGTTGGGGACGATGGGGTGTTTGACAGAGTGCCAGGCCTAAACAAGACAATCCCCTTTCACAAAGGTTAATACCCCTTTTTTAATTATTGCACTTTTCTTTTAAAAAACATGATAATCATTTTACGTAGTATAATTTTTTCTCTATGATAATAATTTTGAAAACTTTAATTCGCAACTAAGAAGAAAAAGTCTGAAAACTTGTTTGTACGGCTGCACTTTTTTTTAATAAATTGAAGATATTTTACGTAGCAATATTTGTGCAAATAAAGATGTAGGAAAAGTTATTATTTTCCTTACATCTTTATTTGCAGATAAATTAGATACCTTCAATTTATATTTAAGGTATGTAATTTATCCACTTATATAAACTTCAGATTTAAAGGTATGTTATATAATTAAAAAATATTTTTATAAGCTTTTAAATTCATTCAATACCTTTTTAAATGGTCATTAATGCTTTCTATATATCTATTGCCAATTATTTTTTGAATCTTTTTTTATTATATATAGTTAATTTAAGAAACATTCCAAATAGTTTTATCGCAATTGGTACCTAAATGCTATAAATGTTCTTTTATTTTTTGATTAAAAAGGCTGAAAAAATATTGTGACAAAAAAATCTTCTTCATTGCTATTAAATATTTAATTTTACCCTTTTTTAGATATTTTTCAATGTAGGTATACGAGTATCATGTGATTCTATTCAGCCTATTGCAGTCCACTGCTGGACGTAAGAGTGAAAAAGAGCACGATCTCCCGCTTTTTTAATCCTGTGACTGCCATCCATCTTTGTCGCCGGTCCAAAGTTGTCTCTACCCAACTGCAGCACTTGCCCGAGATAGACATACTCCTTGACAACCTCGAGCGCCACGCTTTCGACGGAAACCGGTCCGGGAGTGGCATGGTCCTTGAACATGACTTTAGTCTTGTCCATGTTCATCCCTAGCCGTGGGCCTAGGGATGAAATTGGACAAGAAAAGACAAGATAAGAACGATGTGTGGACATCGCGAGGCAGTAAATTATGTGTATCTACATTAAAAAACTAGTTAAAATTCGTTTAGTACAAGTATTCAAATTGTTTCAAAACCTTCAAATACTTATAATGTTACGTGCTGGATTAGAAAGTAAAATTTATCCTTTCCCAGACAAATTGTTTCAGAATTCCTGCGCCACATCGAAACAAATATTATGGTAATATCAGTTATGATTAATGGTCTGTTGGCGCTCGCAATTAAGACTTCGTTTGGTCTAAATCAGATTGGATAGGTTCGAAGTTTAAAACGTGATTTTTAAACATGATTTGAAAAAGAATTTTCCGCAGAATCTACGGGCTCATCACACAAACATTTATGCCTCTTATTAAAATATACTGTTGCCTGGATTTGTAAAAAAAAATGTTTTACTTTTAATGGTGAATCTACCTCTTTGCATAAACATGGTTTTAATTATTTGTACTAAGCCGTTATTATAGTGGTTATATCCTTTTTTGTTAATCGCTGTTCTCTTGTAACATGTGTTGTAAATTCGACAAAGTAAGGATTATCTTTCAAAACGAAGTTCATTATTAAGACCTGTTGATATTTTAACAATCAGTCGACAGCAGAAATCGCTTACAAACTCCATAATATCTCGAAATAACTCAATCATAATATAATTGTAAAATTTAAGCTGCTATTTGCATTATCTGTCTTTGGTTTGGTAACAGGCAAGGAAGTCGATATAAACTTTAAACTCTTTCTATTTGAGAACTTTTTTTTCATTTCCTTATGAACCGAAAACACTGTTTCTTTCTTCGGGCTACAAAAATGTATTTGTCGCTAGGTATTCTTAGTTATACATGAGGTTCATTTATTTCATTTTACGAAGATATCTCGTAAACAAATATTCGAATTCGAGAACCTCTTTTTTGCACGCTGTTCAAAAAATCAATGGGAATATCTTTTGAAAAGTTGTCATTTTGTGACCTAGCACTCTCTGACCCACTCGACTACACTCGTAGATAATTTCGATTGAAATCGATAAACTGATAGATCAGGTTGGAAGTAATTGGGTCGAGACGTGAGACCCGACCTTTTGCATTAGGCCCGGAACGAAATTCTGTGTAATTGAGGATTAAATGCACTTTAGAGCTTACGGTATTTTTTGGTAAGAATTCGGGCAGATAAATGATTGACCTTGGTTATTGCTAATTCATTAAACGTATCTATAACTGCGCTGCTATCTGGATCACACGTATTTGCCTTTGAACTGATCTATTTTGTAGACGTGTTCTTTAGTGGAGACCAGGAGACGTATTTTAAAAACATTAGAATTGGAATTTAAATACGTAAATCGTAATGAAACTTTCGCTTGCGAATATAGAAAATCAAGTGATTCTGCCGACTAGTTTTTAGATTTCTACTAGTAGAAACTTTAGAAGAATGACATTGACAAGGAAACATGGTTGACAGATTTAATCATTGTTTTTTATTCCGTTTTCAGCGAATCTTTTTTTATCAATCAGTTTCTGTATTTCGCACCCTTATTACCCAAAAATTAGCAATCAGCAATAATCACGCAGTAATCGATACCTACGCTTAGTGTCAAAAAAAATACTAAGAACTGACTACCAGTGCTTACTACCTATAATCAGTTTAATATTTATCATTTTAATATGTATAATATTTTTGGAGTCATGCCATGCCATGGAGAGTTAAAATGTGTTCGTTCGCACCGACTCCAAAAATAACTGATTAGGTATGTTTTAGTTTAGAAAATATTATTTTTTGACTGATGATGATGGTGTACCAGACATAAAACCAGTAAGTGCTCTTATTGGTTTTTTGTCTGGTACATACATGTTTTTTTTTGTTTTGTTAAGTAATTTCATCATCATCATCTCAGTTGAACACTGCTGGACGTAGGCCTCCTCCAAAGAGCGCCAAAGAGAACCATCTCCCGCTTTTTATCCATCCACTGCCAGCCATCTTCCTAAGGTCGTCGGTCCATCGAGCTGGGGGGCGTCCTACACTACGTTTGCCTAGGCGTGGTGTCCACTCGAGAACTTGCTTACTCCACCGTTCATCGGTGCGACCGATGTGGCCAACCCACTGCCTTAAGCTTGCTACATTTTTAGACTATGTCCGTGACTTTAGTCCTCTGCCTGATGAACTCGTTTCGGATTTTATCCTTTAGCGAAATCCCAAGCATCAACCTTTCCATAGCTCGCTGAGTAAAGTAATTAATAAGTAATTTGCTAACTCAAAAATAATGTATTTTCAGGTCGTGGCAAAAAGAAGAAGCTGGCAATCATCATTCCTCTCCTGACCCTGCTCACAGCCATGAAAACGAAGTTGCTGCTCATTCCAGTCCTCCTTTCTGTGATGCTACTGAAGAAACTTCTGCTGGTTGGAGCACTTCTGCTGCCAAGCTTGCTGAATACATTGAAGGCTTGCAAGGTAAATAAAAATAGTTTTTTTTGTTGTCCTGTGGTACCCCAGTGGTACAGAGGGCCTTCGTGAGACGTCTCCGTCCGCTCCTATCCTGTGCCTCTCGCTCCGCGTCCGCCCAACTCAGCCCGGCCGCCCGCAGCTCGAACCTGGCAATATAAAAATTGATTGTCTGTAAAGTCGGTTAACGGACGTTAATTTTACGTGATAACCAAGGAGTATTAATTTACTATGATAATAACGTCATAAGAAAACATTGATGCTACTCGGACGCATCGGCCGATGGAGTAGAAGAGAGATAGATGCGTCACAAGCCGAACGCTTAGGCCGAACGCTTAGGCCGAACGCTTAAGCCGATCGTGCCTCTCTATCGCTGGTTCCGCGCTCTCGCTCGCACGCGGAACGTGACACTTTTTCATCTGTGCAGCCGGTCATCGATTTATAAGACCTTATCACGTCAAAAATGCAGGCTTAAAACATCAACAAATTGCTCTGATGCTAAGGTAGGTAGCTAAAGCACTTATGTTATAGAAATCAGAAGACGATAAAGCTGTTAATAAGAACAAAGTTTTTACTTGGGAAGGGGAAATAAATCCAAAACAGGTAGCCCACACAAATCGTTAACCGTTTTTAATTTAGTGCATTTGCATTTTCAATAGAATTTCTCGTAATGAACAATAAGTTCCAAATCGTTCTAAGTAATTTGTCGTTTTAGTGAGCTACATAATGTTGACAGTAGGTACGTACAACAATAACACCAAACTCTTGTTTTGTAGGTTTTATTAATATTATAAAGAACTTTATCGCACAAACTTAAAAAAGACGTACAAACGGAGTACTTTATGCTTAAAGCGTTCATTGCCAGCTAACCTGAGGGTCATGCAGAAAGCAAGTGATTGGTGTGGTAAAAGTCCAAAATAAAATGTTACCCTAACTTATTTATCTTAAAAATAAATAATACTAATAAAACTCCGCTCCAGAACTGGTATAGCGAATGTAGGCAAGAAAACAGCAAGGCTAAAGTGGGAGTGGGCGGGACACATATCTAGGATGCACCCGGATAGATAGGCCCAAATCGTCACGCAGTGGATACCAGCAGATGGCTATCGCCGCAGGGGCAGACCCAGAAAGCGCTGGTGTGACGATTTGGTTAATTTTGCTAAGGATTGGGAGCCGTTGGCCATGGATAGAGATAGATGGAGGAGTTTGGGGGAGCCCTTTGCCCAGCAGTGGGATGATATAGGTAAAAAATAATAATAATATAATACATTTAACTAAATACACATCTACTAAGTATATAGATACTTAAGCACGTGAAAAATCTTTTTTTATAAGTCTGGCAAATAAGATACACGTACTTATATATCCTTAAAATACAAAACATTGTTTAACTTACATTATTATATTTGAAAACACTGTCCTCTTTTTCAAACAACAAAAGTTATTCGGGGAACAACTCCTTGAGTAAGTCACGCACGAGTTGCGTTTTTCGGCTTAAATAATCTGTAATTTGTGTGAAATTGCCCTTTAAATTATAGCAAACAAAAGGGAAGGTATAAGAAGTAGTAATCTTTTGGTGTAACGTTTCTTTTGTCACGTGTTAAGTTAAGGAAAAGTGGTATACGTTGACGAAATAATGATGGTGTTTTGGAGCATAACGCAACAAATTGTGGTTGGTATTGGTTACTGATCATTTGCGATATTATACTTGGCACAAAGACGTGGTCCCGATCGAGTCACAAGTCAAAACTACGAATTTAAATTATACAATAAAGATCATTGAAGCGAAGCATATTAGTGAATAAAAGAATTAATGTGCATGTCCAAATAATAATGAACTAATGGTTATGCAGATTTATTATGGCAGAGAAGCATAAAAAGAATTGAAAGACACCATTTGCTCAACAGATACGTATTATTAATATCTCTATACTTAAATCATCAGATTTTCAAGTCAAGTTTTGCTAGACTTAGGGCACGGTGTTTCACTACTTCGCTTCGGCAAGAAACAGAATCCAATATAAGGTGCATGTCTTCCTCGATATATAGAAGGCCTCTGTCATACTCTGGCATCCTAAGGTCCTAACACTCTGCATTGGGGAACTCAAGTTACCATTTTACCAAAGTCATTTATTCAGTAATTACTTCTAAAACTGATTTAAAATGATTTTTGGGTTAGCAAATTATTCATTTATTCAGTATAAAAATTATAAGCCATCTTTCGGACACTTATTCACGCCCCAAAAATACATATACTTAGCCTTACCAATAAAAATAATTTTATAAATCAATAAGCCATACGTGAAGATATGAATGGACCTATAGTTTGACTTGGATTTATGCGTATCATAAATAAAACCGTCCTCAAAGGTATATTTTTACGGACTGTTGATAGTTTGTTATGATTGCATTGGGAGAGCTGGGCTGGAACTAATTGCTCCAGAGCAATCTGCAGTTGATAAACTGGCTTGTACACTCAGGTGCAACAACCATTCTGATCGAAAGGACATAAGATAACTGGTTGACTTGAAACCACTTAATACTACAAATTTTACGTAGTATTATTCTTTCTCTGTGCTATAAGTGTGTTATATAGGGTTTATTTTAAATTAAAAATGTATTTATTCGTTTCCAGATCAAAATTTACATATATTTGGGAATAGTTTTTAAACTATGATATTATAATAATAAAATTATTCTTCTGAATAACACAAACTTGCAATGTTCATCACAACTTAAAACTAGCTTGTTCATTATAATTTGCAAGTATGGTTTCAGTTTAATGGTGTTGTTTATTACCGCCTTTTACATTTAACAAAATGACGATATAACCAAAAAAAAGTCCAATAAAAACTTCATAGTTATCAATTTTGTCAGCCTGTTACAGTTCACTGCTGGACGTAAGCACGATATCCTGCTTTTCTCGTCCAGTCACTGCCCGCCATCTTTTTAGGTCATCAGTCCAACGAGCTGGGGGGCGTCCTACACTATGGCCAAGGCGTGGGCTTCACTCGAGAAACCGTTTAATAAAAACGTAATATTGTTTTTAGTTTATGATAAAATTTCAATTCAAAACTAAATAACTCACAAATGTAGTCTTAGCTCAAGGTACAGAATAAAGCATTATAATGTTAGAGGTACATTCTACATTACATAGTTAACATTTTAATAATAAAAAAACTAAACAGAATTATGCACCCGACTGTATCCAATTCATTGTAACTTAATACCGGACAATTTAATCCAAATGGTTTTGGTGTGGTGCGACGAAATTTAATGAAGGTAGACAATTAATTATACCACAGAACACTAAATGATTCTTAATAACAATTATATCTACAGAAAAATACAAAATCTACGAGAGCACTGATATTTTTGGTTTTTTGTGTACAGCGGGGTAACTAAACCATGAACTCTTAAAACAATCTCAAATCTGTCAATTTCGTATTTGAGACAGTCGAGATTTGAGATTACCACCTTTATTCATGGTTACCCCCGGTCTTTGTATATTCAAGACTAAAGTACTGTTTAAAGTTAGGTTATGGTGCAGCTTCGGTAAAACCAACGCGGTGGCGTGGGCGTGCAGGCCAGTTCAAAATGTATCTTTCGCTCGGACGTATAAACCTAACAAGAAAGAGATTAATCATGAATGAAGTCAAAAAAGATTAAAAATGTTAGTCATAGTAAAGGTATCTAATGATGTTAAAGAAATTATGATTTAACAATTGTTTATCTGATTTTTTGCAGATATACTACGAATATAAAAAGCTCAACCTTTTTACTAAATAAACAAAAAAAAAATGTAGAGTTTTTTATTTATTTACTGAGTTTCGCATTAATTAATTCCAACGCGCTTACCCGAGCGAAGCTATTTAAAGATGTAGGAAAGAAAAAAACTAGATGGCTTTACTCATTGCTTATCGGAAAAAAAATAGTACCTTTAAACGTAATTATTTATATATATTATCATAGTAGCGCAACATCAGTCTGTCGATGCAAATGATATGGCACGATCTAAACGCCCACGCCCACGCCCAACGCGTGCGCGATGGCGTGCATTTGGCCGAGACTTTAGGCCATAGAAGTACTTATTTATTTTATATTTTTATTTAATTTTAATTTTAGTATAGGTTTGTCACTGGTATTCAATGTTATTTTGTACCTGTTAGAAATGTATAGATACATTTTAATACTGAATTAGACAAAGTCTAGATTTGAGGCGCATGTAACACACTTATGTTAGTTTTAGTTACCTTAGTTTATTTGGAAATAAATACAACAGACCATTTAAAAAAATATTAAAACAGCAACATATTATAACAAAAAAAAATCGCATAAATGGATAAAAATAGCAAAGAAACTTAAAGAAAATACGACACGCGACAAATACCTACAAAGAAATGAGGAAAATATCTGACAACTAGATATGATGTGACTCGCGACGGAAAACAATATTTCAGATGTCGAATAATGTTATTATATTGTCTGTGAATCAATATTATACGTTGTGACAGAAATAACATAAGGGCTGGTATCCACTAGACATTTTCTTTATTATCGGTCGGTCGGTTAATGCAGAAAGAGGCTTGTTAAAAGTTTGATGCGTCCGTCTGTCTCTTCCATACATGTAACGTGGGTATGTTTTTTTTATGGTCTACCCCATCGTTTGAAATATCGTTGAATAGGTCCTTTAAAATGACTTAGGGGCTGCTAAGACTATTTTCGATTAAGGGATCCTTTTGGGAAATATTAAACTATAAAGTGCCAATTTTTGTTCGAGTTAGCTTGAAAACACTGGAAAATTTCTAAATAATATTAATTTTCATGAACTTTTAGGGAAAATCATAACGGTTAAGATAGATCAGTTACTTTAAGAGTAAAAGTCGTTCAACTTAGTCGCTCAAAAATTCTAGAGGAAAACATGAACTTGATAAGTGATTTAATTGAAGTAATTGCTGAAATATACTATGGAAACGACGGGCAACCACGAAACCCTATACTGCGCGCGGCACGACACGTACTTGACCGGTTTTATCTTTAAGCTACTTTGTTGGCGACATTTAAATAGTGTGTTGTTTAATACAATGGAATTTCATGACTTTAGTCATAATTACTAACAGTTTCAAAGTAACTCGAAGCTAATAACTACCTAAACTAATTTAACAAAGAGGTAAAGTTGTTTGTTAGTTTATAGGTGGTAATCTTGAAGCTAATTACAACTTACTAATACAGAAATACTTACGTTCGATTTACAATAAAACTTCAGAACAAATTAATATACATATAGATTGCTATCTTATAAACTCATGATATTGCCAAACCTTCAATAGGTACCAACACTTACTGTGATGGCAACGTTTTGCTTAAATTTTGATTGCGATGTTTTGAATTTTATTTTTAAATTAAATATTGGGCAACATAACGTTCGTTTTCTACATTGACCCGACCGAGGATCGAACCCGGAACCTCACATGGCGGCGCCATTATAGTCCGACGTGTTCGACTTATCGATGAGATGCGGCAACGGTAGAACAATGAGATCGCAATTGACAAAACATCTTTGAGAAAAGGACTAGAAGAACTACTACTAATATTAACCTGGACCCCTTCCACGTTGAATAGCATTGAATATCTCCGGTATAAATAACATAAATACAAAATAAAATGCCTAATGAATCAGTCTATCTCTATTTATTAGCGAAAACCGCAACTCAATAATAGTTTTTATCCCATACAGATTTTAAATGAGAAAACTTTTGTCTTTTGCAGAATAACAATCAGTACAGTAGGATCGATCTGTAAACAAAGGCAAGCCTTAATGTACCCGAAGGAACTTTCCTGAAGATAATTTGCTGCGACGCAGGTAAAGTTCCTGACGGTCATTAAACTTAGATTTATGGAATTTAAAACTGCGGCAATGCTAGACGTTCAATATCTTGTACCGCGATCCAAAGCCGTGTATGGAATAAAAGGTCTTCTAGCATGTGACGCTTATATTAAAGAATATAAAAACAGATTTCAATAAGCCAATACATAATGGAATCTACGGAAATATGTACTGTCTCCGCAAAGTTATTTGAATCATACAGATTTAATTCAACTTTGTAGCCCATCTTAGTATACTGCTGGGCATCTATCAATGCAAAAAATTAAGCTTGATCATTGTTTTTTTACTACATCAAAAATAATGCTATAATAACCATCATGTATCAAAGTGCCTGTAGAATATTGTGACTAGTCTTCATGTGCAAATCCATAAACACACTAATTGTACATTACAATTGTCTTACCTTCAGAGTTACTATTTGGTCTAATGATTTGAAATTATCATTGATCTCTCACCCAAAATCATGATATGAGTATCTACTAGAATCTTCTCCATTAATCACGGTTAAGTTTAACATTTACAAATTTAGATTGATGATTGTATAAGTGATTTTGACAAACGTTTTGTACGACTGGGTTATAGGTAATTTCAATGTAAAATATATGCCACTATTCTTCTTAGTTTCTGGTCTCGTATTGTTGGTTTTCGTCCCAATTCAATATCACGATACGTATTGTTGAGCGTGTGAACATGGCTTTAGTTTTCACTGATCTAAAATTGATCAAAATAATCAGAAAGTTCTAAATTAGTTTCATATTGTTGTTTGTCGTGTGTTTGATAGGTGCTCTGGAATTTTTCTGTTTCGGTACCTACCTAAAATCCAGATTTAAATAAAATAATGAATAAAGTTTTAATGAACAATCTGACGTGTTTGGAATTTAAGGCAGTCTTTTCAGAAGCTGAATTAATTATATTCTGTGCCACATGCTTTTAACTGAAATAAATTTTTATTTAGGTATGTTTATATAGATCCAATTTTTTAACAGAAGGCAGAAGAATCCATGTAACATTAGTTTATATTATATTTGTTTAAAATATCTTTACATCATTAATTTATTTATAATTTGTGATGATCAAGCCGCTGGATTCAATCCAGCCAATCTGGAAGTCACCGGGGGAGGCCTCTGTTCAGCAGTGGATGTCCTGTGGCTGAAATTATGATGATGATGATCAAACAACAGTGATATAGTTTAAACACTGTTCTACATAATGAGCCTTCATTTGTTTTAATACTTCTAAACTAGTCACTTTTGCAGAGATATTTTTTATTAAGATACAGTTATTACGACGATTGGTACCTAAGAACAATTTGGCCCTAGAAACTGACCTGTATACCTTTAAAAATGTTTTTACTGCTTAAATAAAATTAAACACGTTAATAGGAATATATTTAAAAAAAACTCCCGCTTGCTTACCCGTCTTTTGTTTTCCTTCCAGCATCACCACCCACATTCGTACTCGTACTTCGGGGCCAGTGATTCAAATGACTTCAATTCGGACTACGGGAGTACGTATGCGTACTCTTCAGGGGCTGGCTACAATAAAGACTGGGCATCCAACAGGGCTTATAGTATGCCCAAATATCACAGACCTACGTCAGCACCTGTGTATATTACTGCACCTGGGGCAGCTGTATAAATATAATGTACCAGCTGCCCTAGCCTGACCAACAAACACGATATGATATAATGATTTATCGACACAAAATTGATAAAATATAGCCAATGACATGCTCGCTGTTTCGATAAAAGTTTAAGAAGGCGGCTATGTTTATCATAATTTTGATAGTTGGGTGTTGATTAATCGCAATATAATTATCTTGTTTTGTTGGTCATGCTAGAGGGACTGTATTATATAAGTTTTAAGAGTATTAATTGTAAAAATTATTGAAGTTGAAAGCAATTTGAAATAGTGTATGTGGATGTTCTGACAGTGTATGTTTAAAGCATAGAAATCTAGTTTGCATGAGATCCCTTGAACTAACTTCGATACAAGAATAAGAACTTGTTGGTTAGTATATCGGCTTGAGGATTTTGTGTGCTAACTGGAATTCTAAGGATTCAAAAGCGTTTTTAACTTAGATCTTGCGTATATGTACAAAAATTAACATAATATAAAAAAGGCCATCTTCTAATAAAATGGTCACAATCAGATTTTTCGCGTAGTGAGTTAAAACATAGATTTATTATTTAACCTTTATATTAAAGCAAAAATTTCTTACTGGAGTTTTATGTTATAGTAATTGTACGTCAGTACCTTTTCAGTATTAAAATGTTAATGTTGAAGATAACAATTAATGACTGATTTAACATCCAATTAATTATAGTTAGGTACTTATTAAGTAGATTTAGTAAGTTAAAGTTTTCTAATTTATTTTATAGAATAAGTAAAATTATTTATTCTAGTTCTAATAACTTATTTGTATTTTAAGGGTGTACCGTACAAATGGTTTTGTATAAATTTAGAATAGGTATTATTTTTATTAAAAATCAAAAATGAAAGGTGTTTTTTTAATAAAGCTAAAGAATCATCAGGTTATCAATAATAATAAAAAAAATAATGTTATGGTAGCCATAGGCAGCCCAAAGCACTCGCAGAAATAATACCCGTGGGGATAGAAGAGATCTCAAGTAGAGACTTTAAATAAATAAACAATAAATAAATATTGGACAACATCACATACATTGCTCTGATTCTAAGAGGTACCTAAGTAAATTAAGCACTTGAGTTATGGAAATCAGAATGGCGGTACTAACACCTAGACCTGAGACAATATAGAAAAGTTCGTTTTCTACATTGACCCGACCAGAAATCGAACACGGGACCTCAGAGATGGTGGCGCCGAGTCAGGCGTGCTCGCCTCTCGGCTACGGAGCTCTTTATTGAACTATGAACTGGAATAAGCAGCATGGGCAGGCCTCATCATGGTTGAAAGAAACCGCTCGATGCAATTAGCACAGAGACGCTCACTGTTGCGTTCCATAGGAAGGCTTATTTCCAGTACAGCAAGTGACATCGATGTTGAGCGCTGGGCGAAAGATGCGTAAAAGACCATTACGATTACTTGATCGGAAAGTAGTGCGACGCGCCTGCAAAGACGGCTGTGATTGGTTCCACGCACACGCGTCTCTGGTACGATGATAGTCTGGTAAGATGCGCAAAGCGATCCCCACTCTTTGCCATGGCACTCAACATCGGCGCGTACTAAGGTGGACTTATAAAAAAAAGGCCAAGTGCGAGTCGGACTCGCGCTCGAAGGGTGCCGTACCATTATACACGGTGTTACTTTGCATCCTTGCCATATTTACATAGGTAACTATATCACTGACAATGAAAACAAATCAGTAAAAAAAGAAAGACCTAATTGATTTTTTTTAATCTTGAGTATTTTATTTTATCGACAATCTATTAAACACAACACTAATTTTCGAAACGCATGCACATCACTGTTCTTATTCATCGGCACAAAAGACTTTGTAGTATTACTTGATTAGTGATCGCGTACCGTTCGAGACAAAATCGGTTTATTCCTATGTGTTCTGCAAAACCAAATTTACTAAAAACTTAGTGTGCTTTATTTATGGGAGTCTCTAGTTTATCTAAACAATAGGTATTGTTCCCTACTTTTATCTCTGTGAATATGGCAAGGATGCAAAGTAACACCGTGTATATAAAAACGGCAAAAAAATTACGTTTGTTGTATGGGAGCCCTCTTAAATATATCTTTTATTGTGTTTTTAGTATTTTTTGTTAAAGCGGCAACATACATTTATTATCTGTGAAAATTTTTACTATCACTATCACTATCACACACTATCACAGTTCATGAGGTACAGCCTGGTGACAGACGGACAGACAGACAGACGGACAGTGTTGTCTTAGTAATACGGTCCCATTTAACCCTTTGGGTACGGAACCCTAAAACTGCGCAATCAATTTATCGACGCATAATGAAAGGTCCAAAATGTTTAAAAAAATATTAAGGCTAAAGTTTTTTATTTTGGCAACATTTTTATGTTTTACCATCATTATTTGACTAATTTATAATACACGTTTTAGATATTTTTTAAAACTTGAGCCAAAGCCTGCTCTTGAAATATTACCTGTCATTGAAAAATAAGATCAAATTTTTTTAACTCCACCGACTTTAAGGAGCTTAGACAGACTTTAAAATTTTAAAAGAAAAGTTTAATAATTTTTCATTGAAATCTTTTTTTTATCTTTCAGATTTTTAGAATTAATTGAACGAGAGAGTTAGCTTGATAAATAGCAGTTGATAAGTTATCTATCAATTTTAATTATTCGGTCAAGTCATTAAATCCTGAAGTGACGTTAAACTGCTGGTTGCCCTTCAATCAATTCCTTGTTTCTAATGAGTAAGACAACTTGATCAAAACTGGTGGCGAAAGCCTATATGTTCAGCAGAAACAAAAACATTAACAAATCAAATCAAACAATGTGCAATAACCAGTAGGACAGCCTTGTTCAGACAAAGTATATTTTGCAACGCGCCACACATATTTAATAAAATTCCCGAGTTCATTCGCAATACCGATGATCTAATAATTTTCAAAAGAAATCTTCACGATTTTCTAACAGAGAAATGTTACTATAGGATTAGTGATTTCCTGACAGATCGAACTATTTAAAAGTGATGCATAGTACAGTCCGATTTATTAATAGTGACACGTGTTTTCATCTCATGAAATTAAATTTATGACACTTCATATAAAATGTATTAAGTATTGTATGCTAATACGGCGGGACACAGATGATCTGCACCATTTCAATTTTGTCACCTTTTTGTACCTGTGATTCACAATAAAGAAAGTTTGAGTTTGAGTTTGAGTTTGAAATCCATTTTCATCTAACATCCTAATTTCACTGCTAAAAATAGGCCTCGCCCACCTGACTTACAGATTGGCCGCGGTTGAAAGCGTCCAATATCCAGCGGCTTCCTGCCACCTTTGCAAGGTCTTCCACCTTGTGGGTGGACGTCCTACGCTGCGTTTGCCGGTACTTTAATATGAATTAAAATTTATTAATTTACCCCTGAAGTTAGCACACCCGCCAATTAAGATGATGAAAAATCTCTTTTTATGGTTTTGTCTTTACCCGTCCAATATCTTTTGGGCTGGTTTTAGTATTTTTTTTGTGTTTTAGGTATGTGTCTTATTAGTTTTATTCGTGTCGATTTTTATTGTATATATCACAAGAACTGTAAAGCGAAACTTTTTATACAAAAAAGAAACATATTAATAAATATATTTAATAAATATAATGGTTGACTGGTAGAGGATGCCTTATGGCATTAAGTCCGCCAATTGTGTTTTTTTCTCGTTCAATAAAGAATAAAATAATAGTAATTAATATCTTTTTATGACTTAATAAACGCATGTCTACATAACTGCGCATTTATATAGTAAACGAAAAATTCTCCTGTAGTTATTTTTCTAGTCAGATGAAAAACAGTGTGGAAAATATTCTACTGTTTAGATATGAATCACAGCAATTTCCGTATAACGTTTATTTTTTATTTCATTTAACTCATATGAATTGAAAAACATGTTTCTTGCATTTAATATCAAAACCTAAAATCAAACAAAAATTTCTCAGAATCCTTTTCAGAGTGTAAAAACATTCGATTTAAACATTTTTGTTACGTAGCATCCTTAGAAATGACATAAAGAAATCCCACGAACCCTATACAAAGAAACGTATACATTCACAATAACTCAGATAAGCAAAAATAAACCACAAGCCCAAAGGAATCTGTAATCAGCGAGTTTCGAATACAGTATAGACCTCTAACTTTTCTCGTTATCCTAAAATACAGGGTGGGTCAAATCAGCACGCCTGCCTGTAGGCCTTTAGGCTGTTATTTACACTCGCCCACATGTACATGCTAAGTTTTAGGCTAGGTTTGGATTTGTGAAAATATTTTACAAGTTTTCGCTTGTATTCTACAATTAATTACTTTTTCAAATAAGTAAAATCATAGGTAGTGTCTATTTCTAAATTTGAGCAGAACTCTTTTTCATGTATAGTCCAGCCATAGATTGGTGAAGTGGCAAAGGTTTGCTTTGGCACGGCAATATCCATTTATAAAATAATCACACCAATTAGATAACCCCAAACTAAGCAAAGCTTGTACTATGGCGACTAGGTAACGGATAAACATACTTACACATACTTAAAACATCCATGACCTAGGTACAAACGCTAGGTATAAAATGTACCTTTTAATTGAATTGAAATGTTCTAGAAGACGCTCTTCCTGATAAGATTCATTATCTCGTAACACAGGGATGTTAAATCCGTATCAAGACCAGCCCCCCTAGCATATAACCAACAAAACACCATATGATATGATAATGTGACTATCGACACCCAATTGTCAAAAAAATAACTTTTATCGAAACAGCGAGCGTAACCGTGACGCCACCGGCCCGGACATGCTCACTATTTTGATAAAAGTCCAAGATGGTGGCTATGTATATCAAATTTTGACAGTTGGATTTCGATAAATCGTTTTATATCATAATATCATATAATATCATTCGTGTTTTGGTGGTCATGCTAGGGGGCAGAACTGTTGATATTATTTTTAGTATAATTTTATTGATTATTTTATTCATTTTATTCTAAAGTATCCATACTGGAATTCATTGAATGCGAAAGTTTGTAAGTATGTATGGATGTTTGTTACTCTTTCACGCAATAACTACTGAACGGATTCAAATAAAATTTTGCACACATATAGAATATGATCTGGATTAACATATAGGATACTTTTCATCCCGTTTAAATGTTCCTGTGAGATATATTGAATAAACTAAAGACCACGCGAGCGAAGTCGCGAGCAACAGCTAGTTTATAATATAACGGCTGACGTTTTAATAAGTACAATTTAAATATTAATAACTTTTTAGGGGGCCAATAGTGACATCGAGAAAAAAATCTTTTCTTAACTATTGTTACAGTCCACGTGGTACATGACCAAATCGTTTAAAACAGCAGTTTTTTTGTTGTTGTTTTAAATAAGAACACTTTAAAATTATATTTTCTAAGATTGATTGCATCTGGCTCTGCTGGGAGAGGACAATAGCAGAACTCCATACATGATTTTAGTAGGAGAAGGAGCTATACAAAATATTTATAGCTATATTTTATACCTGCCCATTGCCACTCTCTTGAATGCTCTAAGGCAACTCTTTACTAGATAAGTATAGTATCAGGTAAATATTGTTTTATCAATAAATATTTGTTAATAAAATGAAAGAAATTTATTTGCTATAAAAAATATACATTTTTATAATTACAATTAAATTCAATTATTAAATCATTACTATTTATTAGTATTATTAGTTTGGTATTTAATCCTGATTAAACTTGCTCTTCGATTTCTAGAAAGTTCAGAATTGTTTATGAATTATCCACATTAATATTCGTTAGTTTACAAACTACAAAAGCCGATTAACTCGATATTCAGGTTTCGGTCCCTCATGAAAATTCAAAACGGGTTTGTTCGGACATAATAACAAGAACTTCCACCAAATAACAATTAATTAAATAATATTCCACCAAATATTTTATCGATAGACAAGACAAATTTTGTCTTCAACGAAATTTTTTCGTTTGCCCTAAACTAACGGATCATAGACGTCTCGAATCCTTTTTCTTAATATTTTTCAGGTCTCCCGGCCCGGCAACACGGCATTGCCATGATATTTTAGTTTGGTTTTTTCTTTGTTATCGTCAAAGGCAAAACGACATATCCACGTCGATAAAATGCCACGACAAAATTTTATCGTGTTGTGCATCTAGTCAATACAATAGCCCAATATGGACCAGTAATCAAAACAAACGACCCAAAACCTTGAATGAAATGAGTTGATTCTCTTGTGACTTTCGCCACAATGATATCAGATTACAACCCTCATCCCGTTCTTATGTGTTTTATTAATTAAGAGTCACATAATGGCATGTCAATATCATTATCATCATTTCAGCTATAGGACGACCACGCTGCTGAACCAATGACTTCCATATTAGCATAGTTGGTCTGCATCTAGCTATAATAATTGTATCTGTACCTTGTAAATTAACGTCCCACATTGCGCTTGCCTGTTCGTGGCCTCCATTCTGAAGTTGTACTTGTTGATATGCAGAAAGGTATAACTTTGAAATTAGAAAAAAACAACTAAAATATTTCAACCCCATGTCATACACTCAGGGCAACACTCAAATTTGTGCATTTTCTCAATTATTGACATCTTTAGCTATATTAGTATGGTTATATATAATATGTTTTATTTATTTATATTTTATGATACAGCGTGTTATGTTAAGCGATAGATATATTTACAGTATTTTTTAAATTTTGACAAATTTAGTCAATCGATTATTCCAAAATTAAGAAAAAATATATGTTTTAGACATTTTAGTCCAGTACCAGTTTAATATGGAACATCGTGTAAGTCAAATAAAAAAAACATTGTGTCTTTTTATTTTTGCCTAATAGCATAGCATGGTTCAATTTATTAACGGGCGGGCACGAGGCACAGAAGTTGATAGAAGATTAATAATATAATAATATTCATACAAGACCTAAGACTTAAAACTTTTAAATTCTAGAGACAGAGATGTAGGGTACCTATAAATAGTCTTAGACGTAAGCGTAAAACATCCCGCTTAATAATTTGATCTTCATTCATCAGTCAATGTTAATTCCATTGTTATTTATTTATTACTAGCTGACCCAGCGAACTTCGCCTAACAGTATTTTTTTTGACAGCTTTTTAATGTTTTTATTATTTATTCTGCTATTCGGGGCGGAGACAAAACCAACAAATTATAAACCATGAAAATCGGTCCAGCTGTTCTCGAGTTATAAGTGTTGTAACAAACCCGACTTTGTTTTATATATTAAGAGAGATAATGCTCATTTATAAATGTTTACAAATGTTGTAATTACATGCTACTAGTATTTTCTATCAATCCTTAAGCCTTTTTTGTGCAAAAACAAAAGTAGTAGAACAAAAATAAATCTACTTAAATTTTACTCAACTTCAATATCGCAGGCCATTAAGCAAAAAACAAAATACCAACTTTTAGCTCTGTAAAAGTTCAGGGGCGGAATGACGAAGGCTTTTTATAAACAGTTTTGGTGTCTGTATACGAGCCATTGGCTCAGAAAAATATCTCTGACTAGGGACATCATGTGGCTTCGGTTGCTTGAATTTTTAAAGAATTCTCACCTACTTTACAACTCGCCGGCGGAAACGTTGGTGTGAATAACTTTAATTCGTATTGACAGCCTACTTGACCAGATTAAAACCGATAAAGATGGTCTAGAGCATTTGATTGTGCTGCTAAAGAAGCTTCTAGACACACAAGAAAGAATAGGTAGGTAAGTAATTTTAATAATTGCATAGATAGAGGTTCTATATCGATAGACATAACCGTCACGTTCTCGTTTTGAAATTTTGGGAGGGGTCCATTATCTAGGTCGTTATAAATTGTGTTTTAAGAGAATTTTGTACGTTTAATAAACGATTTGTATAAGAATTCTGTTAAAAAAAATACTAGTATTGTGTGTTTTTCATAGCCTAAGTTTAACCCAAGCTCAGTATAATAATGAGTACTGGCTCAGTTTTGTGGCCATACATACACGGTGTTGAGATATGTAATCCACACTACACATCACTAGTATTAAGTCTATGGCAGGATGAGCCTACATCACTATGTTAAAACTCTGTTTGCTTTATGGAACTGTCATGGCTGTCTGTGGTGTGTGAACTCTGTTGTTATAATTTCCTACAATAAATGCTGAAAGTTAAGTGCGTTTATTACTTAATAACCACAACCTGATCGCAATTTCTCAACATGGTAGCAGAGCGTAGTTGTGGTTATTGAAGAAAATTGGGTTGCGATCCAAGGTAAGAAGAAAAAGTGAATTCTACAAGCAAAATGGCTGCAAGTACCGCGTTGTCTATATTGCCGTGCTTACAAGAAAACTCAAACTTCAGCTCGTGGAAGTTTCGCATAAAACTCATTCTGGAGGAGAAACAAGTTGCCTATGTACTTACATTAAAAGAAGAAGGAGAAAAATTTACAAAAGATGACGCTAAAGCGAGGGCGTTAATAGCGCAATGTGTTTCAGATAAGTACATAGATATCATAAAAAATGGCGCCACAGCGAAAGAAATGATGACCCTACTTGAAGGCGTTGTTGAGAGAAAAAGTGTATACAACAAATTTCATTTAAAAAGAAAATTAATTTCACTAAAATGCAATGAGCCTATTCAGTCTTATCTCATAAAATTTTCATCAATAATCAGTGATCTAAATGCCATTGATGTAAAGGTTCCGGAGGATGACAAAATTTGCTATCTTTTATCATCATTACCGAAAGAATATGACCACGTCATAACTATGTACTCACCAGTAGCTCGAGCCCCAACAGTAAGAATGTTAATATCCAAAGCTGTAAATGAAGACCTACCTATAAAACAATTAGACATACCTACAGCATTCCTCAACGGTAAAGTAAAATCTGAAATATACATAAAACCACCAAAAGGTTACAGAACAAAAGAAAAAAAATCAGTACTAAAATTAGAACGGGCACTGTATGGTTTAAAAGAATCACCTAAGTGCTGGAATGAACGAATAAATAATTTCATGGAAGAGAATAACTACAAAAGATCAGGATATGATACTTGTCTATACTACAAACAAGATTGTTGGATAATACTATATGTTGACGATATAATAATAATTGGAAATGGTGAAGAAATAATAAAGAAATTAAAAGAATAATTTAAAGCGAAAGAAATTGGAGAAATAAAAACGTTTTTAGGAGTTGAATTTACTAGAAAGGAAGATACAATAGAAATAAAACAAACAAAACTAATTGAAAAGTTGTTAGATAAATTTAATATGTCAGAATGTAAAGATATGAAAACTCCAATGGAAACAAATTTCAAGATATCAGAAGTAGAAAATAAAGAAGATATTAATGAAAGATATAGAGAACTAATTGGAAGTCTACTTTACCTAACTACTGCAACAAGACCTGATATAACATACTCGGTAAGCTATTTAAGCAGATATTTAGACAAAGCAAATGAAAGCACATGGAAAGCGGCTAAAAGAATACTCAGATATCTAAAAGCCACTAAGGAAAAAGGATTAATATTCAGGAAGAGTATGAACTATGATATATATGCCTACTCTGATGCGGACTGGGCAGGAGATAACAAGGACAGGAAAAGTGTGAGCGGAGACATAATACTACATGGAAGTAATCCAATTGCATGGTTTTCAAAGAAACAAGGATGCGTGGCACTCTCAACGGCTGAGGCAGAGTATGTAGCGGCTGCTACTACTACACAAGAAGTTCTTAATATTGTGGGAGTTGCAAATGACCTTAACTGTTTATCTAATGTAAAACTTTTTGTTGATAACCAAAGTGCCATCTTGATCTCTAAAAGCTTTGAGAATTCTAAAAGAGCAAAACACATTGATATTAAATATTATTTTATAAAGGATATTATAAGTAAAGATATTATTTCTATTCAATATGTAAACTCTGATAATAATTTAGCTGATTTAATGACCAAGAGTCTGTGTAAAGAAAAGTTTGTTAACTTTGTAAACCAGTTTATGTTCTAATAGCTTCATGAATAATGTAGCATGTATTACTGTTTTGTTTTGCAAATTTAAATTAAGTAACATTGTTAAATTTGAGGAAGAGTGTTGAGATATGTAATCCACACTACACATCACTAGTATTAAGTCTATGGCAGGATGAGCCTACATCACTATGTTAAAACTCTGTTTGCTTTATGGAACTGTCATGGCTGTCTGTGGTGTGTGAACTCTGTTGTTATAATTTCCTACAATAAATGCTGAAAGTTAAGTGCGTTTATTACTTAATAACCACAACCTGATCGCAATTTCTCAACACACGGTGAATTTATATTGGTTTAGAGTCCGAAAAAGTCACATTTTCCTGTTTAAACACAATAATTTTTCTATGGGACCAACAAAGAAAAAAATAAAAAAACTTCCTACAGTTACCCATCGATTTGTATGGATAAAGGTATTCTGTTTTTTGAGATCTAGAAGACGTTTCCATGGAATTAATTGCTACTATGTTTGAGCAGAAAATTATGACTTTTTGGCTCCAATCTTTTGATTGTAAACATTGTGTCTTTTTATAAAAACCGGCCAAGTGCGAGTCGGACTCGCGCACGAAGGGTTCCGTATACCATTATCTGTAAAAACGTCAAAAAAACACGTTTGTTGTATGGGAGCACCCTTAAGTGTTTGTTGTATTCTGTTTTTTTTTTTTTGTAATAGCGGCAACAGAAATACGTCATCTGTGAAAACTTCAACTGTCTAACTATCACGGTTCATGAGATACAGCCTGGTGACAGACGGACAGACAGACAGGCAGACAGATGGACAGCGGAGCCTTAGTTATAGGGTCCCGTTTTAGCCTTTGGGTACGGAACCCTTAAAAGACACAAAGTTCACTGTATATTACCAGTACTACTTACCGATAGCAGCGTAACAGCAATAGCCCTTTTGGGTACGGAACTCTAAAAAATTATATCGTGAATAAGTGTCATACAGTACTTAACTTTAACATGACATTATTTTGACGACAACGATTACTACGACGTTGGTCCTTACTAAAAGCTGTTCTTATATACGAGCAAAACATCAAGTTAATGCGATTCTCATATAAAGTTAAGAAGTCGATAAAATTGACGTTTTGTCTTTATCTCACAAACGCCTACGTTTTCTATTACTTAACCTTTGGCTGAACGTTTGACCTTTACTTGGTGGGCTGCCAAAAAATATCTTTGAAGTCCGTAAATAGCAAATATTAAGGAAAATCTTTGAAATTTTCTATTTTCAAAATCTAGTCCGAAAATTATCTGTTAGTTGCCGATAAAAATATAAATAATGTTAATTTATTAACCGACTTCAAAAAAAGGAGGAGGTTCTCAATTCGTCTGAATGTTGTTTTTTTTTTTTTTGTATGTTTGTAACGCGATTACGCCGTCGATTATGGACCGATTTCAAAATTTATTTTTTAGTTTGAAAGGGTATACTCCCGAGGTGGTCCCATTTCCACCAAGTCAGATTCTGATGATGGGATCCCTGGGAAATCGAGGGCAACCCTCAATTTTTATAGGCACCCATAATGTTTTGCATATATTTTCTGACTCAATGCTGATTTTTGGGTCTGGTAATCATCATGTCATGTTGCTGACCTGATGATGGAAGCCACAGAACTCCTTAACGGATAGGAGTTAGAAGATAATACTGCTTTTTGTCGACAGAACGTATTTTGCAGTGTATTGAGCAGACGTGGAGCTTATGAGGTACCAGACCGCCAATTTTTATTTACTGGGGGAGTACCCACCCAGTAACGAAAAAAAATAAAAAGTTCCTTTCTTCAATTGACTTGGTATTTAATGCAAGACCTTATCCTATGGTAACGACACCAAAATAGCCGCCGTTCTGGTTGGAGTGTAGAAAAACTCTTTCCTTAAGACTTACAAATTTTCGTCGATATATTGACTTAATATAACACCTTATTTTTATCATACCATTCGATGGGGGGTCCATAGAGGACCAACATTAGCTAAGGTTACTTTGCTGTTAAATCATTTTTGGCGGAGTTAGAAGGTGAAAACTGAAGCTTATTTTAAAGGCGTCTGGGACTTAAAATAAATTTCGTCGAAAAATTGATCATTAATAGCACCCTATTTTTATTATACCATTGGGTGGGTGGTCCACAGAAGAACAACATTTGTCTAGGTCACTTTGCTGTTAAGTCATTTTTGGAGGAGTTAGGAGGGGAAAAATAGAGGACTTAACACATAAAATTGTGAAATAAAATAAGTTTAATAAAAAACTAAAAACCGACTTCAAAATGAAACTAAAAAGCGAATAATAATATTGACTAAAACATACCTAATCAGTTCTTTTTGGAGTCGGTGCGAATGAACACATTTTAACTCTCGATGGCTGGCACCGACTCCAAATAGAACTGATTAGGTATGTTTTAGTCAATATTATTATTCGCTTTTTAGTGTCATTTTGAAGACGGTTTTTAGTTTTTTATTAAACTTATTTTCAGAAATCAAAACCATCAAAAAATATTTTTACCCTACTGCTATTTTCAAAGATTTTAATTAAATAGGCTACGGACCCAAGTAGGCCGAAGCAGGGAGAACATACACAGGTGGGGTTACAGCTTGGAGGGTGCATGTCTATGTGGTATTATCCCCCAGACAATGGCATATCTCCTATCATGCCCTGCGTATCCCTACACCTGCATACGCGAGGATCTTTACAAGGCCACCGATACCGGCCATATTTTGTTGAGTTTTCGTCCTTATTTAGATAAAAAATTTGTCGACACGCAAAGAAAAGATTTTCCTATAGTCTCTACCTACTAAATACACAGCTTATGAATTTTTCTATGTTAAATCTTGTAGGCGTTTGGACTTCCTATTTTTTTTTCTTTCTTTTTTGAAATAAACGTCTTATAAACAAATTTTCAAATTCCATAATTATTGTTATTTTATATCCATTTCCAGAAACATTCCATAGGCCACATGTTTTGAATTGAAAAACTGACCGCAATAACAGTTAATAACAATGCAAAAATAGGATTGAAACAGAATTATTAGAGTAGACGGTATAAATACGTATAATGATGGTGGAGTATTGTGGGCCTGAATAGCGGACAATGCGCTCCGGACAATGTACTAGTCGGAAAAGCTTTTATGGACCCTCTTGGAGACACACAGACTTATAGAATAACGCACACATAAAATTGTATAAAGTTATCTGACGGTTTAGTTCTAAAAGTTGTAATAAATAGAATTACAAAAGATTTCTGACAATAATAAATTCGTCTTAATCTTGGCCAAGGTCTGTTTGCCTTATTATATCCAAATCTTCTAATCTACCTACTACTCTTAGCTATATAGTCGGTAGATGTCCTTCGCTGCACTTGCAGGTTATATATTTATCCTCGTTCATGAGTTTTGAAAAAATAAGGATGTCCATTTTTCTATCTGATCGTAAATAAACCTAAAGTATAAAAAAAACCCTTTGTCTTAACATAATTGTATTGTCCGTGTATGTTTTGAAAATACATTAATGTTTCTTAATTTATTAGTTTGTCATTTCACAACAAAACTTCTCTAAATTGTTTCAAGTCTAGGAACCTATACTTGAAATACCTCTTTTTACAAAAACAATAAAACCAATTATTTCTGTAAACAGGCTTAAACTAAGCACTTTATTTATTTAAACTTTATTGCACAGATTTAAGAAAACCATACAATAGGTGGACTTAATGCCATGAGGCATTCTCTACCAGTCGACCATTAGGCTAAACAGAGATGTTTTGTGGGCGGTGCGATAAAGACACACAATTAAACTTCGCTTTCACATGTCCCAACTTGTTTTTACCCTACCACTACTTCGGGACAATTGTGGGCTAGCGGCGAGAAGAAGCTTATTAGCTTATTTATTATCTGGTACCGCGTAAGTCGTAACCATGATAATTCGTGTGTTGTCTATCACATTTTTTTCGTGCTGTAGTAAAAAGTTGTTGCGTAATTTTCTGCTCATCAACTTTAAAAGCAGTGTGTATCGATCAACCACAATCACGGAGGTACAAAGAGTGAGACATGCAATACTTTGTCAGCCTAGTGAACAGAACGAAAATGGTAGAAGTACTGCAAACTGAAATTAAAGGCGAATCCATTTTTATTTTTGAATAAAGTACAAATGAAGTTCGATGATTTTGTTTTTTCAAATCTAGTTTGCAGGGCTTTATTTCGATTTTTCATATATAGCTTTTAACGAAACTATAAACGTGGATTTTTATGGCTTTTGGGGTGCTGCCACCTAGTGTCAAGTTAAACAAATATAATGAGATGAAATGAAATTCTTTATTCGGTTTATAGGCCCTCCTCCGGGCACTTATACATGTACCAAAATATAACTTAGCCCTACCACCGCTTCGGGACCACATATCGGCTGGTGATGAGAAGAAGCGGCGCATACATTTTTTAAAAAGAAATCCGCGTTTACGTTGTCATTAAAAGCTACTTATTAAAACTAAGAGTAGAACCATCTGGTTCCCTGAATCACTCACTTGCTTTCATAGTAAATGTAAAATCAATCCCATTATACATTGTTAATTTTCTCATGGCCTTGGATAGCCACATCCTAAAAAACTATGGAGTAGTAAATGTTTTTAAATGAGTTTGGTTCCGACCGTGAAGAAAACTGCATTATTTTGAAAAATAAAATACCTACACCAGTATTACTACCGACAACCGACGATTAGCGAAACTGGACAAACTCTCAAAAAGTAATGATATTTGCAAAAAAAGGTCTTCGTCTTCTGCGCCGCAACAAACTTTGTCTGCGTGGACTAAGGATATTTCGTATGATACATAAAACAAAACATTGATATGTATATTTCCCGAATATAAAGCTAAGTCTTAACACTGCTTCAGGGATTACATCATCGGCTGATGATGACAAAAGCAGCTCAATAAATTCAGTGAGGTACCATTGACAGCCCAATGGGCGCCCAACGCTTCTTTAGCCAAGTCGTGGTCTCCACTCAAGAACACGTGTTCTACACGACCACGACTAGGATAGAAATAGGTACTTCTATTCAATCGTTTCTAACTGCCAATTCAAAATGCTTATCCTTTAAACTTAAACATTTCTTTTTCAGTTTTCTGCCGGATGACCCTATTGCCTATTTCTGATTTCATTCTTTAAAATATTACTTTGTTTCGAAACAAAACGTGATTCGAACATTACGTAATTTTACGTTTTAACACAGCTATAACTCGCCGTTTGAAAGTTTTTCAGTTTAACTGCTACATGTTACGGTTAAGTGACTGGGCTATCCTCAACGTTATCTTACGGTATCTGTGTCGTGGTGACATTGTGAAATTAGGTTTTTTGCTTTTCAGCTAGAATGAGATAAGATTTTTATGTAGCTTGTAACGCACAAAATAATTGGTCAAATAGAGGGCGAAATTATCAGGTTTATTATTGGTATTGTATAGTTTTACTTCTTATCATCATCATCTTTTGTATGTAACATTATGGAATGCATTCCGAGCTTCAGATTAAAGAAAGTAGGTTTTTGGGGAAATGTATAAAATCTTTATTAAAGTACCACAAACTCTTGTTGACTTGCCTGTTTTTGAGTTAAAAAAAAAACACATTAAAAAAATCCTAATAGAAAAAGGATATTAAAAAGTTGAAGATACTTAAACGACGAGAGTGCGTGGACTTAATAACCTGCCTAGCTAGCATTTACAATATCTTTTAATTGTATTTCCTGTAATAAAATCAGGCTAACAAAGGTTTTTTTTTTTAATTTATTTATTGAAACACCAAAGATAAATCACATGATTGTTATTCTGCCAAACTGTGGAACAGTTTGTCGGCAGTAGCTCTCGTGAACTAAAATACTACCTACAATGATAAACACTTAGCAAATACAGAAAAAGTCCTATATGTATATGTTTCTTAGGATAAATCTACAATAAATCGGTGACTGAGTTTGTTGCGCCGCTTCTTCTCATCACCAACCGATATGTAGTCCCGAAGCGGTGGTAGAGAAAAAATGGGACATGTAAAAGTGCCATAGATGGCATATTTGAAGAAATAAATGACCTTGACTTTGGATGCAGATACCTCAATAGTTTTATTTTGGTGTACTCACATTACAAGACAAAAAGAAAGGATTTCGAGTAGCAATTCAAACTGGAAGTCGCAGCGTGGGCTTGCATCCCATTCGATGGACTGACCACTTGGTCATAGTTAGGGGCAGCCGCTTAGGTTTTAACGACCCAGGGCCGTTCACTGTCACGTTCTATAAGGGAGGCATTTCATCCAGCAGTGGACTTCCAAAGGCCGATGATGGCTATGAGGATCATGATGACGCTAAAAATGCAGAAATATAAATATGAGCTGGGATTGGGGCTGGCTCTAGGCAAGGCAACTATTTGTGACCGAAACAATTCGGTTTGGTAATATTTTTATATAATCCCGTAATGTAGTGTTTTCATAAAAATATATATTGTAACACAAATTCTAATATATTTAGTATATTTGCAAGTTTTGTTATTAAAATATTATTCAGTTCATGTCATGATGCAAAGTAAATCCTCACACACAATTACATAGTTTGCATAAGAATGTTAGAAGTTGTGCATCGTTCACGTTACCTTGATAAAAAGAAAACGTACAAAATTTGGTATCTGAATTATTTTTTTAAATTAAATGTAGCTCTATTTTACTCTGACTGGTTTTACGACTCGACCGTGACATGCATCGTCGGTATGCTATAAGACTAGTTAGACATATTCGTATACGATTCAATGAACAATCGTTATCTCCCTGCTAGATTTCAGAATCAGCATTTACCGGCCAATATGGAAGTCACTGGGGGAGGCCTATGTTCAGCAGTGGACGTCCTGTGGCTGAAATGATGATGATAATGATGAAAAGTGTTTAATTTTAGTAAGGTCTATTTATTCAATTTAGCACCATCCATAAAAACACATTGATTGATTCCCCATAACTATTTAGTTTATTTATTTGTTTGCTTTTATATTAATTTTACATTTTCACACCATTATTCCATCTAATGTTTTTCTTTTCACATAAAAAAAAATGATTTTGCTATTCATTGGTTTATCCAAAGATACATAAAAATAGAGTGAGCCTGTAATATACTAAGACTATTCATAGTGCTCATACTAAAGTAGGTACTGGAGCCCTGTTTATTATGTATAGCGGAGGCCAGACCCTAACCCCGACTCAGTTACAAAATTTATGTTCCTTACTTTACTATAAGATCAGGGTTTTTTTCGGGAACGGCTGATTTCGCAGTCTAGTGGCAGCGTATAAAAGTTGACTTTTTTTACCGTCTGAAGTTTCTAAGATGACTCCTGTGATACAAACGAATAACTCCTACAATTGGACCAAGTCCCCAACTGTTCCATAAATTTTGGTCGAACGAATATTGATGTTTTGTATGGAACAGCTGATTTATTTTGTAGTTAAAGAGTTGGTACAAATAGTAAGACTTGATCGTTTGTATCACGAGAGTCATCTCAGGTTTGGACGGTGATAAAAAATCACCTTGTATAGGCTGTACAAAACATTAAAAACTTACTCGATGATAAAGTAAATTTTAATGGGATAAATTTTGTAGTTGGCTATGTAAGTATTAAATTTTAAACGTGTTAAGTTAAATTTGTACGCTGCACGCTGTAAATTTGCAATAAATAGAAAAACTAGCATCGAAAAAAAAATATTTTGTTGGATATTGCTCCCCTATAAAAAGCGGTTTTATATTAGCAACTGATCACGTGGTTTAAAGGTTTGTCCTATCTTTGGCACACTCTGTAAAGCAATGAGTTGTTGTTGAATTGAATATTGCATTTAATTACCATTTGACTTGAATACCTGTTGCGTTATTTCGAAATTGGGATGTCATGTTCACAGTAAATTAAAAATTTAAGTGAACAATCAAAATGTCAAAACTACGATTTCTTAATATAATATTTCTAAAATAATCTTTAAAAGTTAGAGCTGACATTAAAAGTTGTACAATTTCAGTCAAAATAAAATATTTCACCACAAAATAATCTTGCCGTGTTTTCTAGGCAGAAAAATATTTTGCTGTATGGTTTTACAACAAAATATGGACTGAAAGGAAAACCTTTAAAAATTAAAACCGTGAAATGTAATCAAATTTGCAACACTTTTTTGACGGCGGAAGGCGCTGTCATAACACTCATAATCGACAAAATACTGTTATCAACATTCAACCGTCTTCCTATTTTATAGCTATAAATCAAGTATCACATCACTACCTGCACCTAAACTCGACAAAAACTCGATCGCAACACGCGCTTGGTGACAAAAATTCGACTTTTCAATTGTTTTTAGGGTTTCTTGAAAAACGAAATATTTGAAACCATCTAAGACTGGTTTTCATTTGTGATTTAATTTGACACAATTGTTTAATGATTCAATAGAAACTAAATGATCAAAGAATTTCCAACTTCTACAATATTCGATAGATTCATTCGGGACACTGTTTTATGGGCGCTATGTCAATATTTTAATATAATATTTAAGATATTAAATTGTTTACAGACAAATAACTAGCTGTAACAATTGTATCATTTCACGTTTTACTGGACTTTGGAGTAAATTCATCTAGTTTCACGGTGTTTATTTGAAAAATCCCATAAAGTACTTATGTACTTAAAGTTTATGCTCTCCGAAAACGTAACTACTGTTCTGCACCAACATTTCCGCGATAGTAAGGAACCCATACAATTTAACTTAGCTCGTACACCTATCTTTTTTCATCCATCTTACCTCATGTTTATTCTCGCTACATACATAATAGATCGATAATTGCTACGATAGGCATTTGGATCGCGTGATGACTTGCCGTGTGGCTTTCCACTCACTATTTTTAAGATGGCCACCGCTTGAAAGTATTTTTTTTTTCAACGATTTTCCCCGATGTAATGTGTGTATTTATGCATGCTGGATCTTGACTCTCGTTCTTTCATTAATCCTATGTTTATTTATTGAATTTATTTAAAGATATCGAAGTGGGAGTGCGAAAAACCTTTGCCGTTTTAGCAAAAAATGTATACGACTTTACGCGTCCGTAATGGGACCTAAATAAGTTTTATTCAACCTTTGTTAGTCCTGGCTCCTGGTTTGTGCAAGTTTAACTCAGTAAACAATTAAAGCGGAGAAGAGTTAGGGTGGTAGAGAACAACATAACGTACCTAGGTCTTTTGCATTATTGTCAGTACTACCTCGGAATAACCGATTAAAAGTTGACTAACACTCTGCAGCATTTATCTAAAAGGATATATAGCGCGCATTATTTGAACCTAAGCTTCTGACAACCATAATTGTTATATACTGTGCCAAATGGTTTTCTATGTTCTAGGTGTAGTGGTATCTCTAGTAAATATCGGATACAATCTGGTCTTTGTTTGTGGATAAGTATGATATTCACTTTAATTTTAAAAGCTGGACCTTAATAGACGTCTAAGCTGTGTTAGCAAATAGTATTTTCCTACTTTATTTTTGTTTATAACAAAAGTTAACTCAAAAGTTGTGTGTTATAATAACAATTAAAAAAAACTTCTCTTTACTGGAACAGATTGTTTATTTTTAATTAATAACAGTACCTACTTATTAGTAAGTTATATAATCAGTTACCAAAAGGATACTGATGTAATGTAGGCGTCTACTTTTTCGTTTTTAATTCTTGTGATGAAAAACAACTTATTTATTTAACACCGTACTCGACAGTCGATATTTTCCTTGTTATCTCAAAGCTTTTCTGTTTAATTTGTGTATTTTTAGCAATCGTTACTTATTTATCAAGTTGAGATGAGATTAAATCTAAATTTATCCAATAAAAGTCTAATTTCATTCCCCATATCATTAGCTTCAGTGAAAACGAAACTATTAACATCAGCTTTGCGTGTGAATGCGACGTGTAGTAAAATTAGTAAAAATGTTGTTAATTACCGTTAAAACTAGAGGCGGTATGTTAATATTGGAACAGATTGTGATAACAGATATACTCGTTCAAGATGAAATGGAATTATTACCAGTGCTATTAATGGGTAATTTTGGTGCTCAAATATTTTTGAATAGGACCAAAATAAAACTAAATTACAAATAAAAAGACCGTTTTAAATGTCCCATCAGGCGTTACGTTTAATTGTGTAGAGATTTTATTTGATATTTGGAGGATAGTCCCTTACAAAATTGTGATGCACGCACATAGCATTAACTGTGTGATAATATTGTGCAATAATTAGTTTCATTGTCTCTTCTGGCATTAAGTGACCTGACAACGGGGAAGGTAGCCTTTTCATCTGAAACCTACCTAGGTTACAGGCAAAATGACGATGGTTGGTGGTAGTGGTTCTCGCTCCGGACTACAAAGCCTGGCGGTTACGGGTTCGAGTCCCGTAAGGGGCAATTATTGTGAGTATGCGTTATATTCACGCGGGATGACAGGTATACGCTTGGACGAGATACACTTTCGTATTTGGCATCTTTTATTCTTGCCTAGTTGGCTTTAAAGCAAGCATTGTGTTTGTTTTTACTTGAGGAAAACATCAGAATACACTACAGGTGTCATAGAATTAAAAAACAGACATTTAACGTCTCGATTGTATGGCGATTCGCCTCGAACGCTATGGGTCCCAGTTTCAAGTTTTTAGTTTAGGTAAATTCGGAAAATGTTTTTTATTTGCTTGGTGTGTCTACCAACTCCGGCTGTATTACGTCTCAAATGCTTCATTTTAATGGCCTATTATTTAATAAAGGATTAAGGCTTGTCTTTCATTTAAGACTAAGGCTATAAATATTTATTAACACTAGTACTTTTAGCAATTATATCAGTTGGAACTAGTATTGAAATCACTTGTGCCTCATCACTACTAACTAATCGATTAATGGTACAGTAAATTTAATAAATTGTGCCAAAATCGCTGCTACTTTACCAATGTTTATAGATTCACTTTGTTTGTTTACTTTTAGAGAGGGGATAAATTTTTATGTTATTACGCCGCCAATCCCTTTATTGAGTAGGGAATAGACATCCAATTTTTTGATTTTGCATGGAATAGAGCTTAGAGCATTCAAAATAGAGCGAAGGTAACAATTACCTGATAGAACGAATACAATATTAAGTTACGGAGTTTTTGCGTCGTAATACATTTTGTATGATATCTTCAACGTAAATGTTTGTAACTGTAAAATAAATATATTACCATCAATAATGATTGAAAACTTTCCCTACATATATATATTATATTTTTTCAGATTTTTTTTTTATGACGGGTCTGGTGTTGAGGCACAGGTAGAGATTTACGCTCCGGCCTACAAATACTTGGCGGATTTTTGTGTGATCCATCATCATACTTGGCTCCCCACTCACATAGTATCATATATCTGTATTTTGTTTATCATCATCATCATCATTTCAGCCATAGGACGTTCACTGCTGAACAGCCTCCCCCAGTGACTTCCAGATTGGCTGGTTGCGCGCGGCCTGCACCCAGCGGCTTCCTGCAACCTTTACCAGATCGTCTGTCCACCTTGTGGGTGGTCGTCCCACGCTTTCCGTTACGTTGCATCCATTCCAGAAGTTTTCTGCCCCATCAGCCGTCAGTTTTTGGTTCAAATAGCTTATATTATTTTGTAAAAGATTTTGAAATAGAACTCTAGCGAATCTCAGAAATAGATTTAGGCACGGCTTAAGAAGGCTGATTCAGAGTCAACCGTGTATGAAGCAATCGAGAGCTCTTTGTGATAAAAATATTAAGAATTACCATTCTTTCACGATAACGAGTGAGCGGGCACAAAAGATCCCGAAATGTCGAAATGTCTTAGAGACATATAATGAGAAATGTTTGGCAAATCTTTTCTCATATCGAGTGGAATAAAATGTGATATGAAAGATTTTTCGGAGAAACCACTGTTTGAATGATTAGTTCTTGTTTATGAGAAATATTTAAAAAGAAAATTTATTTATTTTATACAAAACAACCTGAAAAACATTCACATAGTAACATAATTTACTTTATTATGTAAGGTTATAAGATTACATTAGAAATCGCTCTTAGCGATAAGACAGCTTAAATTATACCTTCATCTTTCCGTAAATATCACCTGTAACTTTTTTGCACGGTGTGTAATAAAGAGTATCTATATACAACAGAAGTCTTGTCTTAACTCTAATAAAACCTATTTCAAGCTATGCCATCTGATCTGACTAAATAAATAACCTATAAAAATTACGACAATGGGCAAATCAGTGCATTATATCACTATTTCCCGACGATTTTTTAACGATTAGTTATGTGTTGTTTCAGAAATCGTATGCTTTATTTTTTGTAACCTATCTTTAAAAATCAGCTAACTTCATACAAAAGAGGATATATTTATATTTCTATAACATTCTGATTATCGGTTTTTCATATCATTTGAATTTACTATAGTAAAACTTTCTCTGTCATTTTGATAAACAGTTTCACAAACTTATTATTTTTTACAAACATAAATATTGTTTTAAATATAATATACGAGTACTTACACATTATTACAAACTTTTCGTGTCTTTATATTTGTAATTAATCGTAGTTTTTGTTTCGAACAATAATTAGTTGTTTCCCCAAATTATAGTTCCGTCTATAAACAAAACTGTAAAATCGCAAAATCGAATAAATCACTACAACCGGCCAAGTGCGTGTCGTGCCACGCACAGTATAGGGTTCCGTAGTTGCCCGTCGGTACCACAAATATTTCAGCAATTACTTAATTTAAGTCACTTTTAACGTTTTCTTCTAAGGAATTTTTGAGCGACTAAGTTGATCTGATCTGTCTTAACTGTTATGATTTTCCTTAAAAGTTTATGAAAATCAAAATTATCATGAATTTTTTCAAAATTTTCAAGCCAAGTTTAGGTATTAGAGGGAGGGGGACGCCCTACTCGAACCAAATTTGGCACTTTAAAGTTTAATATTTCGCGAACGGATCCCTAAATCAAAAAAAGTCTTAGTAACCCCTTAGTCATTTTAAAGGGCCTATTAAACGATATCCTACATGATGGGGTAGACGATGAAAAAACATCATCCCCACGTTAAATGTATGGCGACTACCCTAAAAAAAAATATTTCAAAATTTTATTCTACCAATTTTTAGGCGCGATTGATATACATATCTCCACAAAATTGCCGCTCTCAAAGGTTAACAGTCTCTAAGCAAACCTCGAACGGACAGACAGATAGACGGACATGACGAAACTATAAGGGTTCCTTGTCAGGACTACGGATCCCTAAATGCGAGAAAGTCAGGAATTTAATAACACGTTATCATTTCCTTGACATTTGAATTTCATAACATTTCTTACCTTTTCATTTCCTTGAAATACAAATACTAAAGTTATTAAGCTTCGTACAGAAATCTCCCGTTATTATACCAATAAAAATTAATAACAAAACTCATATTAAAATCAAAAGGTTTTTGTTATTATATTGACGTTTTAGGTAATTAAGATAAGTATATTAACATTATTTAAGTGCTCTTCTTAAACTTATTCAGTTAAGGCATCATAATTAATATCAATACCATGTGATATAGGAAAATATGGTATATTAGAATAATTTGACCATCAATAATCATTTCTGATTATATTGTGTTTTATCTATAGAAATCTTTTAAACAAAATATGTGCACGATTATTAAGCGATCAATCCAATTCAATCTTTGGTAATAGTCCTCAGAAATGTTTTTCTTAATTTCTTTCTATCACTTTGCGCCTACACGGTACATGCGTTTTACGTACATAACAAAATAAATTAATTTGCTTATAATTTTAACACATAAATAAATACAAAATCAAGAATCTGTTGACAGTTTTCATCACTTTTCTGCAACGCATGTGCAGTCTAGCACCCCACTGCGTGTTCAACCGACCGTTGCACGTATAAAGCAGTAATATGTGTTACTTTTCTGCATTTGCTATACTACACCTAAGTGCGCGAGTCCTGAGCGCACTGATAAAAAAAGTGCTAGTGAAGTGATAATATCGACAATCGATAAAATGAAGGCGTTTTTGGTTACGATTTTGTTGTTCGGGATCGCGAGGGCTAGTGAAATCGACAATGAGGTGAGTTTTGTGATTTATCATTATTAATTGTGGATAATGATTTCGTCATCTACCTATGTTAAAATATTTACGTCGCGTATGATTTGTGCCTTTTATTCTTTGTTTTTTTTTTAATAAGATTAGTAGAAACACGTTACTAATTACTGTTTTAATAATAAAAATAAATCCATTTATTGCACACTTTGGAAATTTTGGAAGTTAGTGACATGATAATCTTATTCTTATTTTAACTTAACTTTGAATTGCTGTTTTAAAATAATCTATTTATAACATGATTCAATATTGGTTCAACCTTTAGTTAAAATTTGAGATAGTTAGTATTTTTAAATACTTAAATATACTTCATTACATCAATAAGACTACATTTTTTTATCATATTGAACATAATAAGTGATCATTAGTTGCACAAATTCAATAAATATTTTACCTCATGCGCGTGTGTCATTGAAATATTTCATAATGATCTAGAAACATCCACAATTACTTATAGACAGAAAAACTTTCCCGTTTACACGGTTCTTAGAGAAATGTCTACTAATTAGTAAACAATTAGGATTTACACGAAATACATTAAAATTGAAACAACAAGTTGTGATTTGAATTAGGTACGCGAAGTTGATTAAAAATAACCCTTCAGAAACGAAACTGACTGTTGTTTTGTCAATTTGCGATGATTTATCAATCATATACAACAACAACTACAACTTATACTAACTTAAGGTTTATTTCTTTTTAAATTAAAAAAAACAACTTTATTTTCTTAAAATTTTTAACTAACAACAACTTCAGGGCGGTAACCACGAACTCTTAAAACGATCTTAAATCTATCAAACATTATCAAATCTGTCAAATTTTGTATGTAATTATGTACCAAAATTGACAGATTTGACAGCTTTGAGATTGTTTTAGGAGTTCATGGTTACCCCGCTGTAGTCCGTTACAGAAAGCCTACAATAAAATGTATCATTCGTTTAGGCGTATAAACCTTAAAAATTAAGATTACCTTTAGTTAAGAACCTTTATTAACCATTTATGAAAAATTAAAAACGGGCGTGTTTTTACATGACTAGTTTTACTTGTTCATATTTTGTCAAGGGATTGTATACAAGTTAATAGTTGTTTTAATTTATCCTACTAATATAATAAGTGCAAAAGTTTGTTACGATGTTTGAATGTTTGTGACTCAATCACGCGGCTAATCGGATTTGGATGAAATTTTGCACACATATACTTAGAGTAGGTATTATGTGGATTAGCATATAGGATACTTTTTATCCCGTTTAAATGTTCCTGTGGCATATTTTTCAATATATTGTTCTTTATTTGAACGGTATGCGTTATGTGTCATACCAAACATCTTTTACGCAAACGAAGTTGCGAGCACAGCTAGTTTTATAGTGAAGTGGATAGTGCTTTAATATATTAGGTAAATTAATACGTTCAAACGAACGAAATATTTTCATAGTAGATCTTCAGACGGCACATCTCTTGTTAAACTATATTGTTAAAGCTGTAAATTCAATTACTATAACAATGTAGCAACAGCAAAGGGATTCTCTTTACAAATTATTGTTGCTACGATACTGTAACTATGTTCAAAGGGCTACATTTTGCAAGTAATTAGAATTAAGGTTAATCCTACTAATATCATAAAGGCGTTCGTTTGTGAGTATCGATGTATGGATGTTACTGTTTCACGCAAAAAGTACTAGACGGATTTGAAAGGAATTTTGCACACATATAGAATATGCTTGGGATTAACATAGAGGATACTTGTTATCCTGGTTGAATGTTCCTGTAGGATATATTGAATAAAATAAAGACCACACGAGCGAAGTCCCGGGCAACAGCTAGTAATCGATAAATGTAAGATTTCATGAACAATTATTGCTAAGTTGTGTTTGTGAATTAGATCTTGGCATCTCCTTGATTCAGTTGAAATCCTGTTGGTTTAGGGTTTCGAGCTCCGGATTACAAAACCGGTCGCAGTTTGAAATTCCTGAAGGCATAAGTGATGACTTTACGATAATTTCTAAAATATGTTTTATTATCATCATCATGTCAGCCTATTGCAGCTTACTTGTGGTCGTTACCCTCCCCCAAAGAGCACGATTCCTGCTTTTTTCATCAAGCCACTACAAGCCATCTTCCAAACGCCATCGGTCCATCGAGCTGGGGGGCGCCTACAGTACGTTTACTAAGACGTTATAATAATATGTATAATATTATGCATTATTCAATAGTTAGTGCTCTTTGGGGGAGGCTTACGTCCAGCAGTGGACTGCAACTGGCTGAGATGATAATGATGATGATGAATGGTTAGTACCATGGTTATTTATTTCAATTAAATGAAGCTAAAATTGATTAAATTTCAATTAAAATAAATTACGAAAGGCGTAAACTCATCTTTACTTTTTATACAATTTTAGTGATACCTACTCGAAGCTATTTCTCTTTCTCTGTTGATTTTACCAACTTAATTACTTCTAACTTTACCAATCCCATTCGGCTAGTAATCGCAATATCCAAGTATTTCAATTATTCATCGAGACGTAACCGATTGTTTCTCTAACCAATCGAATCGGGAGCTAACAGTAATAACTATTTATAAATTCATTATAAAGAATTTCCGTTATGAATGAAAATGTATTCTTAATAAGTTGGAGGAGCTATGATTAGTAACTGAACTCACCGTTGTTTTAACAATAATAAACGAATATAGCTTAACACTTTTCTAGGGGTTCACTACGCCATTCCGAAATACGTTTCATCGAATTACAATGATCGATGACACCTCTTCGATAACTTATTTAAACGATGACTTCATTGGACGAATGCTTATTACATCGATGGTTCATTTTATCGAATTTTAATTGGACGAATGTTATTACGTCGATGGTTCATTTCATCGATTTTTCTTTTGGTCCATGGCTTAATAAATAATCGAAATAGTCAATCGATATTTTATAAATTTGGAAGTTTGTATGTTTACTAGTATAGTAACGGTCTTCGGAGACCTCACACTCTCTCATGTCCTTCAGCACTTTATTCTCCCATCTTGTCTTTGTTCTTGCTCTGGACCTACGATCATAAAACCATGAAATAAAGTATCGACTCGTAATAAATAATAAGCCATGGACTAAAGGAATTTCGATGAAATGAACCATCAACGTACTAACATTCGTCCAATTAAAATTCGATGAAATGAATGAAGTCATCGTTTAAATAAATAATCGACAAGGTGTCATCGATCGATTGTAATTCACTGAAACGTATTTCGAAATGGCGTAGTGAACCCCTTTTCTAGACACACCACGCCAATTAATAAAAATAACATTTCTGTTGTATCTATCGTTGTGTCCCAAAAAGCGTTAATTAAATTGCAGAATACGTAATTGAGCCAGCACTTGATTTATAAGCCGTAGCACCTAACCTAACCTAACCTAACCTAACCAAACGATGTTATTTTGTTTCCTCAAGTAGATATAATGCAAGTTATTGATTAGTTGTCTGATGCATTTTTTTTTTATTTTTGTACATGCCCTTTTCAGAATCAGATGTTTTATCTTTGATCATCATTATCATCATCTAAATGGTCAACCCGGTCCTCTAATTCCGTATCTTGCGTCAATTGAGCAATTCTGGTTTTAAAATCGCAAATTGACAACACAAAAACAAAAACAAAGCAAACTACTGTCAGTGCTGCCAATAGATTTTGACACTAAGCATCAAGGTCGATAATTTTTTGATTATTGCTGATTGCAAATTTTTAGGGAATAAGGGTACCGGTCATATACAAAGCAATAACTTTGGATCCCAGGTACACTTTTCTGGTTTTTCTTCTTCACTTCCCTACCCGTCTCTCACGACGCGTCATGTTTTTGAGTGTAACCCTTCTGCCAGGACCGTGCAGTTCACAATGTTTTCATCTTTATAATTTTAAAATACTTGGAAGCCATTAAACCTTATTTCTAGCCTTTGTTGCTGACGGTATATTCCAGGTCAGCAAAGGTCACGAACCTTCAAACATTATTACTTTTCTAATTTAAAATGAATGGCTTGTGGGCGTATTAATTTCTAATCACAATTTCCCTCAATTTTGTTTGTATTTGTTGGGTTTTTCCTTTATTACGTTTTCGGTTTGATAATTTAATCATACCTATTCGGTGACGGACTTGCTTAAGCCTCTGAAAAATAAACAAAATTTTATCACAGGTAAATTGCGTACGCATTTAAAATATGTATATACCTCTGTTATCTTGTATTAATCTAGAAACGCTATTGAAGTAGGCGGGTGTTATAGGAATCAGGATCTTTTGATATTTAGCTACTTACCTTTAATATCAAGTCGGTGTGGTTTTGAAAAGTTGTCTTTAAAGAGGCGATTAGGAAAGAAATGAACATATTGATGAAAATAACAAACAACTTTTATTATGCCAACAACGCAATCGTGAAAATATTTTTTCTGCTACATGCATTTTCATTGACGTAAAGAACGTAAGTTAGTAGGAAAAAAAAACATATTCCATTTTTGTAGTATTCTCTATGGTCAGAATCACAGAACAGGGAAGCGAGTCTTTCTTGTTCTGTGGTCAGAATAATGTTTTAACTTTGATTATTAGTCCGAGACCGTTAAGCGATATTGGTGTCTTCGCCTAAAAGAATTCTAAAGTTTCTATTTTTTTTTCTGTAGATACATTTATACCTAAATAACTTAATTCAGCGTTTTGTGTCAGATCTTGCTATCCTTTTTTTAGAAATTAATTTTTATTTGTCTGTTTTATTTAATTCGATTTAAAACTGCCAAAATTAATTAAAAGTTTAAAATTATAATTGTAATGTTCCTAATATAGCATACATATAATACAAGCCCAGTTTGTGTCACTTTCGTCCAGTAAAAACTGACATAGAAAAGTACCAAATAACTTTGCTAAAAAAAAATTCTAATTTAAAAAGTTTACTTTATGTATTTCAGTTCATATAGATATGCTATTTATATAATTTTGTGCCAAATTAAGGGATAAACTTTTGAGAATTTTAATTATTTAGGTAATCCAAGCTACACACGCTTCAAAAAAAAATATGAATTGTTACAGTTAACATACTTCATATCACAAATACATCAAAAATCGATTATGTTTATTTGTGTCACTTTCGACTACAATATATTTAATTAAACACAAGAAACTGCGCTCGAAGCGGACGCGGGCGGGTAGGTGGCGACAGGCGCATGGGGTATAAGTCATACGGTACGATTTCTTCTGCGAAGCGTTCATGCATTTCATACTCTCGCTTAATTCGCGCACAAATTTGTAACGGGCCATTGTTATTCAATTGATATCTTTTTTCCGAGCCTAAGAGTTAATCTTAAAATAACAAAGCGTTCGTGTTAAGTAACAAACGAGAATATGGATAAAAAATAATCACAATGCATTTCGTACAAAACTAAACTTATTTATATCACGTGGATTGCAAGATTCTTAACAAAATAAATCTTTTGATTAGTCTACCTATGGAGTTATCAATGTGCCATGCAATAACCGCACTTAGCTTTAAGTAGTGTACGGTCAGCAAAACTGTACCGAACCTACTTACTTACTGAATTTAGAAAATTATTTCACAATATGCTGTTTTTGTTTTCATATGTGACTAATCTGACGATTTAGTTATTGACAGTTAAACTTAATATCTTATCTTCTTATTATACAAAACATAGCCGTGTTTGTTACAACTCTTTATAACTCGAGAACGGCTGGACCGATTTTCATGTAATAAAAATTACTGTTAGGCGGTACGAAGTTAGCAAGGTCAGCTAGTTACTTATAGAATAATCGTGACTTAGCTGAGTCTTTCACTCTTAAATTATTGAGGAACGTCAAATTAGTCGTAGGAGTAGTACTTGCAAAATCCAATACAGGGTTCCCTAGTAGGTTACGTTATTAAAACCAGCGTCAAAAATCAGACGCCCAATTCCCGTAATTTAAAAGTTAGTAATAATAATCCAGTGTCGATCCAGGGGGCCTAGCACGAAAGAGTATCTTTCGTTCGGTCGTATTAACCTAAAAAATTAAAATGGCGAGTCACATGTGTCAATTCTTTGATAAAATATGACCAACTTAATCTAGCCGAGTAAAAAACCCAACCATTTTCAATTGTTCATAAATTGTCAAACATTTGATACGGGCGAATGGATGTTTTTATCTGATCGGATAATACGACCGACCAAACGATGCGCTTTCGTATTAGGCCTCCTGTCTCGCCAACATCAACCTCTTAATAGGTATTCTCATTCAAATTGACAAATCAACCCAAAGTGACCGTAAGTATTATGATTGAGAGTGGAAAATGTCCAAATAGTACCTACCATTATAAAAAAACCATAAAATTTTGACTTGATTCTTGAAAATTGTCACCATGGATTTATTTAATAGTCAAACTGGATAGAGCATTCGATAGACAGAGAAAAATTCCTCTGGTTTGTGCTTCTCACTAGAAACAAGAGGCCTAATACGAAAGCCTATGGTTCGTTCGGTATAGACCGAACAGATATATATCAGATAATAGTATCTGATCAAATTAAAATCAAATAAATTGTCAAACATTTGCTCATTTGAAAAGGGTCGGGTTTTTTACACGGCTAGATTGAGTTGGTCATATTTTATCAAACGATTGACACATGAGACTGGTTATTTTAATTTGTTAGGTTTATACGTTCGAACAAAATATACAATTTCGTACTACTAGGTTTGTAGTGTTTCAATTTGGTTGCATCAAATAAATATACAGTTTACTGATAAGACCGAAAGTGTAAGTTACTTGCAAAATTTTAGAAGTACTCTATCCAGTTTGACTACTAAGTCCATGATTGACACAATCATATTACAGCCCGCTCATCATGATCATATTTCGTGCGCACGTATAAATTAATAGCGACGAGAATTCAGATTTTAAGTAACATCATAATCGCATCATATTATAATCATCGTAACCAATGAATGACAATTACGGGAATTGGCCCCCAGGTTTCTTAATACTTGCAAGTATTTATTTTATGCGAAAGTACACCTTATTATACAAGATTTTAAAAAACGAAGTCGCGTGTCTAGGACCTAATAGTCTAAAACATAGAACAGTTTGTAGCTTTAAGCTAGGGATTGCATTCCGGATTATCCGTAATCCGAAATATCCGAAAAATTTTTACTGCCTACATGTTGCCTTATTTTGTTTTGTTTTTTTTTTAATTCTTAGGTTTCCAAAAAAAAAAATTAACAAAAAAATTAACCGCCGAAAAACTGAAAAGCAAAAAATAATAAATTCTTTTTCATTTAACCTTAAACCTTAAGAACTTCGTTAGTTCTTTAACTAATGTAAGAAGTATACCTAATCAGCTCTTTTTGGAGTCGGTGCCAGCCATTGAGAGTTAAAATGTGTTCATTCGCACCGACTCGTGCGTATACTTACATTAGTTAACTAAGTTAAACATTAGTTAAAGAACTTAGTTATTAAGCTTAAATGAAAAAGAGTTTATTATTTTTTGCTCTTCAATTTTTCGGCGGTTTAGTTTTTTTGTTAATTTTTTTTTTAATTTGATTGGAAAACTAAGAAATAAAAAATCATCATCATCATCACCAGCCTATATCAGTCCACTGCTGGACACAGTAAAAAATAAAAACAAAAAATAACAAAAATAAGGAAACATGTAAACACTTAACTAGGAACCTACTTCAAAAATGACGAAGGCGAAAAATAATATTTTCTAAACTAAAACCAAACCTAATCAGTTATTTTTGGAGTCGGTGTGAATAAACACATTTTAACTCTCTATGGAGCACAGACTCCAAAAATAACTGTTTACGTATGTTTAGTTTAGAAATTATTATTGTTTGCCTTTTAGTTCATTTTTGAAGTCGGTTCCCAGTTTTTTTTTTACTTACTCTTTTTTATAGTCAGGTGTCAAATAGTGGAAAGAAGTAAAATAAAACGAGTTATTCAAAATGTTTATATTATTATACTTAAAAAACAACAAAAAAATAGTTTATCAATCAATAAACAAACAATTATAATTAATTATCTTCTTAATATATAAAAAAGTCGTGTTTGTTACAACATTTTTTTTATATTTTTTTAATATTATTGGAAAAGCTTACGAGAAAAAAAAACTGTTAGATGGTATAAATTAGCCGGGTCAGCTAATTTTTAATATAATTTCAATTTGAATATTTTTTCAAATTTTATTACGAAGTACTTTTTCTCAACTAAACTTTTGTTTTTTAACTTGCTGATAGTCTATAGTATTCACTTCGAAGTCTATCCATTCATAAATGTCTGCTGTCTTTGATGTAGTTGGTATGTTGGGATTTTTAGTTGGTAATATTGCAGTCGTTTTTTCGTCACTCTCTGATGTTGTGTTTGATTTAGTAAAAGTGTCTTCACGTTCCAAATTATCGATCTCTACTTCAATGGTTTCATCATACTCAACCTCATCGTTAATACCTTTTTCGCCAGTGCAAATTTTATCCGTGCAGAATATACATAGTTCTGTGCACGGTAATCCCGTTTTGATACAGGTGCAATTACCTTTGCAGATTGACTTGCATTTGCAAGATATCATTTGCATTATTTCGTCAGGTGCAGGTTTATCCAGTGTTCGAATAGGGGAAAAATAAGAGCGATTCCTCTCCCAACCCCAACTAGTTGGTTCTAGATCGTTCGACCTCCATTTCTGAATTTGGTAATAGGCGCGTAGTGAGTGCATCCTTGCAGCAGATTTAGAAGGTGGTAGAGAAGCGAGGTCAAGTTTATTCCTCGTGATCAATTGAGCAAATTTCTCATATCGCAGTGTATTAATATCTGCTGTTTCTTTTCCATACAAGTGGCAAAAAAATATTTCGCCAGCATAGGTAATTTCATCAGGTGTAGCTTGTGGATCGTTGAAAATTCTTGTGACACTTTGAAGGGAATTATTTTTCGTAATAAGATTACATGCCTTCTTTTTGCCTTGTTTGTATATGGCAGACGTACTGTCACAACCAGTAAAAGCATGACAGAACAAAATTGATTGTTGATCGCCTGCAAAACTTTTCGAGTTGTACAGCTTTGTACAAACTTTTCCTTTTCCGGGTTTTAATAAATATAAATTAGAGCAGTTAATACTTGTAAGTATAGCGAGTAGATCTACGTCTTCACCAACTATAATGACATGATCAAACTGGTTGGTTTGTGAAATTTCAGCTGCTTTTGTTACAATGAGAGTATCTGCATCATCGCTGCTCTGATAAACAGAAATTCCTTCTGCTTCAAGATAAGGTGTCAATAATGAGATAAAACGACTTTTATTTCTTTCGTTACTTAAAAACGATTCTTGAGAAACTGTCGCTTCAGTTTGGCTATTAATAATCACAATTTCAGGCCCATGCTGTCCTTTAGCTGCTCTCCGTTTTCGTTCTTGATTTTTTACATTAAGTTCATTATCATAACCATCAAAAACAACGGTTGCATTGTTGTGATGGGTTTTTATGTAATTGACATATTTTTTGCAAATGTTCTCAAATTTACTCCCTTTTTGCCAGACCACTTTATGGAGCAGATATCCACCATCTATAACATATGTCCTTGTTCCATTCTTTACAATTTCTTCTGAAACTGGCGTAAACATATCATACAAAGCAGATTTTTTGGACTTTCGCATCCCAGTTTGATCGAAAAGCGATAGTGGATATGGGGATAGCTCATATTTTAAAAATTCTTTAAGTTCGTCTTGGGTCTTTTTAATGAACAAAATACGCTTAAAAATTTGGTCTGGATCTATCGGTACAGTTACATCTTGAACAGACACAGCTGAAGTGGCAGTAGCAAGTGACTTAACTGTTCCTTTTCGTGAGAATTTTATTTGTCCGTATGTGGTTCCATCTAGGACGTTCATCATTGCTTCGCCAATATTTTTGGCTTTGTGTGGGTTTACATCATTGTTTCCCACAACACCAGTTGAGATTGACATAATATCTGCAGTAACTGGGAATGGATTGTGTTCGGAAAACCAATCAGTAAATTGACGGATATCCTTAGCATCCCTTTCTATCCTTGATTTTGTTCCATCTTTGTGCAAAGTGTCTTTAAATCCAAAATCACAAAAACTTTCAACTGTGTCCGATATGCAGTGAAAAATGGGTAATCCAAGTACCCATTTTGCTAAAACATCATCAGTATATCCCCGACCTTGAGTAAGTCCACCCGCGGTTTTCATTGATCTCATTAAAGTCTGTTCGATGGTCATATCTGTCCATGTCCCAGAACAAGGTTTTTCTGTTCTCTTAATCGTAAAAAGCCCTTCTTTCACAAATTTCTCATAATATTTTGGAGTCATTTTTTCTTCAACACTTGTCATTTCTTGTACATACAAGTTCGCAGATTTAGAGTAATTAAAGTGTCCAGCTGCATGGAAAAATGGTAGCATTCTTTTTATAGTATCGAGGTGTAAAAACCAGTCTTCAGTCCTCTCTGCTTTTATAAATTGTTGAACCAAAATTACCATTTTAAAATAAGATACCCAAAGTTGAGCCGTAGGTCCTCTCCACTCAAGTTTTTGTAGGGTTTTATCAAACTTGGTTTTTATTGTTGTTATGGCGTCTTTTTCCATTTCGCCTAATTTTTCATGTTCCAATAATTCATGCAACAAAGTGTCTAGTTGTAATTTGTCGTCCATAGTCAGCTCCATGTTATTTTTTATCATTTCAAACAAGGCCACACTAGAAAGCATATGTGCCCTAACAGCTCGTTCATAATGATGCCCGGTCATCATTTTGTCAATAGATCCTTCAGCATACGCACATAGCCATAGTTCTTTCAAACCACTGCCTTTCATAATATTTCCTATAGCACCCATAAATGACATCAAGAGATGAAACCCTCCTAACCTGACAATAATACTTTGAATCATTGGGTCTTGTGAGGATTTTACAATTTCCTGTGCCTTATGGTACAACGGCTGGTCAAATGTAATAATGCAACAATCTATATTATTATTCCGGCATTGTTCAGCTGCAAAACATAACGCAGAAAGTATTGTGTTGTAGTTAGAGGCTGGTGAATTTATAAAGGGAAGTGGCTTGATTTTGGTAAGGTTACCAATATGGACCTCATCTTTATGCGTTTCAATCATAAAGCTGTGCCAACCTGGTACCTCTAACGTCTCTTGTGATTTACCGTACAGCCAAATTAAATCAGTCAATGAGAGTTCAAATTCTTGTTCAATCATTTGTGCTTTATAGATTATATCGTCTAAGCCAGATTTCGTTGGTTTTAGATACGTTTGCATAGGAACTTGATCGAAGCGTCTTAGAAATCCTTGAGGAACGTACTTTAGTCGTGGAATTTTTTCAGTCAAACTTGTAGTTTGCACCGGATTCACGCATTGTATGCCACCCATAGTGTGAAACGTGCGTCTCCCGTCTAACGTGTGAACGTTAACATCAGCATTATCATAAACGAATTGCGAGAAATTTGGGGTCTCTTGTTTCGGGACATATGTAGCTATTGCAGATACTTCAAACTTTAGAGTTTCTTTGTAGTTCATGCAAAATCCCAAGGAACTAAGCAAGTCTATTAAATATCTTGAACCATATTTATGGTGGATTAGACTTCCTAGTCCCAATAGTATCGGTGACCTAAAGCTTCGTGGACGGACAGCACTTATCATTGTATGTGCAATTGCAAGACATTTGCGCTCAAGATCTTCATTTTTTTTATTATTGTTATGCATTATAATTGTCTTTAGTAGTAGTAACAAACTTTCTGGGCAATCAGTTCGAACCGAATTTAAAAAACCATTAGGAGCTGGATACATGTCTGGTTCATATGAACGTGATTTTATCTCTTGTAAAATAATTTTACCAGCCATCTCAACAATCCTCAGTTTTTCCAAGTGGTCATTTTTGTCCCGTTTCTCATACCAACTATTTTGAATGATTTGGAGGCTATTTTCCAGAAAGCAGATAATTGAAGGATTACCAGCTGTAATAATAACTTTGTCCCCGTACCTTTGTTTTAAGTGATATTTTATCATAGAGTCACTAGGCAGAGTGACATTGTTTAAAGCTTCTCTTATTTCTAACAAAGAATATTGGCAGTCTTCCTGATTACCTTCTATGAGCTTGAAAACCTGGTCCATAGCAGTTTCACTGGCGTGTACCTGTTGTCGTCCACGCTTGACCCCAGCTGCTCGGTATGAGTTACAAAATTTACTGTAGCAGCTATAATGATATCTTGCATTTTTTTCTAAAATATTTACTTGATCAATCCTCAATAATACCTGAAAAAAAACCAAAATATTTTATATTATTTTTAGCTGTTACAATTGTTACAGGGAAGTACGTTTCTACTAGTAACTTGTTTAGATGGTGATTAATTAAATTAAAAAATGCAATCAATCGTCCCGCAAACGCTTGCGCATCGGCTCCACACTTCGCGTTCGCGGACCTTCGCGGCACCTTCGCGTCCTTCGCGCGGTTTATATTATATTATACACCGTGAATTTTTACTCACCCGAGAAAATCAACTAACATACTCAAATATGGATATACATCGAATTTGGCGAATAAAAAAAAATTATGCGAAATTTATTTAAAAGACCCTAACATTCCTTAAAAAATATGCACCATAAAAGTCCTGCTAATTCAAATAGTAATCATTATCATTCCAACATTAACGGAACCAAAATCCACCTAATTTGGTCGCGTAATATTGGCGTACGGAAGGAATAACTATGAATTTTTTTTTTCATTTATAGTTATTCCTTCCGTACGCCAACGCCGTACGCCGTTCCGTTTTTTTTATTCGCCAAATTCGATGTATATCGATATCTGAGTATGTTAGTTAATTTTTTTCGGGTAATTAAAAATTCACGGTGTATATTATCTAGTTATGATTTTGTAGCAGGTCACAAGATGGCAACAGGGCACGTGCTCGTTTTGTTTACAATGAAATTTCGTGTAGACCGCTCCAGACTTAGTGGGCAAATCGCGCGAAAAAGGCCGCGAAGATCCCGCGAACCCTTGCACGAATTCGCGTTCGTGGACCATGGGCTTCGCGCGCGATTCGCGCACTAAGTCTGCCCCTCTAGCATGAGCAACAAAACACGCTATGATATTATGATACGATATAGCGATTTATTGACACCCAACTTTCAAAATATGATAACATAGCCGCCATTTAGACGACCTCCGAAGCCGAGAGGCGAGCACGCCGCACATTTATTGGCGCCGTCATCTCTGAGGTTCCGGGTTCGATCCCCGGTCGGGTCAATGTAGAAATGGAACTTTTCTATATTGGCTCGGGTCTGGGTGTTGTGGTATCATCGTTGTTTCTGATTTCTATAACACAAGTGCTTTAGCTACTTACCTTAGAATCAGAGCAATGTATGTGATGTTGTCCAATATTTATATTTTTTTATTTTGAACTTTTATCAAAGCAGTGAGCATGTCCGTGCCGGCAACATCACGGTCATGCTAGATTTTTCGATAAAAGTTCATATTTTGACAAAAAATATGTGATAAATCGCTATATCATATCATATCGTGTTCTGTTGCTCATGCTAGAGGGGCAGGAGCGGGCTTATGAAGTTTCACTAGTCGCCTGGTAATGACTGATAGGCGCGTTACGTATGTTTTGTGCTATGTGTATTAAAATTTGTTTTGTTTGTTACGAGTTTGTAATATGAACTGGATAGTGCTTGTTAAGCTGACCTTGAATTGTGTTCGCGTGATAAATTAGGCACAAATAATAAATATCATACAACTTACTTGTCGACTCCAATCGTCATCATGTATGGTGCATGCCCGAAGTATTGTATTTTGAGTATCCAACCTCTTCACTCGACCTACTGAAATTCTGCTTGATAAAGGATGATTGACATCCTTTTCGCAAAACAAGCACGTCTTTTCAAAGTCAAACTCACCGATTAAATCGGAAACATTTTCTGATTCTTTCTTTTTCCTTTTTATTTCGGCTGCAATGCACTTAGGATTATTATAATTATTTCGGCAGGTTTTGTGTAATTTTATTTCAGCACGGTTCCTAAAGCAGTCTGCTTTTCCATCATCCCTTACGATGCTTGATTCTATAAATTTCATTAGTCCTCTTTCTTGAACAACCACTGTCTTTACGTCTAATATGAGACCACATAAAACACATTTATTGTTTTCCACCTCCATTTTAGTTTTTCACTTCCACATATTATTATCTTATAGGAAACACATACACCACTGATCAGATAATCACTACGTTTAAGATACGGGAGTAAGACGGTAATAAATTCAAATTGATTGAAGGAACGACAGAAAAAAAATAAAAGAAAAAACTGTGAGCATAAAGGTAATATACCTACGGAAAAGAAGAACAAACGCGAGCTGTCAAACGAAACCGAAATTGGATGACATTTGTTCGTGTAAAATTGTTTATGTAGCGGTGATGTATGCCATGATGCTTTTCACATTATGAACGGAGCCGAAATATGGAACATGACTGTAGAGCTGGCCCATCGACTTCATGTCATTCAGCGAGCTATGTTAAGGTTGATGCTTGCGATTTTGTTAAGGGATAAGATCCAGAACGAGATCATCAGGCAGATGACCAAAGTAACAGACATAGAAAAATAATGTAGCAAGCTCAAGTGGCAGTGGGCTGGCCAAATTTGCCACTTGCCAATAACCCAAGGCAAGGTAGATTCAATGGTAAGATAATTATTTATAAATGTCTGTATAATTTATTACACTCCCGTTATTAAGAATCAATGTATTGCAATTTTGATGGGATATTTCCAATATTCTCCCCCCCCCCCCCCCCAACCCGATGGACCGACCACCTTAGGAAGATGGCTGGCTATGGCTGGATGAAAAAAGCGGAAGTTCGTGCTCTTTCGCGCTCTTTGGGGAGGCTTACTGTCAAGCCAGAATGCTAATTGAAAAAAATAACCGAATTATGCGAATATTGACTCACTAGATATCCGAATTATAAATATTCGGCGGATGTCCGAATAATTTGAATATCCGGATCACTAGCCCTAAGTGTGCTTCCCTAATTGCCCTATCTTAGAATTCGAGCAATTAAGGTGATGATACGTGACGTTGTCATATATTTATACCGTTGTGTTTATGTCGATCAAAATAATTTTATTGTCCATAACTATTTTAAAAACTGGAATTTAAATTACTTAAGTTAAATGATTTTGTGTTGTAATGTAACAGTTACAGCTACCAATATCCAATCCACAAAACTGTTCTATGTTTTTAATTATGTAGTTTCGATCACGCAATTTTGTTCTTAAATTTGTGCGCGATAAGGTCTACTTTCGCATGAAAAAATAAATTATTTATAACCATGGTTTTTGGCAATGACGTTTACGTCCAATATATGATCATATTTAACACATGAATTGTTTTCAACCTCCATTTTAGTATTTCTAATGCATCATCTTATTTCATTTTAAGTAATACATGTTTTAACACTTGCAACGCAACTCGCACCGAAAACAAACAACAATACTGAAAATACCGCGTTCACGCTAGACCGGTCGCGGTCGGTAGAAGTGTGCGGGCGCGGGGGGCGCCCTGTCCATGCAACTTTCTCCCGCGTGTGACCTTTGCGCGTAAACATACCCGATTTTTCAAATTATAAGATTTTGTTGATAAAAATGACACAAATTCTGAAAATTGTATCATTATACTATAACAACAATAATGCCTAAAACTCTAGAAACTTGCATTTTCTTTTGGGGCTTTTTACAGGCTTTTATATGAAAAAACAAAAAAACAACCAATATTATGGATGGATTCGACACAAAACATTTCGAGTAACAGATACCAATGACCCAAAACTCTTAAAACTTATTTAGGCTACTACAATTTTCTTTTAGAGCTATTTTGGAGACATTTTAGGTACTGGTTAAATAACAGTAATTTTGTGGACAGAGGTGACACAAAAGGCCTATGTACATCAGTTACTACTTTATTATTAACATGAAAGTAAAATTTTGATCAATAATATTTTTTTCGTCCGTTAATAGCCGAAAAGGCAAATACCTAAATTTCTACCTAAGTATGCACCAAAAATGACACAAATTAACATGTTATGTTTGGAAACTGGTCCGAAAACTGTATGCGAAAAATCACAAACATTAGTATTCTTGAAACCTCAAAATCTAGCGGCCCTAGACTATATGTATATGTCTAGATTCCCTATTCAAGTGTCATAAACGTCAAAAAATAACATGCCAACTGTTGGCGAAAAAGTTTGTTTCGCCCGCTCAGTGGCGCGCTTGTCACCATAGCAACTCATAATTGTTACCATAGTAACCATAGTTGTTGCTCACTTACATCTGGCCTGTTCTTTTGGTGACAATTGCAGCACCACACTCTATCTAGACATGTCTAAAATAAAAGGGTTTTAATTTAAAAAAAAAAGTTTTTACCGAAATAACATACCTAAACTCAAACAAAAACAATTCATCCGTCACAAATAGGATTTTTAATGCATTTTGTCTTCATTACTATAAGAGAAAAATACTATCCATATTATTATAAAGTTAGTAATATTGTGCAGTTAGAAATTCACGTCACAACGAATTTTCAATTACCTAATATCAATTTTATTTACTGACCTGTAAAAGCGAATCTAACTGTCACATTAATTGGCATTTGAATGTAGAAATAGATTCAGTAGGAACACTACCCCAGTAATGTTTAGTCTGATATTAGTTTCAACGTAAAAAGTACTAATTATCTCGCTCGCAAAAAAGTACTTGTTCTAGAGTAATCATGATTTAAAAAAAACGTACACTGAACCTAAAAAGGAAGAGTAGGGACGGTTTTCCTACTGTCAAAAACTTGACCTATCTGAAGATGTTGCATTATTCAACTAAGGTGAAAAGGGACGGTGCATTGTTTTTCGCTTAGTTGAATGATATTACACTTCTAATAATTCTAGTCTTTGGTAATATGATATCCCATTTATAGAAAAGCCTTGCCTTTACAAGTAATACAAGTTATGTTTGCGAAACTAAACATTAGTAGGTAGGTACATATATCAAATAATTTGTTCGAACGAAAAACGAATGCTCCTTAGTTTTGGTTGTTCTCTATAGGGTGTTAGTTAAATGGCATATCAAGCTGAAACTAGTCTATGTTAACAAGATATCAATATTCATTCGACCAAAATATATGGAACAGCTGTTTTTTTTGTAGTTAGTGAGTGGGTCAATAGAAGGAGTTGTTCGTTTGTATCACGGGAGTCTTCTCAGAAGGTTTGGATGGTGATAAAAATCGCAACCTGTATCTACATACAGGTTGACTTTATTATACCCTACGGTTAACCTAGAAATTTGGAATCATCATTGTTTTTTTTAAAAATTTTATACAAAAAATATTTTTTAGAATCCGATTTGTATGTTTTTTTTAATGATGATTTTAAATTTATGACTTCGCCATAGTATTTATATGCATCATGTTTACAAGGCTAGTTTCGACTTGATATTACCATTTTACCTAACACCCTGTGTACATTTTCTGAAATGGGGCTATATACAAATTGTCCCGAGTTATAAAAAAATACCCGCATTGAATCCCCGACTGTTTCAATCATGTCTGTCTATATTGTGTTTCTATCAACTTTAAGCAAGGGGCCTACTCTAATACACCTCTTCTTTGTAGTGTGTCAATTTGCTGAAGTATAAGTATATCAAACTAAACGCATATAAGTTATCCAATATGATATGATTTAGTGCCCTCCGTACTCGCTGACCTAATAATGTAGTTTCGCTACGTGCATAGACGGAGTTGCAGATTCTCGTGTGTCAATTTGTAAGTCACGAGCGAAAGCGATTTGGTATTGAAATTTTCATGAAATACTATTTCCTATTATAAAAACAAGTTGATGAGGATTGATATAAGAATGGATTTGTTACATAGAATAAGTAAGACTCGCTACGCTCCGCTACGCGCTGTTCTGTGATTTGTTACTAAATTTTTTAAAGATTGATGGAAAAATTGATGTTTTTTACATTTTACGAAAAAACTACTAAACGAATCTTGATGAAAATTAATAACAATATAGCTTTTTACAAGGATGTTGTGTAATTTGGCTATATTAAGAAAAAAAATAAAGACCACGCGAATGAAGCCGCAGGCAATATACAAGATATTCCTTCGCATAATTTAATGAACTGTTTCGTAAATGCTATTGTTAGGTAATAAAATTCATTAGTTTTTAATTTCTTGTCTCGTTAATAATTTCATTTTCGGCAACTATTGTTGTGTGAAGTAATAAACGCGAAAGTGTATGTTTGTTACTCTATCACGCAAAAACTACTTAACGGATTTGGATGAAATTTTGAACACATATAAAATAAGATCTGGATCAACGTATAGAATACTTTTTATCCCGGTTATATGTTCCTGTGGGATATTTTCTATATATTGTTCTTTATTTGAACGTTTTTTGTTACATATCATAACTAAGATCCTGTAGTCCACGGAACCCACGTTGCGGACACAGCTTATAGTACATATTTTTTGTCAAACCAGAGCAGACACTGAACATAACTCAATATTTTTTATTATAATTTACATAATTGCTTTATAAAAAGACAATAAAATTTATCACGCGTTGAAATCACCCACAAGTGGAAAGTGTTGAAAGCGAAAACCGCCAATTAATTGCACATGCATAACAATTAGTAGGAAAATTTTCTCATCTATCTACAGAAGATAAATAGATGCTAGTGACTTGCTCTGTTACCCTACACGTATCAATTAACGTGGAAAGTGGGATACTGGTGCATGGGCAGACTGTTCCCAAGGCGATTGACTTCTCTTAAGGCGAGGCTATTATTGTACTAAGACTGGGTTGCACCATCTTAACTTTAACCATAACTGTAACTATAACCGATGTTTCTGTATGGATTTTGACAGACTTTTGACGTTTGTTAAAGTTAAAGTAAGATGGTGCAACCCAGGCTAAGTGTGCAATTGAATATGAAATTTCTTAAAATGTCATTTCTTTAAATTAATTATGGGTGAAACATTGAAAGACATTAGGATATCCACTGCTGAACGTAGACCTTTCGCAATAAAATTTACAGTTTCAAAAGCTTTATACAAACCTACTTCTAAGATAATGTATAAAGCTTTTTTTATAATTATGATTTTTGCATAGAGCATTTTTTTATATGATTTCGATGCATCTCTCTTGATAAACGTTTTTGTGCATGATAACGTGGTTGTATGGAGTCTCTTTTTATTACGAAAAAAACGAAAAACAACCTTTATTGTGAAACAACATCGGAATGTCAAAATTATTTAAATCTGTATTTCCGAGTGCATATAACCTGACTCTCTTTAAGTCCAGAATGAATAGGCATCTTCTGGGCAAGCTCGCTCTATCGTAGATCCCATCTATGCTCTAGAGCAAGATTGGGGTCAAGAGTAAGCCCATCTCAAATAAAAAAAAAAAAAAATTAACTTAGATTGCCCCACTCAACAAAAAATAACCGGGTATTTAGGGAGGGTTAAAAAAACGAACTATTACTAAACGTCTTACGTCACTACAGGGCAAGTATAACAAATCAATCCCAATTCAATTAAGTTTAAACTATGATAAAAATTATTTAGTTGCCATTGATGAAAGGATTAATAAAGATAACCTTACCCTTAACAACTAAAATTTATGCGTTTTTCAAAGATCATTAAACAATACGCGACATCTATGCATTGTTCGGTAAACGTGCGCATTACATTGTTCACATCATTGTTATCACACAAACACTTCCATGAATCTTAATATTATGGAATAAGGTTTATAATAGAACAGTGATTTAACTTATTGAAATCCCATAAGCGGAAGATGAGGAAGTTTTTTTTAATAAAGCTTGATATCAACATCCTCTTATCGATTACTTAAAAACTAGAAGCCCAATTCCCGTAATTTAAAAGTTGTAATAATCCGGTGTCGATCCTGTCCCACTAACGTCAACCTCTCCGTATTATCGTACACTAAAATGACTATCAAATTGAAAAATAAATCGAAGGTGCTGTGGCTTGATTTGTCAAAATTGTCACTATCACAAACTGGATAGAGTACTGGATTGACAGAGAAAACAAACTCCTCTGGTTAGTGCCTCTCACTAGGAACAGTATTTCAATTTGGTTGCATCAAATAAATATATACTTTACTGCTAAGACCGAATGTGTAAGTTACTGAAGTTACTTACCAAAATTTTAGAAGTAATCGATCTAGTTTGGCTACTAAATCCATGATTGTCACGGACTAGTTTTGACACAATCTAATTGCAGCCCGCTCATGATCATATTAAGTATATCGTGTTCAGATTTTTAGTAACATCATAGTCGCATCATAATAAATTCATCTTATGTTCCCAATGAATGACAATTACGGGAATTGGCCATCAGAGTACAAAAGTAAATGCAAGATAAAAAGTTGAATTAATGTTTTGAGAATGAACGAGATAAAGAATTTCGATAATGAACTATGCGAATTTACTTTATCTTTTTGCGTGCTAACTCAATATCAAGTTACCGAAATAGTGAGGTGCTTATAGCTTGATTGCGGCAGCGTTTTTGTAGAAAATACTAAAATTAGGCTTTACCATTAACTAAAACCACTTAAGTAACATTTAACTATCTACGTGCTTCGAAAGGCCAGCGTAACACTATCCGTAAAGCCTTGTCAAAATCCTTAAGTCGTTTTGTTTCTCTAAGTTCCCGGGTTCGATTCCCGGTCGGGGCAATGTAGAAAACGATCATTTCTATATTGTCTCGGGTCTGAGTGTTGTGGTAACGTCGTTGTTATTAATTTGTATACCACAAGTGCTTTAACTAGGTACTTACCTTAGCATCAGAGCAGTTTAGGTGATGTTGTCTAATATTATGTCCAATGTCCTATCCTTTCAATCTATACCGATAAATCTATCACGCGAGACCGGTATAGATAAATATATATATCCTTATATATCCCAAACAATATGAATTAATAACAATTCTTATTTCAAAACATTATTACATTTTTTTCTACCGGCTTTTGTTTATCTTCCAGCAATCCGTTAAACATAAAACACATCTCATATTCGAAAAAACAAATGATTTTCGATGTTATCAAAACAGGCAATTTTTCTTCGTCGGTGTAATAGACCTGATAGATAACGAATATTTATATTCTTATTTACGACAGCTTGATTTGGGTAAATGAAATATGTTGCTAACGGAAAACAAACCAACAATGAATGAAATAAATAGATGTTTCATAAATCATTTAATTATCTTGAGCTACTGAGTATTTTTTCATGATATCTATGACATAAACATTGTTGTATTTTAATAGTTTATTACTTAAGTGATTAATGAGTTAAGTAACTATTCGTTTGTAACCCTGTATGTCAAAATTGCATTTTAAATGTCATTTTTCTTTAGAAAGTTATAAGGCGATATACTATAAAGAGCTCTATTCTTTAGGAACAATGTTAAAATCTTGAAAATAAAGTTTAAGTATACCTACTCAGATGAAAATGCTGATTTGCTTTACGCAAACCCTTACTCCTTGCGGAATTTTAACATGCAACTTGCTTTTTTTTATTTCAATGCGCTATTAGACCAAAATAGAGCCTAAGTATTAAGTACTTACGAACGTAGGTAACGGCTGAACTATACAGGGTATTTTGATTACTCTCCATATTTATGGAGACTAATGTTTTCATCAGTTGAAACAACTTTTATGAAATAAAAAAAATAAAAATCATAAATAAACCTAGCATGGTAATTGCTAAAAAACAAAATTAAAATTTAATGAGATAGTCATAATATAAGTGAAATGTCTTTACTCTTAGGTACTCACTAAATTTACTTTCATCCACAAAATCAATAAAAAATATCCCAGGTCTTTCAATTTATAATATCATATTTCCAACTTCGCGTCTGAAGTTTAAACAAGTCGCAAAGTCAAGATAAAACGAAGGCTTAAGAAGTTTACCGTAGTAGTTAGGCTTAGTAATTTGTCCTTCCGAAGTAAAATATTCCCGAGTTTTAAAGTTTCAAAGTATGTCCTTTCTTTGCTGATAAAAAATATACTGTCACTAGCTAGGACCTTTCTGGTTCATAAATTTTTCAGTTAGCTCAAGTTTAACAAAATCTAATCTGCCAGTTAATTAGTAAAAAAAAGTAATTTAGGTAGATAAGTATATTTGATAAAAACTTATGATTGATAACTTCCAACCGGGCGATCTAGGAGTCATTAGGGGAGACCTATATTCAGCAGTGGACGTCCTGTGGCTAAAATGATGACCGACTCAGGTGGAAAACGAACTCACATCTCTTGGTTATCATGGCATTAACACAAGCTTACAATCAATGCAGAAAAATGGTTATCCTTAATATTCTGAGTGCTTAATCTTCTTTTTCTATTCTTTCAGACAGCATCACCATCAGAAGAGTCACTCAAACGTGGGCTTAGCAACAAATGTGCCCTGAGGGAGACCTCAGCATGCATCGCCGCTGAACTGGTGGGATACGTGGACAGAATGCTCAGGACAGCGTCAGTTCAGCTCAGTGATGACGCCATGATTGTTGATGAGAGGTAGGCCAGCTTTATCGATCACTTTTTATTTCATTTTTATACAATCACACCTATTATCGGAAAGATTCTGGCAAGCGCAGCATGGGACGTCCACCCACAAGGTGGACAGACGACCTGGTAAAGATTGCAGGAAGCCGCTGGATGCAGGTCGCTTCCAACCGGCCAGTATGGAAGTCACTGCGGGAGGCCTATGTTCAGCAGTGGACGTCCTGTGGCTGAAATGATGATGATGGCACCTATTATCTAGCCTCAAAGTAAAGCTTACGGCAACTAGACAATGGATAAACATATTAAAATTCACGAGCAGGCGCCAGCGTTCCAAGAACTGATAACCGTTTGGAAAAAAAGGTTCTGAAGTGACGACCAGGAATTGGAAGACGCAGGATAGGCAGGTAGGAGGAAGACTGCCAACTTGGGTAAGATGACGAGTAGCCACTATGAGAGGCCTATGACTTACAAAAGTTGACGATGATGATGATACTGAAATATGTTTATAAATACCAATGACTAGGTATGATGCTCATGATCTGCAAATATTTGCCTCTTGCGGGATTTGAACCCGCAGTCAACCAAGCGTATCATTATTTCAGTCATATGACATCCACTGCTGAGCATAGGTTTTCCCAAAAGACTTCCAGGCTGACCGGTTGAAAGCAACCTGTATCTAGCTTTACCAGGTCCTCTGTCCACTTTGTGGATAACACAAACGGATATTGTAAGCCAAATATTCAAGCGATAGTGGCAGTGAGCGGGGCACATAGCACGTATAACTGGACGGCCGATGGTGAAAAAGGTTTTGGAATGGAGGCCACGTACCGGCAAGCGCAGCGTGGGACGTCTACTTTACTCCACTTTGTGGGTAAGTGGACAGACGACCTGATAAAGGTTGCAGAAAACCGCTGGATGCAGGCCGCTTCCAACCGGACAGTCAGGAAGTCACTGGGGGAAACCTATGTTCAACAATGGACGTCCTGTGGCTGAAATTATGATGATGATATTATAGAATGTTGTTATCTTTTGGAAAGGCCTGTGTCCAGAGCAGTGGACTGATATAGGCTGGTGATGATGATGATGATCATGTTATTATCAGGTTATGAAAATTCTATAAAGTCATAATATCAAACACAATCATATTTTAACAATAGAACTAGTTATGAGGAGAAAACGGGGTAGCAGATTGGATTCTAATTGTACCGGACTGCCTACATTCGGGATTAATAGACACAAAATTATCTGATGATCCAATTAACAAACTAATCTATCAACTACACACAAAAGGCTGGGAAAATACAATCAGCGTAAATCTATGGATACCTTCACATACTAATATGAACTAAATGCGTCGTTAAAAATATAATTTGATCGTTTCTCATTCAGTAAATAAAAACAAAAACTCATTTATGCTCTGATTTGGGCATTCAAATAAAACAACTTTTACAATAGAACCAATATTTAATAAAAAATGAATTTGCCGTACAAAACTTTTTACGATATGACCAAGAAGTCAGGACATGTTTTTTTATAGGCACAAAAAAGATTTTGTTTTAAACCACCACAATCAATCCTAAGAGCACAATTATGACCTCGGTGTGTGGTGAATGAAAACATCGGGAGAAAAACTACACATGAAAAGCATTTAATCAAATGGATGTGTGTGTACTTACTGTGTTGGTTTCCCTGTTAGTTACCAGATATACAGATGCTAGTAACAGGCAATCTGATAGAATTGGGCAAGCTATGATTTCTCTGTTGCTCACCTCTCAGCCCCTTGGCATATTTACCTACAGCTGCTTACTTAGTTCACGAATCAATCCGATAGTTGAAAGATTGGACTACACTGGACCGCAAAGAAAAATGGTTGGTTAGAAAATCTTTAATATCTTCAAAAGTACCTGAGCGGTAACCACGAACTCTTAAAACAATCTCAAATTTGTCAAACATTATCCAATCTGTCAAATTTTGTATGTAATGACGTACAAAAATTGACAGATTTGACAGCTTTGAGATTGTTTTAAGAGTTCATGGCTACCCCGCTGAACTATCTTTATGAAATAAAGACTTAATTAAAATAGTATTAATTCTTGTATTCTTTAATTAAGTTTTTATTTCATGAAATTAGGTCAGGTACTTTTGAAGATATTAAAAATTTTCTACCCGAGCCATTCTTTTTCTTTGCGATCCAGTGTAAATCTACAGGATCATAAGCTGCAACTAACAGCGTAAACTATTGTTTTAAGAGTTCATGGTTACCCCGCTGAACTATCTTTATGAAATAAAGACTTAATTAAAATAATATTAATTCTTGTATTCTTTAATTAAGTTTTTATTTCATGTAATGAGGCCAGGTACTTTCGAAGATATTGAAAATTTTCTACGCGAACCATTCTTTATCTTTGTGATCCAGTGTAAATCTACAGGATCATGAGCTGCATATAACAGCGTAAACTTTGGAATACCTTAATTCGCTCAAAGAAAAAACCTTGTCTTTAAATTTTCTGGTCGTCATTACATTCTCCTTTTTTCTTTTATCTTTAATTATGGTTTATAAAAAGAGAAATATGTTGCATAAATAAATACCCATATTGTGTACGTGTTATTAAAAACGCATTTCGTTATTTTGTGAAGGTTGCCGTGCAATGGAATAATATTATTTACAAATAAAATCGTGAATATCAGTGAAAATTAATCCCCATTTTGGGTCTGATTGCGCATAATGATTAAGCGGTTTTTCGGATAAATCCTCAAATTCAAATAATCGAGATTCCCTTGTGTCAACTTGCACGTTGCGATCATACCTACATGTTCATGGAATAAAAATAATGAAATAGATTCCCGAACTAGCCTAGAAATACAAATGGGTTTCATTGAAATATTAGTATTGGTTTAAATAACTATTTGATCCATTCTCATATAAAAATGTTCTTCATAATTCCAGTTTTTCACGTGATAAAATTGAACACGTTTGTTTACGTATGGGTAACGTAAATAATAGGTTTAATTAAATAAACCATTGTTAGTTAAAAATAATTAGGTTAAATATTTGATGTGCAAAATGAATGATGCATAATATGGAAAATCATTGGTCTCATGTATTAAGCGAGTTAGGAAAAGGCTTATTTCAGTCATGTATTACGTAGATACCTGGTAGCAGCTCTACATGGAAGCCAATTATCAGTAAAAGATAGGTAGGAGATATATCATATAGAAATGTAATTTATAAAATAACTAGTTTTTTGGGAACGACCTTAGTTCCCAAAAAACTAGTAATTTTATAAAACTGGCAGAAAATTAATGTTGGTTTAAAGACAAATCGTATATAATCAATGGTTATTTTCATAAATTCCAGCAACGGTGCTGCCGCAGAAGTGACAGTCAAGCCGGAGACATTAGCACGAGCTGGCACATCATTAGAAGACCAGGCCCAACAGCTGATTATGGACAAGCTGTGGGCGTTCGCCACGACCAGGTCGTTGAGATACAGGCTGCTGGATAATGCTGACCTTGTCATCTCAGGCAAGACAGAGAAGGACGGAACTCTTGGCGTTGGTGAGTTTCCCTTATTACATAAATACCGCGCCTAGCGGTTGCGGGTTCGAATCCCGCAAGGGGCAAATGTTAGTGTGATGATCCCGAGCATTTTAACCTAAGTCTTGGATGTTATTAAACGTATTTAAATATATTTATCCTTTATCCTAGCGCGATAGTACACGCTTTATAAAATAATAAATAAATTCTTTCCATATGATAATTGGTGTGATTGTGGAAAGAATGTTTAGTGAATGTATCTAGGCCCAAACTAAGCAAAGCTTGTGCTATGGCAACTAGATAACAAATAATTATATTTAAATACGTGACTTAATAATTACTCTGTAATAAGTTAGGCCAATTACTAAGTTAAGCCAATGATATGATTGTGAACTTGTTTGTGGTCCAAAGTTTAAAAAATAAATAAATAAAATAAACAAAATACGTGACTTAGGTACAAATGCTTGTACTCATCACACAAGCAATTGCCTCTTTAGATTCGAACCCGCAACCGCCGGGGTTTGTAGTCCGAAACGCGAACCACAACACCAGAAGGTTGTCTCGTTGTTGTTTCTATTCTAGAAAGGTGCCTGCCTAGCGAAACTTTTGGCGTTTTCCACCTGTCACCAAGATACAGGCTTCTGTACTGTATCTAGGCTTTGACTTGGTTATTTCTATTAACCAGTTGAGTATCATAAGACCGCCGGCGGTCACATAACAATGGAGATTCTATTGTGTCTGATATATCAAGACGTATGAGATTAAGGTAGATATTTAAGAAATTTTTAGAGAAGATAAATAATACTTGAAAAAAAAACATCAACCTCAGGTGGGACTCGAACCCACGTCCGATGGGTTTGAGTCCCACCTGAGGTCGATGTTTTTTTTTTTCAAGTGTTATTTATCTTCAATTAAACCTTGCATGGAATTGCTAAAAACAAAAATTTACAATCTTTAAGCATTTCTGATCTTAACCAATAGTCAAATATTTGTAAAAATATTTCTATAGGGTGTTGACGGTAGCATACTACTCAGCTATACATATAGCTACAACATTGATCAGAGATACGCTGGCTTTGACAGCGAGAAAAAACACTTGAGGAATTTCATCTTGTCACGTGACGTCCTCGGTAGCTTAGTTGGTAAAGCACTCGCCCGGCATGCGATGGGACGTGGGTTCGAGTCCCACCTGAGGTCGATGATTTATTTTCAAGTGTTATTTATCTTTAATTAAACCTTGCATGGAATTGCTAAAAACAAAAATTTACAAATTTTTAGAGTTTTAAGTTTTTTTCCTTGCCTATAATTACAATCGTACGTCGAGAGAACTGTCTGGGTTATTAACATTTATTATCTCAAAATATTTATATTTAGTAGGGTTGCCTACGTACATTACACAAATAAGAAAGTTTAATATAATAATACTCTCGTAAGTATATCCAAAACAATATATTGGCTTTTATTGAGTTATTGGCATAATAATTATTGTCATAATCAAATTCTGTATACAAGTATCAAGTGCTGTCACATTATCGATAGTTTTGTTGTTGACTTGGTAGTTGACCTTCAATAAGCGATGAATACAAAACAATAAAAAAAAACATTTGACTTAAGTAAATTTAAATATACTGTAATAAACAGAAATAAACTATTCTAGGGCATGTGTCAATGATGACTTGTCATAGAATAGTTTGCTTTAAGCAATTTAATGGAGATAAAAACTATTTTTTTCTATGTTTAGCAACAATAAAAGGCGGTTAAAGCTAAACACTAAAAGTGTCTATTAAAATCTATTTTTGGTTAAATTAACTAATACTTGACAGTCCTGTATAAGACGAAATACACAAAATAAAATATTATTGTGATATTACTTTTTTCTTAACTATTAACATACAAAAAACTGCAACCCAAACATTGGTAGCAGTGTCTCTATAAAAAAAAACTAGTTTACGATATAAAAAAAAAAACTTTCCATCGATAAACTTGCTACAAAAAAATACTATCGATAAACTATGTGCTTGGCTACAACACTAGCTAGTGTTATCAATTTTAGTAATAAGATTTGATGAACTTTGCTCGGTGGCTTGGTGACATTAGTTTCTCCTATGTCTCATATTCGATGTAACTTGATTAATGTAATTTCAATTTGTTATCATAGTTGAATAACACTCACAAATAATAATATACTATTATGTTTTGTAGACAAAGAAAATATATTAAATTAATAATATATTTTCCAAAGACACAAATACTAAGGCTTATATTCATAAGTGATAAATAAATGATTAAATTAAGTCGTAATGTAAAATTTAAATTACGTATTTCATTAACCGAACAATATTAATTCTAAAATTAATTTGACGACGGTTAAGATATTTTGCTTCAAAAACAAAGAGTGACATTGTCAAAATGTCTACTATCTTCTGTTATTTTGCAACAACTGTTTGATTACTGATTTAAAATATTAACATCATTATAATAAGTAGCTTGTAAGTCCACTAGTCGATATATCGGGTGTAAAAAAAGGCTTAACGAAGCCGAATACCACATATTCTACGTATTATTACGATCATTATTTTCTTACACTATACTAATGACAGTCAAAGTTACAATTTTTTTATAAGATTTTTACAAATTTAACTTCTGTTTGTTAAAACTAAACTTTTTTACAAAGAAAAATGATCCGCTTACACACACAGACATAGTCTGTGGCGTGCGCGCTATACATTGCATTGCATTATATCTAATATAAGTATTTTTTTTTTGATACCCAAAAATAAGTCATTTTTTCAAGCCATGCCCAGCAATTATTTTTTTTGCATTCTACTTGGTTTTATGTATAGAATTCGTGGTTTAAGGCTTCGTAAAGCCTTTTTTACACCCTGTATACCTATCTCCCAATGCAAGCGACTGATCCCGATCCTTTGCTATTTTCTCATCCACTGCTTTGCGTGAATTAAAAATTGCGCAAACTGCCTTTTCTTAAAGTACTGTCACTCAAAAAAATGTTTTGCTCTTCCAGCTGTAGCTATGAAGGCACCTTTTCATAGGTACAATTACTCACAAAAGTGTTTACCTTTCCAGGTGTAGCGATGAAGGCGCCCAAAGCAATTGAGACCGGTCGCGCGAGAAACAAGAACATCGGGCCTTTCCTAGCTGCTGCAGCCATGAAGTTCGGCCTCCTCGGGGCGTTGACCTTCAAAGGCCTCACGCTCATGGTGGGGAAGGCCCTCCTCATCTCAAAGATCGCTCTCCTCCTGGCCACGATAATAGGACTGAAGAAACTGTTCTCCCATCAGGTGAAAGACTAGTTGCAGCGGAGTAAAGGTTTTGCATGAATTCGGGTTTTATTTCACGATTTTGACGTCGGATTGTATGAACATGATTGCTGAGGCTAGAAATTCGTGCTGGTTCTCATACACCAAAATCATTTTTTTCATTCCTAGAATCTTGTAAAATTCGCAAATGTACCTACTGTACGTAGGTATAAATCTTCAATGGTGATTTTTGGTGATATTGGAGTATATTATCTTCTAAAAAATTCATCTTCTGACGAAGACTGCGATCAACATTGTTATCATATTATATTGCTACGACGTTCCTTAGCTTTTGTTAAATATTTGGTATAGGATTTGTAATTAAAAACTTATTCCACTGCTGATCCTTTTTACGATGTTTTTGTTTTTCTCTTATCATTTATTGGGGTGCGAATGTAGAAGGTACCATTATAGTCAAAATAAATTATATTTACTTTTTGGCGTTCTTGTAACTACCACAAGAAAACGTGTCTTTTGCTTGTGGAGATGTGCAATTTGCATTGTGTGGAGCAGGCATAACATTCTCGTAATTTTTTACTTTACCGCTATATACTATACCACTAAGACATATTTGTGCCTACGTATTTTAGTCCTGTATCACGTATTTTCTGAAAAGATTAAATACCATTTTTGTAAAAATAAATATCATGTTCATACAACTTTGGCGTCGACTGTACCCACTCGTCAGCATCACTTGTAAAGTCCAATCACATCGCACATATGCATGATGAATTAACATTTTATTAAATCAGATTATGGAAGCTAAATTGAGGAATAAATAATTTGCACGATGTTTTGATGAAAATATTAACTCGTTAAGTAATTCAATGGAAAGCAATTTGACTTTGACACGAGGAATTTAATATATCGGGTGTAAAAAAAGGCTTAACGAAGCCGAATACCACATATGCTACGTATTATTACGATCATTTTTTTCTTTTACACTATACCTGGGAAATGACGGGTTACCGAGTTATTGACAGTCAAAGTTACAATTTTATTTCAAAGATTTTTACAAAATTGACTTCTGTTTGTTAATACTAAACTTTTTTACAAAGAAACATGATCCGCTTACACACACGGGCATAGTCTGTGGCGTGCGCGCTATACATTGCGGATTAGATATAAGTTTTTTTTTTTGATACCCAAAAATAAAAGTCATTTTCCAGCAGTTATTTTTTTGCATTCTACTTGGTTTTATGTATAGAATTCGTGGTTTAAGGCTTCGTTAAGCCTTTTTTTACACCGTGTATTAGATGGTGCTTTAGGTGAAAATGAAATCGTATGAATTTTTCTACTGCCGTTATTTTACTGAAAAATATAATATTTAAAATAAAGCAAAACAGCATAAGGATTGGGCCACTGCAATTGTTATTCATGGAAAGTCATTTTTTATGTTTGAAACTAAGTTGTAGTTATAATAAATCATATATTTTATTACGTGTCTCAACAGTTGATTATCTACACAGGTAAAAATGATAAATATATCTTGTGTCTATTATTTGAAAGAGGCGTGATGATTTTAACACGATCTATTAAACTTTTATATAAATTTACATTGTAAGCAAAAATCCTAAAATAAAATCACAAAAAACTAAACATTAAGTACCTACATCACAGTTGCGTTTCAAGGATTCTGCAAAAAAAAATATTTAAATCTTTTCAGAACGATTTTCAAGAAATTCTCAGTAACCGAAAATACAATAACTACACTCTAATTAATTAATAGCGTGTATTGAAGACATGTATACTTAAACTTTCAAAATAATATAATAAGTAAAATTTTACTAAGGATTTGTTACTTTAGGTTTTAAAAATTTTACCATTTATTTTATTATTATTGTATTCGTTTATTCATTTCAGTTTTTTTGAATACTATCAATCTGGAGCTCTGTTTGCAATTCATGCTTGAGCAATTTTTTCTTCGTCAAAAAACTATATTGCTTCTTCGTAATGGATACTCGAGTTGAAGAATCATTAATTACATATTGTTTTTAGGGTTTCACAGTCCACACTTTTGTATTTGTTTGCACTTATTCCTAGAACACGAATAGGTATTTACGGTTGACCGATTTTTTAATATTTGTTGTATAATAAGGGCTTTAATTATAATCACACTAGGATTGGCATTTGTTTTAATGTGAACCCATCTCACACTTAGCAAGTTTTTCTTTTCACACTATGAACGAAATGGGAGGTAATGGCAACATCATTATGTATATTAATGCCATGGTAAAGTCAAAACACTGATATCATAATTTTAAAAATAATAATTTCCTTACTAAAGTCAATTACTTAGGACAAGATCAAATTTTTAACCACGCCTTTATTTATATACTTCAGTTAGCACATACTTTTTTTCGGCTGTAGTGTAACACTTAAACCCTAACACCATGTAAATAATTCAGGCATAAAACCTTACAGATACCAAATTAAATTATTACGCATTACAGCTCAGTTTGTAGGTATCTAGGAGTCAAACAATTTTCCAAAGGAATAAACATTCATGAAATTACATTACGCAAGACAGATATTAGAAACACGTACAAAATATTTTCTTTGTACTTTTCTTTATTAATGAAATCTAGCTTTGTTTTATACTTTATTACCTTTTTAATAAAAACAGTTCAATGACCTCAATCAAAGTTATGATTCTATCCAATATTCATTCCATAGAATGCACATAAACAAAAAAATTAAATAAATGGCAAATAAACAAATTTCTATTTGTGTAGAATTAATTAATCCTGCGGTTTAAGTTGGTCACATCAAATATTTATAACTGAACAACAAAGTTTACAAAAGGTTCAATACAAACTGAGAAAGTTATTAATGAACGTTCAAAAGGGTACCTATAATAGAGGGAACTCGTATTTAATTTTAGTATTATTAAAAAACAAAACACTTATTAGTTGGTGCTTTGTAATTATCATTCATTTTCAATCATACGATCATTTAATATTCATGATGTACTCGTAGTAAATTGTTACTGCACTATTCCTACATAGAATATTCTCGAAATATTCATGTTTTTGCTTTCTAGTTATTTGAAAATAGACAATAATTATCAGGTAATAGGTGAAATAACCCTTTAAAAGCGAAACATATTTGTGCTAATAAACAAGCATGTGCATTCTATGGTGAAGTCTTTAATTGAATATCATGGATTTAAATAATATTCAAAATGACTACGAAGCAAACTGTGTATAGAAATACAATTAAAAATAATTATGATATCTCATTTCTGACTTCATCATGTATTTGTAAGCATATTCTAGCACAAAAGTGGTTTGGCTTAATGTGGTATTAACACGATAGTTGCTATTTTAAATGTTATATATTTTTTTTATATAAACTACTAACATCATAATCAACAACATTTTTGTATCACTTAAAGATTTACACTGCTATCTTATTCTTATTTCTAACTGCCTAGCTTCATCAGAGCTTCTAACGATTACTATCGCAAACCGAAAACGGCGTGATAAATAATAGTTGATAGTTTTTGTTGTAATTCAATATTCTGCAACAGCAAAAATCTTCAAACAAAAATTTTGGGTATCATTCTTACTACTTGGACCTAATCAGTGTTCATATGTAATTATAGAGTACTTGTACCACTACAGCCTACAGCAGCTTCGAGTAATATGCAAAAAAAATTAAATGATATTCTAATGCACAAAACCAATACGCACATAACTTATATCCAAATATAGGCTGTGGCACTTAACAAGAGCACTAAAGTAATGTAAATTTTTTGGTATTTGCAGTATCTGTTTTGTGATCCTTATATTTTAAATTTCTAAAAAATCCAGATAAATAATAATTAAATTTTAACCCCTAAGTAATTCATGTATTTATTTTGCATCACGATATTAACTTTTTATTACCTTCACTTGTAATTATTTCAAGTTATTCATTATTTGTAACTAGTATATTTTTGAAGATAAATAACACTTGAAAAAAATCATCGACCTCAGGTGGGACTCGAACCCATGTTTTTTTTTCAAGTGTTATTTATCTTCAATTAAACCTTGCATGGAATTTCTAAAAACAAACATTTACAATGTTTAAGTATTTCTGATCTTAACCAATAGTCAAATATTTGTAAAAATATTTCTATAGGGTGTTGACGGTAGTATACTTCTCAGCTATGCATATAGCTACAACATTGATCAGAGATACGCTGGCTTTGACAGCGAGAAAAACACTTGCAGAATTTCATCTTGTCATGTGACGTCCTCGGTTGCTTAGTTGGTAAAGCACTCGCCTGACATGCAATGGGACGTGGGTTCGAGTCCCACCTGAGGTCGATGATTTTTTCAAGTGTTATGTGTTAAGTGTTTATTTATCTTCAAATAAACCTTGCATGGAATTGCTAAAAACAAAAATTTACAATAGTATATTTTTATAGGACAACCATGTATTTTTCCCAAGTTATAACCTTCAAAAGAAATTTAAGTACGAATACGTTTCAGGCTGTCATCAAAAAGGACTAACTCAAATTCCTTGAATGAAACTTGATGGGATGGAGGCACCGTGGCGGGACTTACCTCAGCTAAACTAACCTTTGGGCCTATTGTACCGTATGTTAAACAAGGGTTAGCCGACCAGAATTTAAGCTCAGGGCATATTGTACCACCTTCGCGGAAGGGGTTAAATAAGCAGCCTAAACAAGGTGTCTTCAAATTGCCCAAAATTAAACCGTTGTCAGCGAATTGATAGTGCCAAAGATCAATCAAAGATTATAAAAAAATACATAAAAATATTCAGTTCCCTGATGATATAATATATACAAAAGTCTACCAGATTATTATTAGTGTAAAGTAATTATGTAAATAACATTTTAATTTATTTTTAACCTTAGTTTTATATCTTGTGCTAACTTGTACAGTGAAGCTCATTTCGCATTTAAACAAACTAAGCATTTGCTTTACAGTTAATAATTTATTAATTTATTGTTATTTAATTAATGTACTAACAAATATTTATTATGGATTAAACGAATTTAATACGATTGTATTTATTTTATTCCTAACACTTCTCTTAACAAGCCAACTAATACTAATTAATTTGTTATAAATATATCTAAATATGCTGTGTGAGTATTAATAACTGCTGTAATCGTACAAAAGCTATAGATCATTATTTTATTGCCAATAATTTAAATGTATTATCTTAGTAAAAGCATAGGGATATATTCCATGATCACGTTTTAAAACTCTTCATAATAACTTTTATTAAAAATAAGATGAGAAAAATATGAAATTCCGACATAATTTATTATAATTTTTTTTTGGAAGCATAGTAGTCTCAATAAGCCTGAAGAAAAGCCTAAATTTGCATATTGTATTTCCTAAATGGTAATTATGATACTAAATTGTTTATGATAAATGCCAAACTGAACAATGGTAGTTTCGAAACGAATATCAAAGTACACGATCTTAGTGACCAAAAGAAACAAAACAGCTCGCAAAACACAATTTGTTTTACAGAATAAAAATACACTTCCCTCTCTGTTTTTGCAATCATGATTGAGTTTGTAACGTCTTTGTATCGATAGCCTTTGATCAATTAGGGAACCTAACACGAGAACGAAAAAGTTTTAAATTTTCCAAACCTCTAGGAGCCAGAGAAAAGGATGTTCAGTAAGAATAAGTAGATTTTCAGATTTGAACCTTATTGTTTACGATTTAAAGGAGCGTTTACTGTACGAAAGAGAAGTACAATTGATTAATGTTTGTCACGAAAATCGCTCTCTCGCCCCACTTTCATTTGTTTCATTATTTGATTCAGTGGAATTATACTGGTATACCGATGTTCTCTCTGACTTTTAAAACATTAGGACACACATATTAGATCTTTTGAAGAACGTACTTTCTTAAATTAAAGGCAGTAACGCCTAAACCGTGATTCTTTATTATTCTTGTTCATTGTAAAGTTCCCGGTATTTTTTTTGTTTTATTCCATTAAGAGATAAATATGCGTCAGACAACACACCATTGCCATATTTGCTAATTATAGAAGAACTCATTAAGATACCAAACCTAACCTTAATCTAATGGGCTTTGTAATTCTAAATAATAATTTCACTGTAGTTATTTCCTATGATAAAGACGACCCGAGAGACGCAGTATTTCATTTGACTTCAACGCATAGGATTTTGGTAAATCCAAATTATGATTATTTCTAATTTATCAGCGTTTTGGTAAGTGGGAAACGCTCCTGGCAGAGTACACAATCCTAGATTATAATAAAATGGGCACTAAATAACAATCCTATTGCACTGATTGCCGATGACAAAGACGACCAAGATAGACGAAATATTTCACCATAGAGGGTTGAAGTGAATCCAAAAATCCTCTTTTCTAAATTATCACTGTTTTGGTAAACTAGGAGACGCTGCTAGCAAAGATCACTGTCAGGTTCATGATGTATAGGGTGTCCCTAGAAGTAGGGATCAAATCAAACATGAGTGCATAGCGAGCGAGGATGATTCCCGAACTTTTGGCACTATGAATGTAGGTTTAATTTTACGGATAGAAAGTTGTAAAAAAAATTTTAGTTGGATTTTTGTCACACATGATTGCTAGTTGATCAAAATAACTTCCTAAAGAATAAAAAACCTTCCAACAACATTCTAAACAAAAAAATGTTATCTTTGATAGTTTGTTTGTTTGAGTTTTGTGTAGGCTCATGCGATGTTACGAAAAAAAAAATAAAAAAATCACAACTTTTTTTCTGTCAAAAATTGAACCCACATTCATCGAGAATCGTTACGACTCGACTTTGCATAAAAAAAGTTTAATAAAAAACTAAAAACCGACTTCAAAATGAAACTTAAAAGCGAAAAATAATATTGACTAAAACATACCTAATCAGTTCTTTTTGGAGTCGGTGCCAGCCATCGAGAGTTAAAATATGTTCATTCGCACCGACTCCAAAAAGAACTGATTATGTATGTTTTAGTCAATATTATTTTTCGCTTTTAAGTTTCATTTTGAAGTCGGTTTTTAGTTTTATATTAAACTTTTTTTATTTTACAATTTTAAGTGTTAAGTCGTCTATTTTTTCCCTCCTAACTTCGCCAAAAATGACTTAACAGCAAATTAACCTTAACTAATATTGGTCCTCTATGGACCCCCCATCCAATAGTATGATAAAAATAAGGTGTTATAAAGGGTCAATTTTTCGACGAAAATTTTTAAGTCTTAAGAAAAGGGTTTACCTACACTCCAACCAGAACGGCGGCTATCTTGGTGTCGAAACCATAGGATAAGGTTTTGCGTTAAATAACAAGTCAAGTTAAGAAAGGAACTTTTAAATTTTTTTTCGTTACTGGGTGTGCGGGTACGCCCCCAGTAAATAAAAATTGGCGGTCTGGTACCTCATAAGCTCCACGTCTGCTCAACACACTGCGAAATACGTTCTGTCGACAAATTGCAGTATTATCTTCTAACTCCTATCCGTTAAGGAGTTCTGTGGCTTCCATCATCAGGTCAGCAACATGACATAATGATTACCAGACCCAAAAATCAGCATTGAGTCAGAAAATATATGCAAAACATTATGGGTGCCTATAAATTGAGGGTTGCCCTCGATTTCCCAGGGATCCCATCATCAGAATCTGACTTGGTGTAAATGGGACCACCTCGGGAGTATACCCTTTCAAACTAAAAAATAAATTTTGTTATCGGTCTATAATTGACGGCGTAATCGCGTAACAAACATACAAAAAAAAAAAAAAAACAACATTCAGACGAATTGAGAACCTCCTCCTTTTTTTTGAAGTCGGTTAAAAAGGATCAACTTCCTTTTGCAAAGACTTTATTCATAAGTGTTAGATATTGATATAACATGTACTAATAAGTATTAATAAGTTTATAAAATAAATACTTAGACTGCTACCTACTTTATTAAGAAATGTAAGTATACTGTATTGTAAGTTTAGCCTGAATAAATTTATTCTTATTCATATAGAGCCAGAAAGTTCGGGAACCACCCCCGCTATACACTTGTTCGATTTGATCCAAACTTTCAGGGACACCCTGTATAGTCTCACTGCAATTATTGCCGATTAAAAATACCACCGACGCGACATTTATGTTTTCCTTTGTCTGAAAGTATACCTCATAAAGCCTTGGTCTGGGTGAAACCAACTTTTTTTTTTTAATTTTGCTTAATTCTGTCAAGCTTGGAGACGCTTCTGATATTACTGTCTTATTCTTGTCAGGCGTATTATTATTTATTTCGTCCTTTATTTAAGCTTTCGTTCTTTTAAATTTACTAAAATACTACAATTTTTATAACAGAAGAAAAACATAACCTTCGAAGTGTTCACCGACTTACGTCCACCAAAAAACTGGCACCACTGGAGACGAAGCTTGGATTCAGAGATGTATAGCTGGCAACGAGGGAACTTTCTATAATAGCTATTAAAAGAGTTAAAAAACCTAAGCTATAATAAAGAATGTACAGTCAACAGCATGTCGACCTACAACAAAAGTCAAAAATTCTCCAATAGATTTTCAACTTTAAGCCTGACATATAGAGTTCATTTTCAAATGAGAAAATTTGACATTTTGTGGTAGGTCGACGTGCTGTTGTCCGTACCAAGATAGGTGTAGCGATCGCCTTGTGTTATGGGATTACGTTATCGATTTTTATTATAATATACAAATAGTACAGCCAAAGAGATTTAATTTGTAGCATAAACATGCTCTATGCGAAAAGACTTTTCTCCTGACCTAAGTATTATGTTTAGCCAAAAGGAATAATTCTCAAGCTAAGAGAGCAAGTTAACCTAGTAAAAATACATGTCTGTTCATACTTTTTCAATTGAGCGGGATAAATATCATAGAAATTGCCAAAATAATAAAATAGATTTTATACTGAACTGTTTTTTGTTGACGTTTAGATGATGTTTCAGATAGGTACATTATTGGACTACTTGAGCCAAATAATGTGATTCTAGCACTAACCGTTTGATTAGCAATCAAGTTAAAATCCATTCTTAAATAAATATCTCGAGAATTAGTGAGTCATTTTCGCTAAACATACATCGTGGTCAAATCGATAAGTAAAATAGGAAACTATTTTCTTTTTTACACCAGGCGACCGCTGGTACACCCATCTTAGGACACCTGTTAACCTGTATAAAATTCCTGAAGTACAATATTGAAAAATTTACGGCGTAAGTACTTTAGTAACATGGAAACCCCCTAATTACACGGGCAGTCAAGTTTCAAAATTTCTTTAAAGCTTTATAATATTATACATTTTGTAATAGTAATGAGTTGTACAAATAAAATTCTACTTTGACTTCTACCGGGTGCTTTTAATTCGCTTACCTTATTGTTGAATACCTAGACTTTTTATTTTTTTAAACCATATACATTTTGTAGTTGCGTGGTACCCACGCGTGCATCATTATTATTTACATGATTAGGGTCTTGTTTTATGAAAAGCAGGCGAAAAGTTTATTTGAGTCAATATGGATGAAGATCATTACGTAGAGTAAAATTAACTTCATCAACCTTTATTTGAGTCAATATGGATGATGATCATCGAGTATAATTAACTTCATCAATCTTTATTTGAGTCAATATGGATGAAGATCATTGAGTAGAGTATAATTAGCTTCATCAACCTTTATTTGAGTCAATATGGATGAAGATCATCGAGTAGAGTATAAATAACTTCATCAACCTTTATTTGCGTCAATATGGATGAAGATCATCGAGTAGAGTATAATTAACTTCATCAACCTTTATTTGAGTCAATATGGATGAAGATCATCGAGTAGAGTATAATTAACTTCATAAACCTTTATTTGAGTCAATATGGATGAAGATCATCGAGTAGAGTATAATTAACTTCATCAACTTTTATTTGAGTCAATATGGATGAAGATCATCGAGTAGAGTATAATTAACTTCATCAACCTTTATTTGAGTCAATATGGATGAAGATCATCGAGTAGAGTATAATTAACTTCATCAACCTTTATTTGAGTCAATATGGATGAAGATCATTGAGTAGAGTATAATTAGCTTCATCAACCTTTATTTGAGTCAATATGGATGAAGATCATCGAGTAGAGTATAAATAACTTCATCAACCTTTATTTGCGTCAATATGGATGAAGATTATCGAGTAGAGTATAATTAACTTTATCAACCTTTATTTGAGTCAATATGGATGAAGATCATCGAGTAGAGTATAATTAACTTCATAAACCTTTATTTGAGTCAATATGGATGAAGATCATCGAGTGAGTAGAGTATAATTAACTTCATCAACCTTTATTTGAGTCAATATAGATGAAGATCATCGAGTAGAGTATAATTAACTTCATAAACCTTTATTTGAGTCAATATGGATGAAGATCATCGAGTAGAGTATAATTAACTACATCAACCTTTATTTGAGTCAATATGGATGAACATCATTAAGTAGAGTATAATTAGCTTCATAAACCTTTATTTGAGTCAATATGGATGAAGATCATCGAGTAGAGTATAATTTACTTAATCAACCTTTATTTGAGTCAATATGGATGAAGATCATCGAGTAGAGTATAACTAACTTCATCAACCTTTATTTGAGTCAATATGGATGAAGATCATCGAGTAGAGTATAATTAACTTCATCAACCTTTATTTGAGTCAATATGAATGAAGATCATCGTGTAGAGTATAATTAACTTCATCAACCTTTATTTGAGTTAATATGGATGAAGATCATCGAGTAGAGTATAATTAACTTCATCAACCCTTATTTGAGTTAATATAGATGAAGATCATTACGTAGAGTCTAATTAGCTTCATCAAACTTTATTTGAGTCAATATGGATGAAAAATTGAAAACAAGGCTATATTAAAATAGGATATTATTGAAATGTTGATAGTTTTAGTCAGGATGTTTATTAATTAACATACCACGTATTTTGAACACATTTTTTTAATAAAATGGGTTTCTCTATTATTAATTATGAGGAAAAAAGTAAAACCTATACGATATGACATTGGTTTGTTTACGTAAATTCTTCACCTATCTTGACTCAACTATATGTAGGTATACCACAAATCCCTCCTAATAAAATTGAAATCTTTTGAGCTCTACGTTAAACTTTAGCTTGAAATGGGTCTAGGAAATTTGAAATTTTACGTAAATAATCTAAATCTATGAACTGTATTCATTTTGAGAAATGCTCATGAGCTTTTTTATTGTACTTACGGACAACAGCTCGTCGACCTACCACAAAATGACAAATTTTCTTATTTGAAAATGATCTATTGGAAATCTATTGGAGAATTTTTGACTTTTATTGGGTAGGTCGTCGTGCTGTTGACTGTACAATTACAACTTAGAAAAAAAAAACTTACTACAACTTTAACTATGACATCAAGATTGATTTGGTGAAAAAATATCAATACATCATAGTAAATCGTCGATGTGTGTTCTTGGGTATAGGAAACGTGAAAACATTATCTCCCGATTTAAACGTTTTCTTTTGTAATATAACTCGTAGTTAACTTACTAATTAGTTAACTTCCTTTTAAGCGTTGATTGCTGATTTGGGGAAAACAACTTTTACTTAAAACTAACACCAAAATGAAAACAAAATTCATTTCTCCTTAATAAAAAGCCGATTATCAGATAACGTTGCGATAAGAATATCAAACTTTTGTTAAGATTTTGATGTCGGTCCCTTTGTGAATGTTGTTGTAGGTTTGATTGGTTATAATTAGATTCACGAGCTCGAAGAACCTTTCCAATTATTGACGAGGAAGCAAATATTATTCCTGAAAATTTGATACGGGCAAAGTTTCACAATTAAGAGATTTTGCCCAAATTGTTTTAAATAAATCAGATTTCATCTAAGAAATTTGTATTTTTTTATTATCAATTAGGACAGTAATTGAATTATTATCAATTAATTACACACATTTATGAATGTTATTGTAACATACTTTTGATAACTTATACACATTTATTATTATTATGTTCTAGGTGTTATTAAGTTACAGCTGCATAAGATACCTAATGTATAAATAAATGATACTTGAAAAATATTTTTTTAAGAGTTATGTATTTAGATATAGGTGTATGTTTTTAGATAATTATACCTTGCATGTTATTGCAAAAATAAAATTTACAACTGATTAGTTAGTAAATGGCAAATAACCATTTAGTTAATAAAAATGGATTGTTTTTTTAAATAATATATTTTCTTAGATTAAATGTTCTGTTTAACAATTTCTAAATATTGATTTAATTTAAGGTTTTTAATAAAAGACACAAAAAAACTGTTAACATTAATTTATTTCACTAAGTGCTGAATAAATATCTTATTACAACAACTCTTAAAATTAAAAATAAATTACAATAATTAAATAAAGTCGACGGGCTCGCGCTTAGTACAGTCTTCAATAAGAATCAGTCTTAATTAAAAGTAGTTACGACTCAACGCCTTAAGGCACCTGGACTATACCAAAGAAGATTTGAACTAGAATTAATTAGTCCAGTTGGTTAAGACGTTGAGTGTTCAAAGCTAAATGTCAGACCATCACAGGTATCACAAACGGATCAAGACGATTTGATGGCCTGACATTTAGCTATAGCAATGTCATGTGATCCGATCGTCCAATTATGTTTGAGCCGGTTGCATGGCCATAGGGGTGCCATACATTTCAGGCATTTGGGGCATTTGGGGCATTTGGGGCATTACATACATGGGCATTGTCATTGTTTGGGCGTGACTCAAGGGCGAGGGCGGTAGACCAAATAGGAATCTGAAGTAGCGCGCGAGGTTCCATAAAACATTGGACGTCTCCGGTACCCTGTAGAACAATATACGTGAATTACAAATATCAAATTAAATGTTAAAGTACAATTTAAAAAAATATAGTTTTGCAGTTTCAAAAAGCCTGTTTTAAAATTTACGGCACTGACTGTATCTTGAATTGGGTCAGCTATAATAGCCGTTTCGTTTGTAATTGCACTAAAATATGTATCAATACAACACAATAAAGAAGTCCATGTAAAAGTTGCAAATCTTCTTGGTTCGCATTATGCTATGAATATTTACAATTGTTTAATATTTTTTTTAAACAAACTTTTTGAGACTGCAATATTCCATTTTCACTTTTTTACTTCTCTCTTTTTGTTGACATTTGATCTTAGATCAAAATTTAAATAATAAATAAGTAGTATTTTATGTTTAATAAAAGCAAAGTAAAGTGATCATGGAACTGATATCAACAATAGGATTAAAACATTTTCATTGATATTTACAAAAATCGTTCACCCTTTGACACCATACTATAATTTTAATACCATAATATCTGCATTTAAATCCATCGAAACACCACCACCAAATTGCTGACGCTACCCTATAAATGCTAATTTAAATGCAAAATCCTTAATTAAACGCAAATCGTTCGATTTCGTACGAAAAACTTGAACCTAGGACTTCGTTTTCTTTTTCTTTTTTGTCTTTGGTTTTGCGGGTTTTATTTTATCGACCTGTTTACTATTAACATGCTCCTCTAACTGTTCTTCAACTCCAACATATCCGTCTATTAATTCTAACGTCCACATCAACGCTTCGTAAGCAAAACTATAATATTTCGGGGGCTCTTTCGACTTCAACGTATCTTTGATGACAGATTTAGCATAGTTTTGAGCTTGCTTTACAACTGTATTCATGAATTCAGATCCAAAAAAAATTTCAAAAAAATCGATTATACCTCTACTGTTGCCAAGTTTAAAACCCCTCTTATCGTCGTTTGCAGCAATATTGGAATTACGGTAAGCGAGTTCATAATTATCAAGTTGAATACTTCTTTTGGATCTAGTACGGTTCTTCACAAGAATTTTAGTTTTGTTGTATACTTTTTTGGTAGGAACTTTTTTAGTAAAATTTATAGACAAAATTGGATGCTCAGCTAGGTCTATAATAGGTTTCCATTCACTGGATTCATTAAATAATGTTCTATTAGCAATTGTGTTGTTAGAAATGATAGGTACGAATGTTTCTCTTCTGTAAGGTCTTAGTCTGCTATTGTTAGGTCTAACAGTAAAGGAGTTTGGATTAACAAAGAACTTGACTTTCGGATAGTAAAATGTATTAGGGTAGTTGTATTTGTATTTTTTAGTTTTAATATAATCATACAAGTCTTTGTTGTGTTTTAATCGTTCAAGGTTTATTTTGAGTTCAGTGTACTTCTTCGGTCTGTGCTTGTAAGGTTTTCTATACGTCATTTTTCTCTGTGCGATCAACCTGGGTTGAGGCACGAGTATGACCTTTGGTTGTGGTGCACTCTCAGCCACTTCTGGTTCGTAGACCGCCGTCGTCGGGACATCGGAGTTCATTCCCCTGAAGGTCGCTGGCATCGAGTAGAAGACATTAGCTATTGGGTCAACAAGGCTTCTGATGCGTTCTAGGATTGGTTCAAGGAATTTGAGCAGTTTCGACTTACCGTCCCATCTTTCTGAGGCCCTTGTGGAGTTAACTAGTTGTAGAGTGGGCGCCTGTTGCGACTGCTGAGCACTGGCATCTGCCTGCTGCAATAGCTCGTGTGCATGTGGGTGATTTGCCAATGCAGTGGGGTTATACATCTCGGGTGATGCGAATTGTGGGCTCACTCCGGATACGGAGTATGCGTGCGAAGAGGCGCTCGGAAAGTCAATCGGGTATTGCGAATATAGATACGGATGGTTTTGTAAACCGACGCTGGAATACAAAAATATGCTTTTAGGTATGCAGCTCTGTCACGTGACGTTAGTCGTTGTCCTTGTCAAAGTCCAGTTTGTCTAAAACGTAATGAAGTTATCGGTTGTCTATAAACGTAAGTTAAGTTTAAAATGGATTTAATTTTTTTTTGTTTGGTTTTTATCTGAAGATCATAGTTTACGTGGGCACAGTTGATGTCTGAAGTCTGCCGTTATTGTAATAATTTTAATCTGTATGTAGCGGTATTCAACGAGTATTTTTAAAAGTAACACTGTACTGTGTAAGCTTAAAATAAATATATTCAATTTTATTATTATGTTCCTAACGGTCTACCTCGTATTCAGGGGTGACACGGTCTTAGGTTTCTATGGTTTTTCATCATTAATTTCAATTTTTTTAAAACTAGGTAGGTATTAAAAATCCCTAGAGAGTCTTTGTAATTTGCCTGGTAAACAGCCAGGATGTAATACTTTATTTTATTTATTAATATAGATTGATTTTTTGATGGTTTTAATTAAAAATATATGTTTTGAAATATTTTACCCATTCCTGTTGTTTAAGCCTTGTTATAAACTATAAAACTCAATAGAGTTTCTGGTATATTATATGTTATTTATTATTTATATAACTTCTGGTAATAATTATTGTTATTTTTATTGAGTAGGTATTATAGTTTACGTTTCCCTTTTTATTATACAAATCGCTGCTCACGGAAACCAATAACTATCAAATTGTCATCCAATTATATTTTAGTTAAATCCGAACGTCAGTGCATAAGAGCTACAATTAAAAAGTCATTTTCGAGTCAGTTGTTATTCCAGCGGACAGTTTTCAGTCAGTATATAAGTCACGTAACGTAGTAGAAACTGTACAGTCGACAAGAAAATTTTAATTGCAATCAAGGTGAAAGTCACAAAAAAAATGGCACGCAAACCGCGCGAGGAAAATCTTGCGTTTTTCAAGAGGCGAGAAAAATCTTTTCCACCGTTCAAGTGGAACTAACTTCCACATATTATGTACATTGCTATATGTGCGTGTCATAGTCAGTCAAGTCATGCTTCGAATTTACAAATTAAAAAGTTTAGAAAACAAGTTTCAGTGTTAGATGGGGGAAAGTCATTCCTTCATCTAACACTGAATAAAATTGTAACCAGAATATTGAATATATTCACAATATTGAAATTTATGTTATTGAGAAACGAACACAAACATCTTTATTTAAGTTCGTATAGGTACACGGATTCTGCAACATATTTTAGAAACGAAATATTGTCTTACTAATTGTAGTACCTACAAATCAAATAAATGTACTGTATTAATATTTATACGACCATTTAGACAATTAGACGTAAATTGGTGTAGAAATGGTCTAAAATAATTTTCGTAAAATCAGTAAACTTTCTACATCTGCGCATTTTTTGCTCCGATTTTAGATAAATATATAATTCGCAATGAATTAGGTATCGATTACTTTACTCTCCAATTGTACTGGAGTTTTTGACATTTTGTAACTTCAAAGCCATATTCCACTCAGATTATTATAAAATAAAATGATTGTTAAAACGAAGAACATTATTTTCTGTGATAACAGTCAACTGATCTTTATCATAGAAGTTTATTGGATTAGAAATTCTTACTTTCATTAAGAACAGAAAATTATATTAAATGCATGAGATTTTTACGGAATATGAATCCAAACATAATTAGTTTCTAATACTTTTTATTCATATTAATATAGATATCTTTCTTATAGCAGTATGTATAACTGTTACTAATAAGTAACAAATGACAACACTGATGATACTACCTGAATTATGAACAAGTAATTATTATGGTATTCCATGACAGGAGAATGACGCTTCTTTGTGGTGAGTAGGTAATATTTTTGCGTGACATGGGACAAAAATGAATGACGGCTTGGTTACCAAAATAATTAACTAACTGACACTCTATTAATTAAGCCTTCATTTGTTTCATTTTCTTTCCCTAACGTACTGATAATGTAATGTCTTTGCATACTGCTACAAAACGTAAAAAAATCTCGTTAGTATTTATATTGTAGGCGCCGAAGGAAATTGAGTATGCAAAATACGAGAACCACACTCTCATTTTATGCTTAGAAAAGTACACAAAACATGATTTTCCCGAAAAGTGTTTTAGTTCATGATTTTAATACCTATCCTTTTATGTATCAAGCAACAATTTACTGTAAAAAAGCTTTTGTGTCCATTGTAATTATTGCTTTAGTGACGATGATTGATTTTCTGTCACTGTCATGTCAAAAAAATAAACCAAAAAACTTTCCGATAATATCCTTAATCTGCAAGGTTTCTGAACTTAAAAATATAATTTAGTTGTTTTCAGTTTGTATGGATTTGTGTGTGCAAAATACTCAAATCCATATGGATCCTAGTCTTATTGATGTGAAAAATATCACAAAAGTAATCACTATCACAAAAGGCTTGTACCTACGTGATAATATTTCATTTTTTTTGTTTAATTTGTACGACTCAAACACTTCAACGCTTCGTTTGTTTTGTTGCTTTTATCGCGCTCAATATCACGTTTCTCAATAGCATTAATTCCACCCAAGTAAACATTTCTTCTTTCTACTTACCCACTAGTGTATGATTCGTATAGTTTCTTGGCAGCCATGCCCACTGTCACTAGTAGAGCCAGTTTGCTGGCGACAAATGCTTTTAGCGTTAAGGCGGTGACGATTGCCAGTGCGAAGATGACGACTGCGGCGGACTTCATGCCGAATAGCAGGGGAATGACAGCCATTAGGACTTTCTTCCTTTGTCTCCTCCCTGGAACAGGTAAATGTGAAGGTAAATTATACTGTTGGCGAAAAAGGAAGGTAGGTTTTTGTCGCGATTTGTATATTGATTTAGTTGTCAGAGACCACTGCGAGAAGGGATTAAAGGGTTAAGCCCTGATCGCTGTAAGAACTTAACCCACTAGCTCAATAAACACAATAGAAATATAAGGTCCGATTGTATTAGTGTACATCCTGTTAACCTGTGACTATATAGATGAAATGCAATCGTAAAAACCAATTTTCAAATGTGTACCTACTATAAAAACTTAAAAATCAAAATCAACAACATTGACTTCGTATTGCATAAACGCGTACTATCTTTGGTACGTTTAACCATCTGATTATCCGTCTTATTCCTTCCCCTTGTTAGAACGAGAAAGAGTTGAAGATAGGATGAGTTTATGCAATACGAAGTCGATGTTGTTATTTTGTATTTTTATTTTTAACTTTTTTAGTTTTTATGATAGACATTTAAAAGTTTTTACGATTGCTTTTCACCTATATAGTCACAGGTTAACAGGATGTGCACTAATAAAATCGGACCTTATATAATAGGTAATAGGTATTACGCATCCTGGGCTTAATAGATCATTCTTCCGACTATCACACCAAAAATGAGTAGATAGAGTAGAAACTAGTAGGTAAGCTTCAAACTAAACAGAGCTTGTACTATGGTGAGAATACCTACTGATAGACATATTCAAATACATTTAATGATATCCTCGACTTAGGTAGATGATATGAACTTTACACAAACACTTGCTTCTAGCGGGATTCGACCCCATGTCCACCTGGCTTTGAAGTCCAGACCGCATACCTAAACCACATATTTGCCCAGCAGAGGAATATTAAGGACTTACAAATAGTTACAGTTTCCATTTGATTGTGCAGACAACAGCTCGTCAATCTACCACAAAACGTCAAATTTTCTCAATCGATATTGATCTCTATTTGTCAGACTTAAAGTTGGAAATCAGTTGGATTACCTTTAACTTTTTGGGTAGGTCTACCTATCGTTGTCTGTACTTTAGTATACCTATTCGTTATCTAGTCACCATTGTACAAGCTCTAATAAGTTTGGGGATACAGGGTGACAGGCTGACCGAGGAAATCACATTAACAGAATTAAATTGGACAGCAGGCATTAGCAGGATACTGTCAATTAAATTCTGCCAAACGAAAAACATACTTAATATATCTGTAACTGGTAAATTACTATTTTTGTATGTAAACATAAAAATATATCACCCGATTTTGATTTTGGAGCTAAACTCAATGAAAGTTGATCATGTTATAATAAGAACATCTTGTTACAGCGATTTTTTTCATAAATCCATATAATAAATAGTATAATGGCTAAGTACCCGTTATGTTGCGACGACTGGCGTTAACAGAGCCTCAATATTGGGAAGGTTTCAGGATTCCGACGAAAGTCATTGAATGTTGTATTTCGAACCAGTGAACGCCACAACTATGACGTTCATTTTAAACTGTATCATACAAAGAGTTCACACTTGTCGATATCAATTCGAATGGGTCTAGACAAAGCAATAAAGGAGGATTAAATTCTTCACCATAAAACGAATGTAACGATATTATAGTGAGAGGTGAATGTCGACATTATTATCGATAAAAAAAATATTTATTTACACAAAACAGCGATAAATACTTGACATAATTTAATCTGTATAGAAGAAATGCCAAAATATAGAAAAGAACAATAGAAAATTTTGATAAATGTTTACCAAGTAATTATTTAATATCTAATTATGCAAAATGTACCTAGACTATACAGTTTGATCGCAGCGATACTACCGCTTCAATTGGTTTTCTTTATGTAAACATTGACAGAAATTTCTTAGTGTGGTGTGCAATAAAGAGTATAAAGCTATTTACAAATACATGACTAATTTTCCACCATGACATTTAGCCCACAACCGTTGCTTAATAGTCTAAATACGACTAGACAAGACGGCTATCGTGGGAAGTATCATAGAACATAATTTTAAAACCATTAATTAGTTATCGAAATTGAATATTGTAATAGGGGTTCATCGATTATGGCCAGTATAAAAGTCGTTTAAACATGTTTGTTAAAAATCTCAACTACTACTACTATATACTATTACTACACGATTACACTACACGATTTTAACATAAGCTCAAACACTTTTAAACTACTAAAAGTTATATAAAAAATAATGAAAAGGTTTTGTTAAAGCAAAACAATGAGTGATATTTTTATTCACATTATCAGTAAAGCGATGAAAACATATTTTGTAGTTAAAATAAAGAAAAATATGTCAAGTACTTCAAAATCATGACCACAAATTACGTATAGCGGCGCGGCGTTCTATTTTGTGTCATGACTATCGTTTCAATGTGAGTTCGGTCATATTAATATTTCACCATTAACCTTTTCCAACAAAAGATTTCATGAAAGCAACAAAAAATTGAATACTCAAATATTTTCTGTAACCGCCCGCGGCATTGCCCAGTTAGGATATTTTGGTTTGATATTTTTTTACATTTGAACAGTGACAATCCCGTTCAATTAGGGCTATTCATCTCTTACAAAATTTGCAGTTACTTGGAAAACCTAGCGTGTAATGTAAAGTTTTTTTTTATACTGTCAGTTGTTGCGGTACCGTCGTTTTTTTCTGATTTCAATAACAGAACTTGATTTTTTTATCTTATGATCAGAACAATGTGTGTGATGTTGTTTAATATTGATATTTTAATTACTATGTTTAGCCTGAAGATTATAAACACTGGTCAAAGCATTGATAAAATATTACCTTCTATATCAAAACAAAATGTAGACTTTAATATTTGTAGAAAGAAACAGCGTCTTCGATGTTTTTATATTGCTTTCAAATTCTAGAAGGCGACATTTGTCTATAAATCTTCGCTTTACAAGTGGCTTGTAGATTTGTTTCTACTTGTAGTTCTTCACAATAAAACAAAGACAAATACTGTATCCTAGGACAACAATTGATTGATACGAACAACATCGTATATATCCAATAGAATTCCAACAGAGAAAACAAAAGCTGTCACTGCAAAAACAACTCAATTGAGATAAAAATATGCTTTTATTTTCTTTGACAATAATGCAACAGTGAAATACTTTTCATAATAATAAAACTACGAATCCTCGTATCGGAACTTAGATAGGTATTTTTTATAATTTTTTTTAGATGGAATAAAATATTTAATCTGAAAACTGAGTTTATCCCTTTAACTTGCAGCGAAAATATATAACAATTGAATAACTGTGGACGTGCGGTAACCGGTTACCGATTTCGATTTGAAGGATTAATGGATTGGTGCAATGTGCGGCTATTCGCCATGAGCTAAAAGGTCTCTGGTTCGATCCAGCCCCTCTAGCATAAGCAACAAAACACGATATGGTATGATATGATACAGCGATTTATCGCATATTTTTTGTCAAAATATGAACTTTTATCGAAAAATCGAGCATGACCGTCATGTCGCCGGCACGGACATACTCACTGTTTCGATAAAAGTTCAAGATGGCGGCTAAATTATCATATTTTGAAAGTTGGGTGTCGATAAATCGCTATATCGTATCATATCATATCGTGTTTTGTTACGCATGCTAGAGGGGCTGGTCAAGTTAGTCACGCTTGGTTATACTGAGGGAAGACCGCTGTAAAAAACTACAATGACAATAATATTGGTGTGTTGTTAAAAAGAGCAATGCAAAGCAAAGAAAACGACATTTATAAAAACTGATCGTTTATTTTGCTATACAAAAAAGCGTTTAATGTTTAATAACACACTCAGGTAGTCACTTATAATCGTAAAGTTACTTTTGGCTTAAACCGAACATAGAATAAGACGCGTTAAAAAAACTACACGTTTCTGAAAACCGTTGTTCATTCTCATAGCCAACTTCCCCAGCGCAGTTCAAAAAAGTAATAAATAGCAAAACAAAAACCATGCATTTTCAACTTTATTCACTATGCACAACGTGTTAATTGAGGCATGAAGCTTGATTACTTGTATTATTAGTGCTGGCTGGTCAGATAAGGGTGTCAATAGATCTATCCGGTTGTAAAGAAAGTATTTGAAATTAGCAAGACAGTAGCACCCGCATTTTCTGCATTCCTTCATTTCCTCATTCATTCGTAGCTGCTCTCAAACATAGTTTCAAACGATCAAAGAACATTAAAGTTAAAAAATTAAATGCTTGTTAAATTTGAGATAAAAACCGATCAAGTGCGAGTCGGACTTACCCACCGAGGGTTCCGTACAAATTTGTAATTATATATCAAAAACATTGCAGGTAAGTACCTTTACTTATAAAAAAAGGAAAATGATTTTTTCATTTTCGTTATAAATAGAAAACTTAAATCCATCATAAAAATAATTAAAAATATGTTTAAGCTTGTGCCAGTGAAGCCCTTTCATACAGTTACAGTACGCAGCATCGATTTTGAGCGCTGGGGCAAAGAGTGGGGATCGCTTTGCGTATCTTACAAGACGATCATCGTACCAGAGACACGTGAGCGCCGACCTAGGTAACAACCAATCACGGCCGGCGATGCAGGTGCGGCACGCGACTAGCCAATCACGTACCTTATCGTAATGGCTGCTGTGCAACTTTCGCCCAGCGCTTTCGTGCCGCTAGTTATACGTACGTTACCATAGTTTTAGGTCAACGGAAAATACTCTACAAATTTTAATTCCCTTGAGAGTATCGAAATATACCTAGGGTTTTTTTCGGCATAAACAGCCGTATATTTTTTTTCGTTTACTAATAGGTTTGATTTTTTCACAGCTTCAAGAGACTCTAAACCTGAGTATTTCGTTTTAATTTCAACTCAATACCTCCATACGTTCCCGAGATAAAAGGTATTGACTGACAGACGGACGGACCGACGGAAAACAAAGTGATCCTATAAGGGTTCGGTTTTTTACCCGACTACGGCGAAGCCAAAAGAAAGGGTAATAAAAGATAAATAACACTTGAAAAAATCATTGACCTCGTTGTCGATGATTTTTCATTTAATTAAACCTTGCATGGAATTGCTAAAAAACAAAAATTTACAAGGAAGGGTAATGATTTTGGCAGTCTATGTATGTACTGTATGTTCTGCCGTAGCGCCGCGTAGAAGCTTAGGCTACTGAACCGATTTTAATAAACGAGGTATCAATAAATTCGTAATAATGGAACGGGTAATAAAGGTTGTATGAATTTTATCAAAATTGTTTAGGACGGAATTTCAACTTCAAATTGTTACATCGAAAAAAAAAATTTAAATTAAATAATCACCACGTGTTTGGTATCAAAAGAAAGGTCTTGGCGAGCACATTACAAATATGTAGGTATATAAAATATTGTTAAATTCAAATATATTTTTAAAATGTGGTTGTAGAGTTCGCGCGGTCCAGTCGTAGTCAGGTTATAGTTTTTAACTTTATAATTATTCCTTTTGAGGTACAGAACTCTAAAAATGATGAACTTTAGATGGGAACCGAACCCACATTAACCATTTGAGCAACTGAAACCAATGAAACCAATGAAACCAATTTATTTCTGTAAATAGGCTTAAACTAAGCGCTTTTACACGTCCCAATATTTTTTTCCCTACCACTACTTCGGGACAATTTTGGGCTAGCGCCGAGAAGAAGTAGCGCAAGAAACTCGGTCACTATTGTCAGCCTCTTTTTAAATAGTAAATAGTTTACATTACAAGATAAATGTACCTGTGCGAGCAGGGCAGTATTTATTTCCAAATATTTTTATCATTTATATAATCATTTACAGTATAATATCCTTTTTTCATTAAAGTTGTTTTAATATGCGATTTAAATTTTAACAGGGGCAGTTCTACAATAGACGCTGGTAATTTATTAAAAAAGCGAATACATTTTCCCATAAACGAATTACCTACTTTATGCAGTCTGAAATTGGGAACGGCAAGTTTATTCTTATTTCGGGTGTTAAGATTATGAATGTCACTTTTCTTAAGGAATAAGGACAGGTTTTTGCGGATATACATTATATTTTCATAAATAAATTGGGATGCTACTGTTAGTATATTAATTTCTTTAAACAGTTCTTTTAAGGATTCTCGGGGTCCAAGGCCGTAAATTGCCCGTACACCTCTCTTTTGCAGTACAAATATAGATTCAATGTCTGCTGCTGAGCCCCATAACAATATTCCATATGACATTATACTATGAAAATAGCTAAAATACACCAATCTTGCCGTTTCAACATCAGTCAGTTGTCTTATCTTTCTCACGGCATAAGCAGCAGAGCTAAGTCTTCCCGACAGAGTCTCGATATGCGCACCCCATTGCAAACGGGAATCTAAAGTGATTCCTAAAAATGTAGTGGAACTAGATGTATTAAGTTGTTCATCTTTTACAGTAATATGTGTCGAGACAAGTTTTACGTTGGGCATTGTGAATTTGATGCACTTTGTTTTATTTGCATTGAGCATAAGATTATTGGTGGTGAACCAATGCAATACTTGCGAGAGTGCATTATTTACATCGTCAAATGAGTCTTTACCTCTCTTGATTTTAAAAATCAATGAAGTATCATCTGCAAATAACACCGTCTCACAGAGGTCTTTCGTAAAAGATGGAAGGTCATTTATGTAGATTAGAAAGAGCAGAGGCCCTAATATCGAACCCTGCGGCACGCCCATAGTAAGAGGCGACCCAGAAGACTCGGCTCCATTGATACAAACTTTTTGTGTTCTGCCTGTGAGATAAGAGTTTACTAAATCTGAGGCATCGCATGAAACACCATAGTGTCTAAGTTTTTTCAGTAAAGTTTGATGGTCCACACAATCAAAAGCCTTAGAAAGATCACAAAAAACTCCCAAAGCGTCCTGCCTACTTTCCCAAGCATCAAACACGTGTTTCAAGAGTGCAACTCCAGCATCTGTAGTGCTTCTACCTTTCGTGAAGCCATATTGTTTTTTATGTAACAATTTATTGAGGACAAAGTGTGATAAAAGTTGATTAAAAATTACTTTTTTAAATTAAAAACTGCTCTTCAAACTGAGCTACCAAGAGCAAAATTGCCCTGATTTGTAGGTACCTATATTTATGGCACTGGTGAAAACATAATATTATTGAGAGGTACCAATCACAAAGGTTTTAGAAGTAATAATGGAGTGTTCAGTAGGTATCTTGACGACCTCCGTAGCCGAGAGGCGAGCACGCCAGACTAATATAGTGTCGCCATCTCTGAGGTTCCGGGTACGAACCCCGGTCGGGTTCCATTAAAGTTAATTTTGATGTTGTCCAATATTTATTATTATTTATAATATTATCTTCCTCCTAGCTCTGTCGTCAGATCATCTTTATCAAATTATTTTACAGAATGAATAGAATATACTTAATTTGGCAAAATAAAAAATAATACAATACAAGTTTAACATTTGTGTGTTGTCTAGCTAGTGCATTTTTTAAAATAAATTAACCCTTCATTATTTTAGTAAACTTTTTACAAAGTAATCTTTAATATAATACATGTGTTTGTGTTATTCGTGGTACCATCCGAATAACACAAACAAAAATTTGTTTAAACGAACTTAAAAAAAAGAAATTAAAAATTTGAAAAACTTTTAAAACGATTAGTATTTTTTTTATTAGGTTCAAATTAAACTTTCAAGATGGTTTAAAGTTAATGAAGGTTTGCTAAAGTACTTTTTTTTTCTTTTTCTGAATTTTTCGTTCACACTGAAATTGAAACTTTATCACTGTTCTATTATCAATGATTTATCGATATTACCTTTCGACTACAAAATAAAGCGAATATCTCCCGCTGTTTATTGCCTCACTAAATCCTAGGCCAACAATAAAACGATAAAGTCTTAACAATGTTCACTTCAAGGGTTATTTATAACTGCGGTCTTTGTTAAAAATATAAATGTGGAAATATTTTTCGAGAAATCTTTTCTGGTCAACAAGCTTAATTTATTATTTTTCTCTAAGATTGAGTTGGTTTGTAAATGTCTTAGTATCTACTTACATGTTATCCAATGAATTTAGTTGTTTCTATAATAGGTATTTAGGAATTAAATCGTTTGGTGACTAGCTATCGGATAAACATAAAAAAACATATTAACATTCATGAGTTAATGTAAGACAAGCCTTATTGTTGATTCGTATAACATTAATAAAACTTTTGGACTTACTAATTTTCTTTATTCTAATACAAATAGTATTTGGTAAGATACTACAAAAATATACTCAATGAGTAAATTAAGCTACAAACACGCTGGAATATAAATCACATTATTTTTATATTTCCTTTTGACCAAGAAAATATGAAGCAAAATAAGCAAGACACCTAGAGATTTATGAATTCACTGCGGCAGGTAAACGAAAAAAGCATAGGTTAGTTATTCATAGATAATTAACATAAAAACAACGTTTAAACACAATTATGCAACCTCTTTAAAAGATTTTATTTTATTTATTTAAAATCATGTCATCATCATCATCATCATATCATCCTGTTGCAGTCCACTGCTGGGCATAGGCCTCCCCCAAGGAGCGCCAACAGCGCACGATCTCCCGCCCTTTGCATCCAGTCGCTGCCAGCTGCCTTCTTCAGGCCATTAAAATCATGTGCAAGCTTTTTACTATCTAATTTTGTCTGCACACAGGATAACAAAAACCAGATTTTGTTTTACCATTACATCGTGATCCTTACGGCGTACGGTACACGGTTACACCGTATTAATCATCATTGTCAAGCTCGACTAAAAATCTATTTGTTTTACAGATAATTCACCAATTAATAGAAGTACAGTCTGCCTTAAACTCCAAGAATCTCATTCTAAAAAACAAAGATTACTTTGTTGTTTATAATGAGATTCTGTTGTTTTTTTGCAAACTACTTTGTCCAAATTAATGTGTACAACCTAAGTCAACGAGTACTTCTAAATTAAGTTTGGATTATTCTATGCTTTTCTAGTTCTAACTGCATATCGTACATTTTAATTTAGTGGCTGGAATTATTGAAAATATTCATTTTTTAGTAATTTAGTTGGAACGACATAATAACTTAAACATCGATAAAAATATTTCTCGAAATTTGGATTTTTAAGACTTTTCAAAGAAAATGTTGTAAAGTGGTTATTATTTTTCTGGTTAACATAAAATAAAATAACGGCTGTTTTGGTAAAATTTTATACATTAGCCCCTTTTTTGTCAAGGTATCTAAATGTTAAAAATAAGATCTTTCTATGCATTAGCATATTTACTCAGTACCTAAAGTATAAAAGTAACATTAACTTAGTAAAGTATAAGTACTAAGTAATTGTGTAACTGTACAATGTAGTACAAAATCAGCTGTTATAATTTGTATAAAAATATGCAAGTATATTTTTTGCTATAAGCTTTTTTATTAAGCAAAGTTGTTGCATTATTAAAACTATAAAACTGCAAATCTTTAAGTGATTCTTTTTTCAAGTGAATCGATACCTCGTCACAGTTATTTAACTGCTAATTGGTCATTGAACTAAAAGTGTAATTATTGAATGATATCTCTGATCCAATAACAATCATAATCATCATTCACAGAATCGAAAGTGAAGTCGTAAAGTAGTAAACAACATAATTGGTCATTTATTTTTCCATATTGGAAATCAATTCCACGAAAAATCATGCAGCAATGCGTTTTAGTTATCTGAAAATGCATTTTTTTAAAGATATTTATCCCATTTATGTCAATCAACACACACGATTGTTTTTCGATTGTATTTTAAGTGCTGATTAAATGATGTGTTATCAACAGTCATGGATGTTATTAATTAGTCATGTATGACCAATGTCTCTTTGATAGTCTGTTATGTGTTAAAATACCAGTAATTTTCAGCTTTTTTCTTGGTATATGGATCTTTCTTTGAATTGTCATCGCTATTTCAATTGCTAATTATAAGTTGTACCTGTCAAGTATGTCTTTTCTGATACTGTATTAAGCCCCTAAAAATGTAAGTATTGAAGTTTGTGTTCTCACTTATAGAGTACTAGCTGTTGCCCGCGACTTCGCTCGCGTGGTCTTTAATTTATTAAATATTTCCCACAGGAACATTTAAGCGAAATACAAAGAGTAACAAACATCCAACACGCTCTCACTAACTTTCTCATTTGTAATATTAGTAGGATTTCTAGAAATTTCTTTATTTTTAAGACTTCAAGTGGCCTATCCGATTTTTGACATAATATCAATGTCATACTTACTTTTTACAGTAAGAAAGGTTTTTTAGCCTATCTATTTTCATTCTTACTTTGCTCTTCTTATTCTTACTCATACATGGTATATTGAGGTGTCTTAAAATAAATGTACCAAGCCATTTTATACAACTAAATAATATTGTTTAAATGCCGGGCATTTCAGAAGCAAAAATACAAGTGAAGCTGCTGGCACCTGGATGGCAAAATAAAAGCCAAAGGTCGGGTTTTACAACTTAGAATTATTCGAAATTTTTAGTCCTTTTTTAAGTTTATGACATATTCATCATCACCAGCCTATATCAGTCCACTGCTGGGCACAGGCCTCTCCAAAAGGAGGATTTTGCTATTATCGCCACGCTTGGCAGGCGGGTTGGCGATCGCAGTTTGGCCAATGGTGGAGAGGAGACGCTGCTGCCCGTCTTCTTATGGCGGTTCTCTTGTAGTCGCCTCTTACGGCACCCATAGGAAGAGAAGGGGTGGTGCTATTCTTTTAACGTGCCGGCACCACACGGCACAACAAGTTTATGACATATTACATTTTCAATATACAAGTTGCCATTAATTGACAATAATATTACAGTGCCTTTTGACCGTCTTTTGTTATTATTCAAAATAACAATCCGCTTCAACTAACTAAATAAAACTATACAGCTAAAAATTATATTTATAAAAACCTTCATCGTTTCTAAAACCTAATAGTTAGAACTGTATAAAAATGACTAGTAGTTTTGGTATTTAGCCTATATATACAGACAGATATACTGTATAAAACGTGTTTTTTTTCATAAAATTTTTAAACAGTTGCATAAAGTATGTAAAAAAATGTTTGTTTCTTGAAAATGTCACATAGAGTTATGATATTTTTATTTGAAAATATACATTATTAGAGTTTTGCTAAGTTAAATAGGTTGTTAGATACACCTGTTTCAAACTTACGTCCACTTAGGTACGTACAAGTCTGTGAATATGAATGATATAAAAAGTCAAAGATCATACATCTCTTAGGCACTTACATGCATCGCAAACATTTTATGAAAAAACTAGTTAGTAGTGCTTGCAAAATCGATGCGTGGACTACAGGATGTTTGGTACAATACATAACGCAAAACGTTCAAATAAAGAACAATATACACATAGAAAAATATCCCACAGGAAAATTTAACCGGTATAAAAAGTATCCTATATGTTAATCCAGATCATATTCTATAAGTGTGGGAAATTTCATCCAAATCCGTTTAGCCGTGGGATAGTGGGATAGGTAAAAGTCAGATTTTTTCATCAATTTATGAGAAACCACAAAGAACGCGTTGTTTATTCATCAATAATAAATCGAAATTTATTTGTACTTACTTAGTCCTAACTTTTGACGGTGGGGTCCTTTATCTTCTTCTTTCTCTTCCTCGACTTTGCTTGACGATTTCTTCGGATTCTGATCCGAAACATCTGAAAATATACAATTTATTTATATTTATGTTATTTACACTTTACAACTTGTACTTAAACTTGTACTTGTACTTTTCTACTGTAAGTTAAACCAAACCTCTATATCTACAGCATTTTATGTTTTTTATTGTATTAAAAACACCTTGAAAAATACAGATATCCCCCTTTTGGACTACGAGTGGTCAAAACTATCGCAAATAACGCGTAAACTTTTTACACTTCATTTGATATATCTTCTACAAAAAACATACCATTATTGTGACCTATTTTTGCGCAATACTGCGTCAAGCACTGATTGACACTCAATAACTGAATCGATAATATTTCCTACTAGACTAACGAGGTACAAACTACAGGGTTGTACAAAACCAACCCCTCAGACAAAATCCAAATCCCAACTTACCAAGTAATTATTATGGAAAAGGGATTTACTTCAGAGATAGGTGATAGTCTTGGTTTTAGGCGGCAAAAGGGATAGTGTTATATTTGACCTGCAAAATCACTTCTTAAAGGTTTAGTATACACTATGCATTAATTTTCTAACAATTGAGGTCACCGCACACGAAACACTTTTGACAACACACTACACAATACGCCGTTACCGATTGGCGAACTCTGTAGTCCACAGGATGGTCATGTTTCCATAAATCTATACAAATATTTTAAAATGTCAAAAATATATCCATTCAGTTTTCATGGCAAAACTACGGAACGGATTTTAGTGTAATTTGGTTCGGAGATAAATTGAACAGTAAGATGGGCACATGCTACTTCTTTTATCTTTTAAGAGAATAAATTGGGTGACGATGTGTATTTAATTACATACGAGTAAGTCACCGCATTTAGTTAGTTACACATTCCACAATCGCTGTTAATCGTTTCTATAGCAGCCACTGACTACAAAACGCTCACTTTACAATACATTAACGTCCTACGTATTCATATCATCGTCTTTTACAAGTTGAATACTGGACATATCAGTTCCAAAAAATGATTTTTCAAGATTCATGTTTGTTATACTATGATCAAGTTTTGTTTACCCTTAATAACTTTTCAAAAAGGTTAGTAATTTAGTATAAGTGGCTACAACAGAGTACCTATCTACGCTTTATTGCACACTATACAGAGAAGTTACAGTTGATATTTACAGAAAGATACGTATAATTTAGGCGGCCTTATCGCAAATATCTCTTCCTGACAAATTCACGTAGAAGACTACTTTAAAAAAAAAAAGAAGAAAGTGAATTTATTTTCGTAGCAAGTGCTCTGTGGCTGTCACAAGTGAATCGTGTGCGGCAACACTAATGCAACATTTTAACAATGACAGTAAAACTGTGCTAATACCTTGTAATATTATACGACAGCTACATAAAAGGGGATGAAGTTATCCCAACTCGTCTGCGTTAGCATGATAACATTCATCCTTACGTCCTATTCAGTAATAAAATTAATTTTCGAAGGATTTAGCCTGTCTCCTCAGATGATGCGAGTACAACACTCGCGTCTTATCAAACATATCAAGTTAAGACATTTTCGTTTGTTTGTTGTCAAAAGCTAGACGTTTTCTTAATGATCTCCGTATGTAGATTTGGAATATGCTTGGAGATTATTTATTATGTACAAAAACACATAAGATTGCGGTTTCAATCGCTTTAAATTTGATACTGAAAGACGTTAACACGCTTCGGTACGGATTGCTTTTAAAAACTGAGGCCACGTGCACACCAAACGTATAAAACTGTGCTATTATGACAGAATATTGAATAAAATAAACAATACGTAATTAGGATCCAGCACGTATAGTACAATACTTGGCCGCCGAGAATCCGCCACAATGCATAAACTGATGAAATACACCGTGACATTTTAGTGGTTGTTTTCCCGCGGCAGAAAGATTTACCTTTGGTAGTACTATCGAACCATGCAAGTTATTATTTTTTAAATAAAAATATTTCTAGACAGCGAAAAAACACTTGAGAAATTTCATTGTGTCACGTGACGTCCTCGGTAGCTTAGTTGGTAAAGCACTCGCCCGGCATGCGATGGGACGTGGGTTCGAGTCCCACCTGTGGTCGATGATTTTTTTAAAGTGTTATTTATCTTTAATTGAACCTTGCATGGAATTGCTAAAAACAAAAATGTTCAAAAATATTTTTGTTCTCCAACATTCAAAAAAATAATCATCAACTCAAAAGCGTGAGAAAAGATAGTTTCTTTTACGAGATGTGATGTATTTGGCTACTGCCTGTCGCATAAAAGAAATATTTAAAGTAAAAGAATCTCTTGCACAAAGTAATACAGCATAAACTGCATCGCATGCGCTGCAGGCGATTTGAATTGGAATGCCTACAGGTGATTTGAATTTTAAAAAACTTTATTATTATATTGTACTACTAAGATAGAATCATTTTAGTGCGGGAAAACAACCACTAAAATGTCTCGGTGTATAATAAATAAGATTAAGAAGTAGTTCAGCGTAACGCTCAGTCTCAGTCGAAACTTAAAATAACAGCTTAATTAGCTCGAAACATTGCAATTCTTTTATAGGTTTAAAAATATTAAAAGTATTTCGAAGAGTCGAGTAAATATTTGATTTCACAACTTCGTTTACGTTTTCATATTATTTCTGTTCAATTTGAGGGAACAGTTAATTAATTCCAGTAAAAATGAAAATTTCTATTAATTTTAATTAATTTCACCCACATACTGTCGGAGTTAGGGTACCCAAAAGTTATGTTATGTCTACAATTATGTACTGAGAAAGGTTTGTACTGTACGGGATTAAATTTGGGGGCGTATGTATGCAAATTACGGGCTTTCACAGTAAATTTGGAAAATAATACGAAATCTTGGATGTTTTATAACTTTAAATGTTTCTTTCACATTTTCATAGAATTCTTAGCCAAGCCTGCAAGTAGTCAAATAGCCTGCATATTTTTCAATCATGTTTATTCAAAAGCCCTAATTTTCTAGCCTGCAGCTGATTTGATGGTGGAGAAAGAATGACATATGGACAGTTAACTTTTAGGGTAGCTACACACATATTCGGGCCGGCATTGGTAGATCGGCAGTGCCAGTGTGTGTCGAACAACAAAGGCGACCCGAAGCATCTACTACATTACATCCATCTACGCATATTCGGTTATGCCACCTGGCTTTGCCGATTAATGCCGGTCCGAATATGTGTGTAGCAACCCTTAATGGCTACTGGTACAACGCTCAAATCAATTCAGTTTTAATTTGTTATGTCGTGTCCTTTTAACATTCATCAAAGCCTATTTTATAGTTTTTATACTGTTAGGATAAAATTATTATAATTATTTAATACCCGCGCTGCCACCGACGAAATTAAAGTAGCTAAATTAAATAGTATGCGTGCGTGCAGAAGAGTCAAAACAATATTTTTGGGGATATCCTAAAACACGTTACGTTTTCATGCTAATCATCAAGAAGTCGGTTGTTAAACTCGTCGTCTGAAGAATTGTCATATACACCCTTAAAATATCTCTAAAAATAAGACAACGGTTCTTTGCGAATACTATGTAGGTACTTATAGGTAGATTTAATGAATTGAAGATAAATAACACTTTAAAAAATCATCGACCTCGGGTGGGACTCGAACCCACGTCCCATCGCATAGCGGGCGATGATTTTTTTCAAGTGTTATTTATCTTCAATTAAACCTTGCATGGAATTGCTAAAAACAAAAAATTTACAAGATTTAATGAAGTTGACGAGCTAACAACAATAATTAGGTATATCTGTCAAAAAAGGTATTTAATCTTTTACGAACATCCCTAAAACTAGTCAAGTAATAAATTAACCATATGAATACTTGACCTTTGAGGTTAGGTATAAATCGACCCGTCGACAACCCACATTTTAAAAGTAATAATTTCGTCGTTTCGATATGCGCATAAAATATGAATATAAAATGATTGATGACATTCAATACAAGGTTTGCGCAAAAAAAGGGCGTTAGATTTGGTCAAAGGATATTCTGACGGACCTTTTAATAAATTTAGCCTGAAAGCGTTTCAATGTTGAATTATTAGAAGTTTATATTTACAGATATTTTATTGAAATAAGATTATAATAAAATACAAAATCAGTAATCAAAAATATTTGTTCTAATGTCTTTTTTTTTTCAAGAATTACTCGATTTAAGTAGTAATTTTTTCAGGAATAACTAAGTAGGTACTAGGATTATAAATACAAATTGATTTTAATATCCTTGAAGTAATTGTGATTATAACGGCAAGTTTGGAGCCTAGCCAAGGTAGACAAGAAACCTGAAATTTGTTTCTACGTTTAACTCGATACAAAAATTGAAATTGTGGTTGGAATACGTAATATCAGTATGTTGTTCTTTAACCAAAATTAATATTCTTTTATAATAGCTCACTTATTTAACTTTTATTAAAAGTTGAAGCAGCTTTGTAAAAGTTAACGGTTACTACGAGTATCATCACTCCCAAAGTAAATATTAAATATAGATAACGAAACCTTTAAAATTACAATTAGGACGCCCCAGCTCGATGGACCGACGACCTTAGGAAGATAGCTGGCAGTGGCTAGATGAAAAAAGCGGGAGATCGTGCTCTTAAGCGCTCTTTAAGTTACGCTCAGCAGTGGACAACAAAAGGCTGACATGATGATGATGATGAACCTTTTCAAATGTTTAAATAAAATACCTGAAATCAGGTATTTTATTTAAGTGCATATTAGCTGTGCCCGTAACTCCGTTTGCGTGAACTACAGGATGTTTCGAATATCACATTTATCCCACAGGAACATTGAACCGGGATAAAATGTATCCTGTATTTTAATTGAGATCTTATTCTATATTTGTGCAAAATTTCCTGTAAATCCGTACAGCGCGTGATTGAGCCACAAACATCTGAACATCCAAACATCCTCACAAACTTTCGCATTTATGATATTAGTGGGATTACGTTAGCATCATAGTTTATTATTGAAGTTCCTTTTAGGAAGTAATTCCACTGCTCACATACAATAACTTTTACTGTAGGAACAGCGTGGAAATCTCATTAAAGAGTTAAATGTTCCTATTCAACCTACAACAGCTGTTCAGCTATCCAGTAAATAAACAAAAAAAATACTGTTCTTCCGTTATAGCACAGAGTAAGTATTATACTACGTGCTATAGTGGTCTTTCATGTTCCAGCCTCTTTACCAATATTTATTAATAAATTTTTTTGCGGTATTTTATCGTGTTATCATAAAAAGAAAAATTAATAACAAACTAAGTGACTTTCGCTTGTGATATCGTTAGATCTAAATTTGCATATCAATTGTGCATTACTATCGATCTACAGATGCATGGTTAAGTGCAATAAGCATAACTTTTGCAAACATTAGCATTTTCCGTTGCATTTTAGAAAATTGATTACATCGTCTGTTAAGTTTTAGGTAATAAATAAATAGTAAAAATTGGTACAGCATCACATACATTGTTTTGATCCTAAGGTAAGTAGCTAAAGCACTTGTGTTAAAGAAATCAGAAACACGACCGTACCACAACACCCAGACCCGAGACAATATAGAAACGTTGGTTTTATACATTAACCCGACCGGGGATCGAACCCGGAACCTCAGAGATGGCGCCATACACAGCCCGGCGCGCTCGCCTCTCGGCTACGGAGGTCGTCAAAATATTAATCTATGATAGGTACTTGAATTTATTTTTGACGAATGTTGCCTATTTCATGGGTTTTTATACTTTTTCTAAAAAATAGACTAATTTAGTCCCTAATAGGTAATCAGCTATCTATCTGCTAAAGAAATTCTTGTCAAATCCTGTATCGGAGATCAGCCAGAACAAACGGGTCGGACAGACGAGAGTCAGAGAGTCAAAAACTTTAAAAAAATTATCATCAGCATCATTGGCATCTTGTCCGCCTATTGCAGTGCTGTTGTACGTAAGTCTCCCCCAAAGAGCGCTAAAAATCACCATCTCTTGGTTCTTTCGTCCAGCCACTGCCAGGCCAGCCATCTTCCTGAGGTCTTCAGTCCATTGAGCTTTTTACACAAAGTTTGCCAAACGAAATTCCAAACATTCTTTGTTATACCTATCTCGAATTGTAGGTACGTTATAAAAAAAAACAGCACTTAGGTATAACAATCCTAAGTGCTGTTTTTATTTTTAAATTAGTAATAGACACCCAACTTTTATTCTAAATAGTATCAAGTAGATACCGCAAACTTGCATGAAGGTGTTTTCCTACAAATGTTATAACCAAAGGCTAGTCTTTTGGCATTTTCGTTGGCATTTGCTATCAGCCGACTTGAAAACTTTTACTACTTTACTTTACTAAAAACATAGTACCAAATTAAAATTACAAATGTACTCCTATCCATCCATCCATCCATCCATCAGCCGAAAGACGTCCACTGCTGGACATAGGCCTCCCCCAAGGATTTCTACGAAGATCGGTCCTGTGCCACCCGCATCCAGCGACCTTCATTGTAAATGTACTCCTAGTCATTCTCGAAATAGCTAAAATTTGATACTATGTAATACTGTCATGGGTTAAATAAAAGCTTTTATGTTATATTAATTCACTTGTTTGCCTAATGAAAGAGTGTCTGGAGTATAATATGAATTGCGTAACCAGAGATTGATGAAACAATAGGTAAATAAGTAAACACGTAAACAAGGATACGGCGTATCAATAATACCTACCATAACATAAAAAGAAACAGTAGATGAAAAATTTAATAAAAAAATATTGTCTAGATTAAAAACACATACGGCCTTACTACATAAAGATAGACTAAGTTTGAATACTTGTCCAAAGATTAGTCATCCGATTAAAAATGGTTGTTAATTATATGTCTCGAATATCTGATGTGTCAACATTTCAAACTGGTTGACTAATTATAAACAAGTGTTTAACACTAGTCTATCTTTTTTTAGTACTTAAGGCCAATAAACCTAATTAATAAACAAAATAATAAAGGAGACTTTCTTTGGAATTTGAATTAAAACTATAAATGGATATATATTTATAACATAACAGAGCATACTTTTTTCGCCAATCTGGAAAACATGTGAAAATTCGTGAATCGCAGCCATAGTTTAAACACCATAAATACACTTCTTTTTGTGTTTTACAACACCTAACACCACATGATTGCAATAAATGATTTGTATTTGAGTTTTAAATTGACAAAACTAATTAAGAAAGCTTAAACACGAAGGACTTTTTTTTCTCAATTCTTATAATATGTCTTATTTTGTGGGCCTAATAAATATATTATTCCATTCTACCCACCTTCCGAGTCCTGGCTACATAGCCAGATAGCTAAAGGTAGAGGTGGAAGACTTAGTCAAACCTCCAAGTTGGTATCATACTATTATTGCATTGTCATATAATATACATACAAAGTTTTAAATATTCGACGGTTAAATTTAATTAAAATTTTGTTTTTCAGAAATTACCATGCTAGCTTTTTTTATTTATGATGTTATAATTCTTGAAAAAAAAAATGAAGTTAAATATTTGTTGCAATATTTCTATCGGGTGTTGACGGTAGTATACCGCAACATTGATCGGAAAAACGCTGGTTTCGACAGCTTAGTTGGAAAAGCACTCGCCCGGTATGCGATGGTCGTGGGTTCGGGTCCCACCTAAGGCGGTAGATTTTTTTCAAGTATTATAAAATCATTAATTAAAGTCGACCTTCAATATTTCATCACATCATCACATCACCAGCCCATATCAGTCCACTGCTGGACACAGGCCTCTCCAAAAGGAGGATTTTGCCATAATCGCCACGCTTGGCAGGCACTGGCGATCGCAGTTTAGCCAATGGTGGAGAGGAGACGCTGCTGCCCGTCTTCTTGTGGCGGTTCTCCTGTAGTCGCCTCTTACGACACCCATAGGAAGAGAAAGGGGTGGTGCAATTCTTTTAACGTGCCGGCACCACACGGCACAATATTTAATTTCGCCTAACTGTATAATTCAATCTTGGAACGTTACTAAATATCAAGTGAAGTTAAAAAAAATGTCTTTTAAATAATAACATTTTAAACCCGTATTTCTGACAAATTTTATTTTAAGAACATTTTAAACTTTCTTGTTGCATTTTTTTAATTATAACTCTGTACACGACACGTATAAAAAGAGAGAGATAAAAAGAGGTATGTTGCATCAATACCCGTGTTGTATGAGAAAGTAAGACGGTATTACTGTTACTATTTATGTTATGATAATGTTGTTTCAATACGAAAATGTATAAGGGTATCGTATAATGTTTGGTACCTTAATGTTTTTGTGTTATATCGTGTGTTACGTTGTGGTTACGAGAAGTAGCCTTGTGGCAAAGGGTTAATAACATTGTATTGTATAGAGTTACCGTGCTATTGTAGTTAAGAAACAAACAACATTTTGCGTCAAAAACATCTATTATCTAGCCCCAAACTGAGCAGAGCTTTTAGTTGCTATGGCAATAAATTAACAAATAAACATTTACCTACGTAAAAACAATTACAAAGATCGAGTCATGGAACTTTTCCATGGTTCCATGGTTTTGGATTCTAAATTGGATCGACCTTTTCTTAACATCCTGTAATATGAAATAAAAGTTATAAACATAGTCGGCCTTATTACAAAAACGATAGACTAGGTTTAATGCATGTCTAAAGATTAGCCAACCAATTTTAAATATGGGTCATTAATGCCGAGATTATGTCTGTTGTGTCAATATTATAAATTGGTTGGTTATTCTTTAGGCATGTTTTAAACCTAGTCTTTTTTTTTTTGTAATAAGGCCAGTTGCGCCTAGTTTTTGGTATTACTTCAAAATTTTATACGTATCAACCTTATTGTAGGTATGTCGTGTAAGATGTATTTGTATAATTTGAGAGGCTTAATTTGAATGCTAAACAGTACTTAAACAGTGTTAATTTAACGTCAAAGTAAGTTGTAAGTAAGTAAGGTTTAAGTAATATTGTTTAAGAGGTATGACTGAGTAAGCCTGAACAGCTAGTTCCGTTTGTAGTCAATTTTTCTGGGCTACTTGCTATTGCGTGACGGCAGCGATAATATTATACTTGAGCGTTTGAATTATGTATTAAAGATTTCTTTCGACCCGATACAGATTAGTAGAAAAGTTATAAATATTGATAAAATCTTCGGTATTTCATGCACTGTATACAGAGTATTTGTGTCAACAGTTCATTATACTTTTACAATGATTATGTACTATACGTTTTGAAATATGAATTTACAATAATTTAAGGGTCATTGGGGCCCCAAGTGCCCGAGCTCTTTATAAAGAGATGTCTAATAGACTGACTCAAGTCACTGCACTGGTGATTCAAAGGCTGGCATATACCCTGGCCAAAGGATTTTAGTCTCGCTATTCAGAGGGGCAATGCTGCCAGCCTTTTAGGCACCATCCCCAACCAAGGACAGCGCAGGGGCAGATGTATTTTATGGTTATTAAATTAAAAATTTAGTTTTTTTTTGTCCCACGCTGCGCTTGCCGGTACGTGGCCTCCATTCTAGAACCTTTCTTCCCCATTGGCCGTCAGTTCTACGTGCTATGTGCCCTGCTCATTGCCACTTTAGCTGGCTAATCCGTTGGGCTATGTCAGCAAATTTTGTCCACCCACAAGGTGGGCAGACGAACTGGTAAAGGTTGCAGGACGACGCTGGATGCAGGCCTATTCCAAGCGGCCGATTTGGAAGTCACTGGGGGAGGCCTATGTTCAGCAACGTCCTGTAGCTGAAATGATGATGTTGATGATGATAATTTGTAGTTAAGTTTAGGGTACCCCAATATACCTATATACGTCTTTGTTAAATACCATTTAATTAGTATTTGATAATATTTTATACATTTTACTGCATGTCACATTCCCGTTTCAACTATGAGGTTGGGGCTAATAATTACCACTCATGATGGGCTAGGGCAGCCAGTACGTGGGGTTTGGGGTGTCAGAGTAACCTCCTCGTGCGGCGGGGTGTTACTCATTACATTCGGTAACGATCGGGTGTAAGGAGTAGCATCCTGTCCTGGTTCACCCTGGGCAACGGGGGTTAGTGATTTCCTTTGGGTTATTGCTAGCTCACGGCTAAACTCTGCGGGAGACGCTCCCGGTGGGCTTTGGCAGCCCGCTTGTGGATGCGTCTCGGGCGGCATTTGCGGGGGGTGATGACTCCCTACTCGTGCTGTCTAGACGGTGGTCCTGGCCGTAGGGTGCTGACCCTGCGGTTGGTGGTGTCTCTCGCTTCCCAGTATGGTTCAAGCTATGCTGGGCAGCGAGTGGGAGTAAGACGTGGGCGGCCTTTTATTGCGACACTATATCGTCGCAAAGGGTGGCCACGGATCGGGCTGGGAAGCTTAAACTCTTGCTGACCCGATCCGAAGTCATAGAAGAGGTCGGAGGAGACGGTGTTGTGCCGCGCTTAGCTTTCCCCTTCTCGCGGACTTGTGAGTGCGGAGCGGGGGCCCTTAGCTCACATTGCACAGTCTGCCAGTCTGGGGTAATCCCGTGTGTACAGGATCACCCATTCCCTATGCCTGAGGCCCGGCATAGCATGCCGTACGTTTGTGACGCATGGACGGAAACTAGAACATGGGGACCCCATGTGTTACTCGCACACGTTGCGTGGTACACCGCAGGTTTTTTAGTGGGTGATACTTCGTCATGGCACAGCGGCGAAAGCCGTTGTAAGATGACGAGGGAGTCCCACATAACCTACTGCTGCCCCCGCGGCGGTAGGTATGCGAAATGCATTTTTACTGCGCCCAAAAAAAAAGGCAGTACGTAAGTAAAATACTTAAACGCATTATGGTCAATTCATTATTACATATGTATTTACGTGTTTAACTTCACTTTCGTGTCACTGTTCTTACATCTAGGATATACAAATAATAGGTAAAAATCATTTTAATACAAGCTGAAAAAAAAGGTATTCGATAAACATAAACTTCAATAAATATTTTTTTAACAACACAACAGCAAGACCACAGTCCAATAGTTACAACTAGCGGCACCGATGCTGAGCGCTGGGCGAAAGATGCGCAGAAGACTATTACGATTGCATGATTAGATAGTAGTGCGACGCGCCTGCACTGCCGGCCGGGATTGGTTGTTAGTTCCGCGAACTGTAATGACCACTTGATCTAGTAGTTTGCGCTTCGAACTAAAAACGAGGTAGTATGATTTGAAATGTTATTATTTATAGAAAATATTAGTATTTCCTATGGACATAAACCGCAAAAAACTTTTATAAGTATCTTAGAGCTTGTTTTTATTACAAACATTATTTTGCTTAGAAAAAAACATAACTTTACTCGTAAAATTTGTTCTCAAATAAATCATAAACCTTTGCATAGCTAGTTTCGCCGGATTTACGATTGATCGTAACTTGGCCCTATTTTGTCCTAATTTTCTGGCGTGAGACTTTGATGTGCGGTATCACACGTGTTATTAGTTTTATAGGCGTAGTTTGTTTGGTTACGATACTATGTCATTACCGCGAGTTTGATTACTTGGTTAGCCTTGAAACACAGAGGGATTCTTTTTAAATGTAGAGGTAACTTAGACGTCCAAATTAATCATCTTATTTTCAGCCACAACCCGTCCATTGTTTAACATAGGCCTCCAAATGCCTTTGAGATTAGCTGGTTGACAGCGATCTGCATCCAGCGGCTTTACCAGGTCGTCTGTCCACCTTGTGGGTGGATGTTCTACGCTGCGTTGGCCTCCATAATAGAATATGTTTGCCACATCGGCAGTGAGCGATAGTAAGTCAAGTTCTATATAAATATAGAAGAAGAAATATTGCGCTAAGTACTGTGCCGACGTGGTCGGTATGTCAAATCTATTTATTGAAATAAATATAGATCTTACTATAATTTGAATTTTTATATCGTTTGGCTTAGCAAGAAACGATTAACAATACGCTTGGCATTTTACGAATTAAGAAAATAATGCCATAATAATAGGGAAAAATCAAAAACAAAAAAACTGAATTTAATATTCAAAAAGTTTGTACGCCCTCGTTTCTCAAATTTAAAATAGATTGTTATAAACAAATTGTTATTTTAGAATAATTAATAGTACCTACAATTTAACAATAGTCAGCCAAGATAGCGTTTGTCATACCTTCATAAACCTCATGTGTGTGATCTTAACTTAACTAACAATTTGTTCCGAATGCTTTTCAACGTCTAATAACACTCACAATCCGCCTGCTAAATGGTCTGTAACTTGATTTTCATCCAATTATTTACTTCTAAGTAAACACGAAACGCTAAAATCCAACAAGAAAGTCGGAAAGACATTTCAAGTTAATTACGTTCGTGACATTGCAACGAAAATTGCTAGGATGTGAACACGATGCGCCGGCGCAGCGAATCAGAACAGAAAAGACACGATAAATAGAAGATACGGTAAGCTCATCCTATACACGATTTAATACGTTGCTATAGTTAAACGTGAATTTAATTTATGTAATTTTCCTGAAAAGTACAAGATGAGATGCGAATATACATCAAAATTTAGTGCAAGATATATATTGTTAGTTTACTTCTTATTAACTGATAAGTTACAACTTTTAACAAGGAATTTACATCAAAATCGCAAACATTTTTTTTACAAAGATGTGTTTATAAAAATTTGTGGATTTAAAACTGCTTAGCTCGCACCAAAATATCTTGTAAAAATATTTATTTTTTAATAGAGACTGACAAAAGTGACCCAATTTCTTACGCTGCTTCTTCTCGGCAATAGCCCAGAAATTGTTCCGAAGCAGTGGTTGGGTAAAAAAATATTATTGGGACGTGTAAAGGTGCATTTATGTAACAAAGTGAAGTATAAAGCATATTAAAGTTTCAAGTATTTTGTTGTATGTTAAACCTTGCAAATTGAAAAACAAACGTATTATAATTATTATGTTCACAAAGTTTCATTTTTCTAGATTCATAGGTATTAAAGTGAGTATGATCTAATCATATGCTGTTATGCTTTTGTAACTTCTGATCTTATTTTTAAAGATTCTAAAGCTGGTTACACACTACTACTACTTAGATTTACATTTCATCTAATTAGGTATGCAAATTGTGTTTACAATTACGTAACGTAATAGTAAGTTAAAATGCGATCCGCTAAGAGGAACAATTAACACTATCGCCAATTCTTGTAATCAAATTTTTAATATTGATTAATTTTACGAAAAATATTACGATCAACAATTTGTGGAACAGCATTTTTTACACCAAAACTAATTTTAAGTGTTTATTCCTTAAACACATTGTATAATATTCTATGAATACATAAATATAAATTTGACATACATCGGCCGAAATGTGCCGTTTTCCGTTTGAGTGGCCATTTAGTGGTGTTTGAAATAGAATGCATAGGAACAAAAGAAAAAAACTCACAAAATATATCTAAACACTAAGCTGATCTCCAGCCTAGGCACTAGGCAGTCTGCACTCTGCTGCTTCTCTAAACGTGTGTTCAAATTAGTGACGTAATAAGCGTCACAAACATGTGACAGTCGCGCCACTGACGCGCGCCGGACCCGCCATTACTAACTTCCATAAAATGTACACGGTCATCTGTGATCGCTACTTTTGGTGACGTGTAACCAGTTTTATATTTTCCACATTATTGTGTACACACCTTAACAACTTAATGAATGCAACGAAGCGTAACCACAACGTAAAAGATTATAACTGCGACTCGTTATATTATACGTATAATTATTTATAATAATTATCACGTGAAACTTAGAAAAGAAAACATTTTTGTTCTAATGTGATATTAAATAGACCGTTACAGATAGTAATTATTAAAATAATTATGTTATTTTTTTATCAAAAGATGAATTAAGCTGATAGCATTTAAAAATGTATACATAAACTGATAATCAAGTTATTAGTTTACGACACACAATTATTAAAACATTTACTAACTAATTATTATTTTTTTTAATCCAAATTATGTACTGTTATACATAATCAGTACCCAAAGAATATTGATTATACTTTATAATACATTTTTTACTTAATCTTTATCATTTTATTGAGTATCATTTTTAGATATGGCTAGATACTAATCATATTAATTAGTAGGGCTTTGTGGCTTTAGAATAAACCTAAATTTTCTATGGCATTATTATTAACCCATGAAACGTCAAACAATGAAGTCATTGACCTCTACGATTGATGCCTTATTACTTGGTGTTAATGCTTGAAGGGTAGTGGTTAACGTATTCGCAACCATGACTCGTTATGTAGGTTATTTTTGCAAGATTGACGAGCATTGAACTACGATTTCTAGGCATATTAACAATCTGATTGTTAATCCACTGTAAATCTATTCAAATTGATTAAATATCAGCTAAAATTTTTGAAAATTAGATCCTTACATTCCCTATTTCTTGACTTGGAAGCTTGATTGATTTCTTGTACCGATATTTGCATTCTTGTAATGTTGACTGGTAAAACATGATAGTGTTAAGGAACTCTTTGTTCTATAAAATAGTTTCTGATATTTTATATCCTTGATAATATGGAAAAGAGAAATCAAAACTGCTTGTTTATGATTACTGACCTTTAGCACTCCTGCTCTCGTAGACTTCCAGGTCCATAACATCACTTCTGTCCTGCGGTCTCGTCACTCTAAACGTGTAATCATTCCAGTCAAAACTGAAAGCGTGATTCTTAGTGAATCTCGATAGAGGACTCTCGCTCGCTCTCGCCTGCCTCATGCTCAAAGGTTCGATCGTCAACGCATCGAACAATCTCACTGTCTTCCTCTGCCGCAAACTCCTCGCCGTCTCCCGTAACATCTGGTCGATACACGTCGCATTGTCACTACAACTCAGTTCTACCACCCCCGCGGTAACATGTCCAACAGCTAATGCGAATATCAAAACTAGAGGAGTCATTTTGAACACTTTTGTCTGTATCACAACACTTTCGCACTTGTCGTCACCAATCCATCTGTCACCCCGCTCGTGAGTACCACCCTCGGTGGTGGTTTCTTCGTCAATGAAGCCCTCTACCAACTGTTGATGATTTTTATCCACCGTCACGCTGCAATGCCTTTACCGGATTGTGTGCGTTTTTTTTTCTACATGTGTGTTTGTGTTCCACTATATCAGCCAGCACTTTTCTTTGCGGCCAGTGATCACAGTCGATAATTTTCCGTGCATTTAAGCTATTAAGGTGCAAACTTGTGGATCAGTTAAGAAAATTTATGCAGGAAAAAAAATGTGCAGTGCGGTACCAATAATGGGTTGGTGAAATGATAATTTACTTTCAAATATAGTGGTAGCAAAAGCGGAGTTTATGGAGATGATGCTGGGACGAGAGAGAGTGAGTGAGTGAATGTGGTTGAGAAAAAAGTCTAGATAACTGATAAATGGATATGGATAGCGAAACAGTTATCATAATTACTTTATCATTTCTATACTTCGCTAATTGCCCTGCAAAGAACGATACTTTTAGGCTTACATTTTTTTGTTTTTTCCTACCTGTCTGGTTTAATAATAATAGTAAGCTTTTGCACCTTATTTATTTGATTAATTTTAATGTGAGTGATTCAGGGCAGCTTCTCTAAACTCTAAATTCTCTAAACAAAACCGCAATCACTTCGACATCATTTCATTAATCGTCGATTAATAATGTGAACCACTTTGTAACAAAATAGAGTCTAAGTTTGTGAGTACTGATTATATGATACGCGCTGTCACTTTACCGCTGAAGTTACTCATCAAAAATAGTAATTTGAACCCATTTTTTTGCGAAATAGAGGCTATGTTTGTTTGGAGCGCTTGGGTGATATTTGGAGCGAGTTTACTTGCGTTTTTTTAGAGAATCAACCCTCCTGATATTTTGCTAATAGTTATTAGTTTAAAGCAGTTGTCAATTTTAACTATAGATTATAAAATATGGATACCTCTCAGTCACGACTAAGGGACCACCTTTAATCTATTGAAACTTTTTAATGACTTCATTTACAAACTAGAGGTTGAATTTACAAAAGTTTGAGAACTTTTACTGTAAGCTGGTGCATTTAAAATCTGAAAATCCTATGTGGTCCCTCAATGGGGATGGAAACGTAACAGAGCCTTTATTCCGCAATACCATTCTTATGTAACTTGAACTCTTGAAGCGCAAAGTTACCTGAAAGAAATATTCTATAGACTCAATTTTATGAAAATAAATGGAACGGAAATTAACTTATGAACGAGACAAACTAAGGAAGAAATTACATCCGATGTGGAACTTCCTTCAATCGTTTCCGTTAAACGTCTTACAAACAGTATAAAGTTTAACCTACAGTATTTAATATAGTTTTCCCGAGAAAGCGTTTAAACTAAAGTTGGTCGTACGTAAGCTCTGCATTACTTATAAGGAACTGGGACAAAGTTTGTTTAAACTAACGAACAAACCGATTTAATGGTTAGGTAAGAACGTTTGGATTGAAGTTAAATTTATAGTTATTTATATTCAATTACCGTTTAAGATATAAACTTAGGAACGCTGTCCTTTAATAACAAAGTGGAAAAGCCGGCCAAGTGCATCTCAGGCCACGCACAATTGAGTGTTCCGTAGTTTTTCATCTCAATTATGCGGTATTTACTCCTTCTCTTACATAATTATCAACATCATCTAATTTTCTTCTAAGAACATTTTACAAGTTAACCTGGTGACTTGTTAAATCAGCATATCTGTAATTGTCATTCTTTTAACTTCGTTATATAAGTTATATTTTACTGACGGTTTTTATTTCATTTTTTAAAGCATATGGAAAGCTGTTGTTAGGTCAGTGAATCAATCTACCTCCGGCCTCTGACTAGGCTTTTCGACTAGTATCAAGTGATATTACCTAGCTAGAGCCAACTTTTAAAGGCTTTTAAAGTTTGTAGGGTTTAAAATATTTTTTTTGATACTTAGTACTACTACTTACTTAATACTTATATTAATACCTATATACTTTATTTTTATAAAACTTTTATACGTACGTATACCTCACTGACGGCAGCACTTTGGTACCGATCACCAAAGGTAAGCAACCCACGCTGCAGTGACGATTAGATGGGTCACCATTTCGATCACGTTTAGTGATATTAACACAAGCATCTCCGTGCTTTGGAAAGAACATCTTACATAATAAAATAACCATAAAGTTTAAAGTTGTTCTTCTGACGGTACCATTGATGATATACAAACATAGGTATGCAACACATTTGTGCATAACACGCGACGCTTACTTATATAAGTTACCAGGTAAAGTGATGCTCATGTCCTACTTAGCTAAATTAATTAATTTAACTGATAGCTTATTGATCTACTTTATCTTAAGCAGGACATGGACTGATTTCCTGATCTTTTTTCTCCACTTCGCTCTATTAACCATACTTCTCAACCAACTTCATTATCATCCACATTGTTTCAGCCTCATGTCTCCTCTGACCTTAGCTTTTCCCCAATGACTTTCGAATTGGCTTTCAAACATTCTCAGTCACCTTCAGGTCACATTCAATCAGTATAGGTCGGTTCGGTCAGGGGTGTCAGAGTAACCTCCTCGTGCGGCAGGGTGTTACTAATTACATTCGGTTACGATCGGGTGTAAGGAGAAGCATCCTGTCCTGGTTCACCCTGGGCAACGGGGGTTAGTAATTTCCTTCGGGTTATTGCTAGCTCACGGCTAAACTCTGCGGGAGACGCTCCCGGTGGGCTTTTGTCAGCCCGCTTGTGGATGCGTCTCGGGCGGCACTTGCGGGGGGTGATGACTCCCTACTCGTGCTGCCTAGACGGTGGTCGCGGAGATAACTCGCGACCTGGCCGCGGGGTGCTGACCCTGCGGTTGGTGGTGTCTCTCGCTTCCCAGTATGGTTCAAGCTATGCTGGGCAGCGAGTGAGAGTAAGACGTGGGCGGCCTTTTGTTGCGACACTATGTCGTCGCAAAGGGTGGCCACGGATCGGGCTGGGAAGCTTCAACCCTTGCTGACCCAATCCGAAGTCGTAGAAGAGGGCGGAGGAGACGGCGTTGTGCCGCGCTTAGCTTCCCCCTTCTAGCGGACTAGTGGGTGCGGGGCGGGGGCCCTTAGCTCACATTGCACAGTCTGCCAGTCTGGGGTGATCCCGTGTGTAAAGGATCACCCATTCCCTATGCCTGAGGCCCGGCATAGCATGCCGTACCTTTGGGACGCATGGACGGAAACCAGAACACGGGTCCCCATGTGTTATTTGCATACGTTGCGTGGTACACCGCAGGTTTTTTAGTGGGTGATACTTCGTCATGGCACAGCGGCGAAAGCCTTTGTAAAATGACGAGGGAGTCCCACATAACCTACCGCTGCCCCCGCGGTGGTAGGTATGCGAAATGCATTTTTCCTGCGCACAAAAAAAAAAAAAGGTCGGTTCGGTCAATATAGGTCATATTAAATTATATCATCATTATCATCATGTCAGTCTATTACATTCCACTGCAAAACGTAAGCATCCCCCAAGCATCATCATCATTATCATCATTTCACACACAGGACGTCCACTGCTGAACATAGGCCTCCGACTTCCAGATCGGCCAAGCATGATCTTCCGCTTTTTTCATCCAGCCACTGCCAGCCTTTTCAGTCTATGAAGCGGATGGTGTACTACATTTGTCGAGTAAATACGATTAAATATTATTATTTTTGTTCAAATATGTTTATTAAAAAACCAGAGTGATATAAAATGATCTGTTGGTTTCTCTGGTCAAAGGTTACTGAAAATCTAATAAGGCCTATTGAAAATCGCACGAAATGAGATAAACTTGACGAATTATTATGATTAAAAGTGCTCGTAAGTACAGTTTATACAAATTGTGATATTTAATGAAAAAAGTGTCTACTAAAACGCCTTACTGTAACTGATAAAAAAAACCTGTCCTTATGTCTTACCCTATAGCAACCTTGGAGCATGTCATATTTTTCACTATTTTGATGTTGCTCCTATAATAAAAGTTGTTTGTTCACCTATTTTTAGAATGTCCTATTTAATGTACATTCTGTGTAACAAATATAAAGACTACCAAAAGTTCTTGAACGAAAATAAATCACCCCTTGTTCCGAGCGTAGGTAGACGAAAATTGGAACTAAGTAATTAAAAGTTTAAGTCTTGCGGTGGTTTTCAATTTCAAAATTTTCTTCGTTTTTATATGTCTAGAAGAAAATTTAGATAATTTACCGGTTGAACTTTGAATAAATACCTATAAAGAGTGTATCATTACTAGGTCATGAAAAGTCTTGGTCATACTTTAGGTATGTTACTGGAAGTCACGCGGAAAATGGCAAATGGGAGCTGCCATTCGAGATTCTGTAACCTGCTATTGTTATCGCAATACATTAAATAAATACTTACAAGTTTTTTTAAACCAAAATTTTTAACCTATCAAGCTTCAATTAGCCACCGGTGGACGCGTAATAATAGGAAGGTTTTGTTAAACTTAAAGTAACTGTTATACCTGTTAAACAGATGATTAAACAAGGCATGGGTAAAATATGCATCTTTTATTTTAAGCTAACTTATTCAAACATAGTCTACATCTATAAACAAATTCAGACAGCTATTGGGAATGGAATATGATCGAGATTAATTGTATGGTTTAAAGAAAAGTTATTAATTTATTTCGTAAAAACTTTCAATCTCACTCAAGGGTGATGATGCTACAAAAGTTTTAACATAAAGTAATTGATAAGTCAATAAAAATCTACACTTTATTTTATAGATTAAGAGGTTTAATGTTTATTAGATATAAACACTGTAGACAAATGTCAACAATAACTTTTACAAATAAAAAAAAACTAGCAGGTGTCTCCATTTTAATACCATTATCTTATAAACGACTAGTTTTTTTGTCGGTAAGATGCCTACCTATATTAAGCAACTGTTTTGCTTTCCGACGTCATTCCACTCTCGCGCACCTTTCGCTGAAGGTTGAATTCACAGACCTGAAGGCATACTACAAAAATGTATTGTTTGTTCAGGCGTATAGACCTTATAAATAGCCATCTACTTGTCCACCTAATATTACATAGCATAGGTATTGATGCAACACATATGTAAATCTTTTTATTAATTATTTTCCCTACGGTTCGACCGTATTAGGCCTAAATAGTATTGTAAACAAATAAAAAATGTAACAAGAATGATTATGATATAATAATATTTAAATGTATTAGGTACTAGACTTGTCTACCTTTTGAAAGTCCACGAGCAATTTAAAACGGTTGTATTTTTACACGGCTAGTTTCAGATGTTAATATTTTTATAAGGATTAAAACAAGTGAACGATTATTTTAATTTATTAGGTACAACGAAAAATCGTAATATTGACTCTATTGTAATAACTTAATGTCGCAACTGCATTGAGCAATATTTTTTCTACCTGTTTTTTTAATGCACCTGACACTTAGATTACGAGCGTCTCCTATTAAAACAAGACTTGATCTAAATTAGAAATCTCGTTTTCTGAATTAACCTTTTCCTTTCCCTTTCTTTTTCAGGAAACAAACCTTGGGCCCTTAGGGCGAATAATCGCGCTACTACTCCAATCGGATCATCGTATGAAAACTTACCGTGTCAAAATTAAGGAGAACATACACAGGTGGGGTTACAGCTTGGAGAGTGCATGTCTATGTGGCATTTCCCCCCAAACAATGGCACATCTCCTGTCATGCCCTGCGTGTCCCTACACCTGCACACGCGAGGATCTTTACAAGGCGACCGATAGTGCTATAATATCGGTGGCTGGGTTTTGCTCCACACATATATAAAAGTCTGAGTCGACACGCAAGGAAGAAAAAGTTTTTTTTTATTATGTCATGTGTGGCGTATCTACAAATAAGTACTGCGCAATTAACCATAATGTCCCATTGTTGTCGCTCAAAGGGGGCTATTTTTGCGATTATTATTTTAGTATTGTCAAATACAACGATAATTGTTTTGAAATTAGACTAATATTATAAAATATCTAATGAATTTGACAAATTATTCCCACAATCACGATATAGTGGGAACGCACCCCAACATTATTTTGACCTTGCGGGATTCGAACCCACAACCGCAGGCTTTGCAGTCTTGTGTTATCTCTGTAGTCAAAACTAAGCAATCTTTTTTTGGACGGCCGGTAAGCATAAGGTTTTATTTCATTTTACGTTCCATGCATATATCTAGATCTGACTAAGGCCGTTTTCTGATTTATCAGCGCAGCAGCAGCGCGATATCAGCAGGCTCTGTATACGCGGCACAGAAAGCTTACCGAGCGCCTATATTTCAATGGAGCGTTCCTGATTAGCTCGGTATGCGCGGGAGCGGCGCGGCACAGATTCCATACTTTCTGTACCGCGTATACCGAGCATGCTGATGTCGCGCCGCTGCTGCGACGACAAATCTGAAAACGTCCTAACATACCTAAAACTTCACTTACGTCACAGATAACATGCGCCTGTCAGATCAAATCTTTTGCCAGAACTAACTACTTATATTAGTTTCTGAGCCAACGAAATTAATTTAATGACCATGTCGGCTCCACTCTTTTATTTATTTCTTTAATATACGACAACATCACTTACATTGCTTTGGTCCTAAGATATAAGCACTTGTGTTAAAGAAATCAGAAACAACGACGGTTCCACAACACCAAGGCCTGAGACTCGAAAAGAAAAGAGAAGGGAATCGAAACTGGGACCTCAGAGGTGACAATACCAAGTCCGAAGTATTCGCTCCTCTGCTACGGAGGTCGTCCATTACTGCTGTTATGGAAGAATCATTTACCTTACAACTTTTATTTGAACTTATTGTGCTTGAGTTCGACTCGCACTTGGCTGGTTATTATTTATGTTCTGACGACCTCCGTAGCTGAGAGGCAAGCACACCGGACTTATCCCTGAGGTTCCAGGTTCGATCCCCGGTCAAGTCAATGTAGAATACGAATTTTTCTATTTTGGCTAGGGTCTGGGTGTTGTGGTACCGTCTTTGTTTCTGATTTCTATAACACAAGTGCTTTAGCAACTTACATTAGGATCAGAGCAATGTATGTGATGTTGTCCAATATTTATTTATTAATTATATAGATTAATTTTACAACGATGATGAATGAGACCCTCTGTCCTCCTAGCAAAGAAATAAACATACCTACCTTTGAAATTATTAAAACATCGAGAAATATTAAGCGTGCGTAGTCTATAATTTATTACTAACAACAGCTTTAAATCTTTCTCATTATGCATATAAAATTACACTGCTTTAAACACATCGTTAAAACTATTAGATACCCATCGATTATCAACAATGTATTGTTCAGTATCAGTGACGAAGTATTTACTACATTCAATGCTTAATGAGTACTAACAGTGGTAAAATGTGCAATCGTATCAATTACCTGTGTCAACAGAAGTCGCAAACAATCTAAAATAGGTAATTAGGAAGTAATAGGAAAGTGAAAAAATGTGTTGTATCAAAACACGCAATAGTTGGGGCCACTCGCATGATAATCGATTTCCTATGTCAAAGATTGTTTGAACAGACAGGACAACACTACTTATTTAGGCAAAATTAGTAGGTATCGTAAAATCATTGACAAGATCAATAGTATTCTTAAAAAAAAAATAGGAACGATGTAGGTATTTATGCTGTACGAATTATTTTTAAAGTGTCTAAAGGTGCAAGTATAATTGTGCCCAAAAACTCCAATTTATATCCGTTAGAAGCAATGTCTTTGATTTAATTCATTACAAAATATTGTGAAAAATGTTACTTTATTGCTTTATTCTCAATTATTAAGCAAATAACAGAGAGGCATCTAGGTACGCTTCTTTTAATACAAAAATTGTATGCTAGATGTAAGTTAAAAAAACCCAGTTATTATGGAGGCTGATATAATTTAATTGTGCTCACGCTTAAAACATTTTAATGTCTTCTTTAAAGAATATAAGGCATCATCATTTGTTAAACACTCCAAATGTTTTAAAAATACCTTTAATCCCTATCTTAAAGTTCTTGACGCATAATCAAAATCTTGTCCTTTGCATGTTTCATAATACAAAGAATGTACATTTCACGCTAAAAACTTTTCAATGGATCCTTGAGAAAAAACCGCTGACTCGTGAATGCAAACACTTGAATCCTCGAAAGGACCTTTTTGAATCAACTGAGGGTCTCCATTCAGATTTGGAGTGCCTATAACTTTACTTCTGAAAGCAAAATGACGGTGGCAGACATAAAATATTTTATAATGAGAGACCTAAAAACCGAAATCGTTATTCATTCTAAGGTCGTTGTCTTATCATTAAATTAATCAAGCATTTAAATCTTGCTTGATATGCTAAGATTTTTATACATTACCATGTCATAATAGTTTAGTAAAAACTCAGTTAGAAAATCATCAAACAAGATGTAGTTAATTCAAGTGCTTAAATTTGTTCAATTCAATAAGTAATACACAAACTTAGAAGCTGATAACATGCTAAAGAAATACTGAATCAATGTAAAAAAAACCTAATAAATAACACAACTTGTCAGAAACGTTTAAAAAATAAACTTTTTATTTAAGATGAAGTAGTCGTCAAATTGACTCGCAGTTTGACGTGTGTTTTTATTAGGTCCATTAACAACATTATTTCGTATTGAAAAAAAAAACATGGTACTTTTACTGAATTATTTTTAAATACATACTTTGCTACAATATTTAACTTCATATTATTATACTGTATACTTAAAAACACGAGAATGTACCTTCTGCGACGATTATTCATTGACCATCCTCTGTTCGGTCATGTCGCCGTGCGTGCCTAATAATTGTAGCCTGACTTTGTGGCCAGTTTCCGTTGGATTGAGGAAATCGTATTTAATTTTATTTACACAGCCCCTTCAATCGTGACGCTAAGACAGTAGCTGGAAGTAGTATACGTCAACATTACGCTCTTCAAACTGGTAGTGTAGCGTCAGCGAGTCTGTAGAAAGGAAAACTGCTGAAACGGATTAAACAAAAAATCTTTAATGATTTGGCGTATTTGCTGCCATAAAATTTGCATTTTTGCATTGTCTGCCTATGATACATTTTAAGTGTTCCTAAAAGTTTAGTAAACTATATGTTGTTTGATAGGGCTGATACCTCTAATAAATAATGTATCAGAGTGTATTTACTTTTTAGGGTTCCGTACCTCAAAAGGGAAAAACGGAACCTCTATAAGATCACTTTGTTGTCAGTCCGTCCGTCGTGTCTGTCAAGACCCTTTAGTGCCAGAAGGCGTGAAGGTATCGAGTTGAAATTTTAATGATATACTCTAGCCTACGGTCTCTTGAAGCTGTAAAAAAATCTAACTTCTAAGTTAACTTGAAAAAATATACGCCGTCAAACGTGTCTGTCAAGAGTTGAAACTTAATTAAAATACTAAATTAGCTATCATTTGGGTCTAATACTAAGATCCCTTAATCCCTTTTTCGGCCTTAATTTACATTCACGTAAGTACATAGTATTCAATGATATGCGTAATAAAGTAAATTCCGTTGTTTGCAACATTAAAACGGTGAGTTATTTCGTTAAAATTAAACGATTTTTAGATACTTAACACTTGGATGTAGAATTTAAACGAGCCGTGTACTCAACGAGCAACGTTATAGGTACAGATACTCAGACTTTAATACTAATTTGTTTCAAGATGTCTTCGAGCTTATAAAGACAATTAATTAAAAGATTTTAAAGCTTAGTAAAATCTCTTTTGTACGAACTACAAGCTTAGTAAAATCTAAATGGTTTCGTCATTGCGTTTTGATTAAAAAAGTGCTTATAACTTTTCATCAAATTTTATTAAAGCAAGCTATCAGAATATTTTAGGAAGATAATAATTCAAAATAAGCTTCAATAAAAATACTAGTATTCGTTCACAACATTACATTTTATAATACACCGTACCAAACGACCATACTTTCGATTTCTAGAAAAAGGCTAAATAAACATCGATTCCGTTGCCATTGTTGGCGTTGTCATGAAAAAAATAGAAGTCAACTTTTAGCGGGCTTTCTACGCTGGTCCATTTCAGGTTATTATGCTTCACTTTCACTCCTACGCACTGATTTATGAGCAGGTGCAGCTGTCTCTTTTTAAATGGCACGGTAAGTTTAGCATTTTTTGTGACAATCTATAAAAATGTAATCAAAACGGTCTCATGACGAATTGTGTGTTACGCAATTATTCACGTAAGAAAGTTTTCAAGAAGTTTGCTAGTGTAATAATAATTCACAGCAACAGTAATTATTGTTTAATTTGTATCGTAATAGATTCGTTTTTCGTTACCACGAATAAAATTTACTTCTAAAAATGCTAGGGTAATAGGTATTACACTCAAGAACAAGCGAAAAAATAACAGGTTTATTTATTATTCATGAGTTTGACCCCCTTCTTGATCAATAGATGACAAAAATATTTGTTTTCGTTGCTATGTTAATGAAAACGAATTTATTTAAAATACATTTTGTAAAATTAAACCGTTTACTTGTGTTAGATTGTTAAGAAATACTTTTTATTAATGTTAATAATCTAAAAATGTCACATGTGAAGTCAGAAAATAATATTAAAGTTTGTAATACTTTTACTTAGATCTTGTGGTTTTGACCTCAGAATCTGTGGCTACATTAAAAGAATGAAGGTTACCGTGTAAAGAGGTCATGACTATTATTATGAAGATATTTGAGTAGGTCTTCTTCTCTTCTCTGTCGTTTCGTGGTCATGTTGAGGCGTCCGTGTTTGTGGTGGAGGCGGACACAGGCACCTACCTTTTTTATTTTAAAGATCATCTATTCTTTTAAATTGTTTAAAACATCAAGCTATGATTGAGGTCCTTACATGACTGTTATGATCATCATGACAGAGACATTTTCATATACAAATAACATAAAAATTATTGACTGTGGTTTATGAAAAATAACACACTAAAATAAACGCTTTCTAACTAACCTAAGACTAAACTTTTTTTTGTTGTACTGAACCCTAAAAAGACAGTTTTTCCACTTGTACACCTTTTCCTGCGGCCCTTATTTCTGAAAATAAAAACTTTCGTACTTACACTCTTACTTGTGAAAAAGAGAAAAACGATCGGCATCAGCCGGCGGCTAAAAAAGGCTATATCTCATTTATTTTGCTTGACACAGATGTTGCGGTCATTAAGAGTTTACTAGATGTGCCATCGAAAAATAATAATAATAATTACGAAAAATAAGTCGTTTTAGGGTTCCGTACCCAAAGGGTAAAACGAGCCACTATTACTGAGACTTCGCTGTCCGTCTGTCACCAGGCTGTATCTTATAAACCGTCCAACGATTTCATTTGTGAAAATTTCAACTGCTTAACTATCAAGTTAAACAGTTGAAATTTTCACAAATGATGTATTTTTGTTGCGCTACAACAACAAATACTAAAACAAAAAATAAAATAAATATTTAAGGGACAACATTACCGTGATTTTTTGCTCGTTTTGTCAGATTTGCGCAAATCTGACTCGCACTTGACCGGTTTTTTATTTGCCGGTTATTTGCTCAGTTAACCAAGGAAAGTTTTTTGTCTAAAGGAATTATCTTTGAAAAGAATTATATTTTCAGTAAACCCAATACGTAAAGCACAAACTTCACTACGGGACAAGTATGAAAACAAAAACTTGCTCGCACTAAACTAAACCATATCTTACGATTTATGTAGGGGTGTCTTTTGTTTAATTTATCAATAAACAATGTATAGTGGCAATACAATCAGAGCTTTTTATTGATCCTCGGAAAACCTCTCAGCAGCCTTCAGTCATATTTCTAAATTAGTCGGAACCATTTCTTATAATATACCTTTTAATATAAAAAAACCGGCCAAGTGCGAGTTGGACTCGCGCACGAAGGGTTCCGCACAATTATATATAAAAACGAGCAAAAAAAATCACGTTTGTTGTATGGGAGCCCCCTTAAATATATTTTTTTTATTCTGATTTTTAGTATTAAATAGAAATAATATAACCTGTGAAAATTTCAACTGTCTAGCTACAACGGTTCATAAGATACAGCCTGGTGACAAACGGACAGACGGACAGACAGACAGACAGACAGATAGACACACAGACAGACAGACAGACATACAGACAGACGGAAAGCGAAGCCTCAGTAAAAGGGTCCCGTTTTGCCCTTTGGGTACAGAACCCTAAAAACATAGATAATCATAATCTTGCGAATACCTAAAATACTAATTATAATGTTTTAATAACGTGAAGCAAAATTAATCTTATAGAATATATACCTCATGCATCATGAGTTCAGCGAATTGCCGCTTCCAGTACTCTACCAAGTCGTTTAGCAAAGTGTAAACTATTGTTTTACTCTTATTTACATGCGGCTTCGATGTCGTAGTAGAGAGCAGCGTCATTCTGCAACATTTAGCTAAAATAATATAAATAAATAAATAAATATTGGACAACATCACATACATTGCTCTGATCCTAAGGTAAGTAGCTAAAGCACTTGTGTTATAGATATCAAAAACAACGACGGTACCACAGCACCCAGACCCGAGCCAATATAGAAAAGTTTGTTTTCTACATTGACCCGACCGGGGATCAAACCCGGAACCTCAGAGAGTGTGGCACCATTTAAAGTCTGGCATGCTCGCCTCTCGGTTACAGAGATCGTCCAATATGATATTAATTTTATGTAATTAGCTCAGCTTTACGTGTGGAAGTGTTTTGTATGTTAGCTAGTTATGGCAATGTTAGGTGTTGAAAAGTAAAGACAAAGATATCGAATGTCTTTTATATAACTTTATTCCCCAATATAAGTAAATTCGTGTGTAAAAAAAGATATTTTGATTATTTCCACTGTCACACAAAGTTATCTACCCCAAACGTAGCAAAGCTTGTATTATGGCAGCCAGATTACTATTATGTTAATGTTAGTAAGTCGTTCAAAACCTCCATTTTACAACAATCAAATTAGAACGACGATATTTGCTACAAATTATAATTGTAGGTGATAAAAAAGGACCCTTACTTTGAAATTACTTATCTGAAATAATACGTAGGTTTAACTACTTTTTCTGATTATGAATTCAATTTATCCTGAGAAACTCTCTATTATTTTAAACATAAAACAGGTACTCAAAAAATATAAGCAATGTGTAAGTTTTTAATCTTCTCTAAATAATGTTTGTATCCTATTTTAATATTAACAATATTGGACCACATCACATACATTGCTCTGATAGTAAGGTAAGTAGCTGAAACACTTGCGTTTTAAAAATCAAAAACATAAAGAGTACCACAACAACAATCTTAAATATTTAAAAATCGTAAGTTTTTCAAATATATGCATTCTTTTATTTAAATAGACACGATACGGACTGTATTTCAATAAATTACTATCGATCTTATCTGATGCTTAACTGTCACAATTACCCACACATTTACTGTCACTTAACACGTCAACAGAAGATCTACCATAGCACAAACATGGTTCTACATCTTACAATCAGATACTAAAAACGCGACGGTCGCAGAATCGCCCACTTTTTTTACCAAACCCGATCTCGGAGCAATTGCTCGATATACTTCTCATTTTTTTGAAAGCCATCACTATAAAAGCGTTTCTATCTCCCTTTCTGTCTTATTGCTCAAACGGTGGTCTAGTAAAATGTATCGGGAGGCTGTTTTTGTGTTGGCCCTTATTGGGTTGTCAATAGGGTCTATTTTAGACGGTGATTTGGATTTAGCTGATGGTGTTAAGTTAGTTAGCATACCTTTGTCGAATAATCTAGACGATGAAGGTAGATCTTTCGGTGGTAATGCGATTCTGTTTCGAATGGCCAAGTTTCTTCAAGGACACGAATTACACGTTAAATTGCCCAAGTTGATTGAAAAAGACAAGGTGACGGAGTTTTTCGCTGATTCCCTGAAGACTGTGGATGAAACGTACAAGGAAAATAAAGGTAAGAATATTATATTACGGTCCAAATGAATTATTCAACTGTCATTAGGTAGACATTAGGCAAAATTATTGTTATTTCCGGTCTTACGCAAGAAAAATAACCAAAAATATATTATTGTTTATGTGCATGTATAAGAGTATTTGAAAGGAAGAACCTGCTTAAATAAAGACATGATGAGCAATTAAGAAAAAGTAATAGAGAATAATAATTCAGTGTTACAGTAATAATTCAAAAACAAATTGAATATAAGCCTTTGTAAACTAAAGTGTCACCTGTTTTACCTTCCTGAAGATGATAGTAAATAAGGCTATGACTGTATAGATCTAGACCATCTAGAGGCATGGCTTATCGCCTATTGTCCAAGCGAAACGCCAAGAGAAACAGAAACATAAATCCAGACCATTATATTAAGAACATATTAATAAACGAAAGCCATTGTTTTGTATGTAAGCTTAATTGTTATAAAATTATTTTTTTAAGCTTATATGATTTGCTTTTGTAACAAATTAAATTATTCCTTCTTCTAAAATTTACCAAGTTCCCTTCAAGTTAAATCTTTAGAAAAAGTAATTTTTTTTATCTTCTTGTACTACTATTTTAATTGAAAATCCCAACTCTCTTTGCCAGGACTAGAACCAAAGACTTCTGCTAAACATGTAAGCTTTTTATCAACTATGCTATTAGGGCTTTGTCTGACACAGGAAACTTGTTTATGCTTGCGTTAAGAAATTCTTCACATTAATGGGACGAGTTTTGAACTTAATGCTAAGCATAGGCTTGGCTTTTAGACCCCTGAGCCCAAGAAAACAAGACACAATAAAAATCTGTTGCTACACGGTCTCATGGGCCCGCTTGGCATTGGACGCTGAAACACTTTTGCATAGATTCTCTTGAAACTTGTTTTTAAATATTGGATGTTGAGTTTGACTTACATCTAAGTATCGATTTAACCGCACCCATTACTCGCTTTCTGCATTACCCAAAGGTTGGCTGGCGAGAATGCTTTTAGCATTATCTCCTCCTTTTGTACATTTTTAAGTTCGTGGAAAAAAGTTTTTAAAAATAATTATTAAAGATTTAAAAAATAATAATAATTAAAAACTTACATCAATTACAAAGATTTAATGAATTCGGATGAAAATAGAACAATTTATTATAGACCATCGAGATAATCTGGTAATGGAGCCAGGAAAATTTTTGTTGAAACCCTAAATACGATTATAAGTAAAACCAATTGTGTTCAGGCTCATGACCTCGTTTTGACTAGTCCTAAAGTTAGTTGTACCGTTTATTTACTATGTTTTTAAAATAAATTGACAAAAGTAAAACAAGCCTAATATACACTCCACTGCACTGCAACGCACAGACCTCATCTCAACAACCTTACCTCGGCCCAGTAAGGATTGATGAAAATTAAATGGTGTTGTAAGGTCATTGACTAAACCCTAATTCTAGCCAAATGTAATCAAGAAGCCTTCAGGCTTATAATAGGTTTCATTTCTTTTGTTTTTACAAACATTATTCTTACAAACTTGACCAGTATTTTCCACACAATCCACTTACGCGGGACATTAAAGATGGTGGTCCATGGTTAAGGCACCTCAATCATTGGTATTTCCAGTGTAGCTCTACATTCTAAAGGCCTGCCTGTTTTCGCAGCCTGTTTAAGGCTTTCCAAGTCGGCCACGGCAGAGTTTCCAATTAATAAATAAAAATAAAATATATTTATTTTCAGACAATCTTTGTTAAGAACAATTTGACTTTATAGCCTATGTATACCCTAAGACATGTTCCTGTAGTATAATCACAGCCGCAGTTTTTTGCGCGTTAACGCGTAAAAATCGTCGATATGTGCTATATACCATGTGCACCACAGTACCGCAGTAGCGTTATCTGTACCCTCTTGTACCGGTTTTGCCTCTCTCTTTGATAGTAAGAGCAACGGTGCGGGATCCTTGTAATTCCACCTTGTGTCCCTAAATTGGGGTGCATTATCAGTGATGCTTCATTTTTTTTTATTAATTCATTTGTTTCAGCAACCGGCCGAGGTAAAAAAGGCGGCTTTGGTGACGCTGCTCTTCTTGGTATGATGTTTGCGAAAGCCATGGGAGCAGCCGGTCTAGGAGGATTAGGTCTGCTAACTATGAAGGTAAGTACCATGTTGACAACCCGATGGGTGTAGTAGCGCGGTGATTCACGAACTTCTATATCTAGGAAATGCGGCGCGCATGCGTGCGTTCTGTTACTGCATTGGTGCGCCTCTATAGCGCAACTAATGCAAGGCTGGTACAGTGCGCGCATCAAGCGCGCGAGCTGCGCGCGTGCAGTTCCAGTTCACGTTCCAGGAAGTAGGTGTGCTCAAAGGTCGCGGCGCGCGCGCAGCTCTTGCGCCCAAAGGCAAAGCGCAAAACTCCCAATTGTGGTCAGTTTATAAAACGACTATGTTCTAAACTGGGTTAACTGGAATACACAAAATACAATGCCTGGTATCTTAACATGAGTGATCAGAATCGCTTGTAAAAAAAGTTTCTACTTAACTACAAATAGTAAAGTAAAATAAAATAATAATAAAAAATAGCGGCTGATTTTGGTCCAGAAACAAAACTAACTGACAAACTTTTTTATGGGACCATCATTTAAATGTCAACATAATTGCCACTTATTCGATAAAATTCCCTCTGCCAAATCCCAAAAATATGGTTTTGCCCTATCACCACTTCAGGACTCCACAAATAGGGTGGTAAATAATAAGAAATTTACTTCCCCATAGTAACAGTATTTCCGATTTCGACGTTGGGCCTGTAGAAAAAGTTTCTGTATGGTAAAGCCAGCTCCTATAAGGTTTTACGTTATTTTAATTCCTTTTATATCTAGGTCTACGCTTCATCTAATAAATTTAAATTAACTCTTACCCAGTCTGTTGTTGCTGAGCATAAAGCTTTCAAACTAATTAATTTATGCAAATTAGCCCTTATGGGCCATTTTGTACGTCTAAATTTTGTTAAAATTTGGCTTTAGTCTAACTATACACTTTTACAAATCTAAATATAAAGTAATTATCTCATACTTCTTCATTGTTTATTTCAATGTTATGCACAAATAAGTTAGCAAAAGCAAAGCCAGTCCTTATTTAATTAACAAAATCCAAATTAAATTACAGCAATTATCTAGCCAAGCGACTAAATAACGGATAGAAATACTTAAATACATTACAAACACATAGAACTGCGTCTAGTGTCTGATAGACGGGATATTTAATGAAAAAAGTAATAGGAAGATTTTGAATTCAGACTCCCATGGTTCACTACCGTATGAGAGCATATCCCCACGAACACAAGGTTTATAAAATCCTGTTTGTGCCAAAATGGGTTGATTCTGATGTTAAAATATAACAATACAGGGTTTTCGTTACACCTTGTATAACTTAGGTTGAAATTGAAGATAAATAACACTTGAAAAAAACCTTGAAGTGTTTTTACGCTGGGAAATTTCATCGTATCACGTGACGTCCTCGGTAGCTTAGTTGGTAAAGCACTCGCCCGGCATACGATGGGACGTGGGTTCGAGTCCCACCTAAGGTCGATGATTATTTTTTCAAGTATTATTTATCTTCAATTAAAACCTTGCATGGAATTGCTAAAAAACAAAAATGTTCAATAGGTTGAAATTTGCTGAAAACAAATGCATGAAATCATCGTATCGGACACTGTCGTACCTTTTGCAAAGAATTGTTTTGGAGCACTTGTAAAAAAAAAATTGAGGTATCTCAATCAAATAAAGACGTAAGAAGGAATGAATGACGTTTAGTTCGCTGCCACAATGACAAGGGTAACACATTTTTATCGTGGAGTATTATCATAGAGAAAGAATAATACTATACATTAAGTTTTAATGCAGTAACAAATAAAGTTCACGTCTCAGCATGACAGTTTGCGACGTTCATTTTCAAACAGGATGTTAAATAACCTTTCCAAATACAGAAATGAAGTACCAAACTAATTAGTAATGCTAACAAAACTTCTCTAAATTAGTAAAGCTAACAAATTCTCAATTCCTCGATTGGAATATCATTTTTTATACCAGAAGCGCGTTTTCTGCGATTAACATCGGCCGGCATGTTACACGCTGCATCGCATATTTTCGTGTGAAAATATAAGGAAATGTGCGTGAGGAAGCGACAGGCGTTTACTGCCTCACGAAGATGCATAGCTAAACCAGAAAAGTAGGACAAGTGACGACGCATTTAGCACAGCGGCGCCGCGGCGCGGTGTTTCGTAGGTTTTTGTTTATCCCGGATGTCTTTTCTAGAGCTTATTTGTTTAATAACTTAAGGCAAGTGGTACCAAAATATGAAAGAGGTCATTTATATCGCCCAGACTACATTAGGTTACTATATTTATTTATACAAGTTATTTGTGGACATCTCTAGCAGAATTATTTCTGGTTGCCTTTTTGTATCTATATTTTTATCTCAATAGACTTAAAAAAATAATGACGAAGCCACTAAATTGTGTGGGTCATAAAAATAACAACATGCAAACTGCATTCAATGGCCAACAAGACTTGTCGTTCGCACCTTACCTATATTAATAAAAAAAAATCAAATAAACTACGATCTACTTATCTATTTTTACTATGACCGCTTCCCTTACATGGCGATGTTGCGCTTTGAGTGTGTATAATATTCGTATGATTACTGTCTGTATATGTACCGCTGTGTGTGTCACGTAAATAAAAACAAATGCAATACTAGTTTATTTTCTGTGGCAATACGTTCAAGCACGCACACATGGACATTACGCACAAGCAAAAGAAAATACGACCAGTAATATTGTTTTAATTGAACTAAAAATCACAATATTTGATCGTGGTTGTTATTTTTAATTCAACGGAAGAGTGCGATACTGAGTTTGTAGTTAATTAAAATTGTAACGGTACGTCTCTTTTGATTTTCTTGTTAACGTTAATTCAGAGAACGTTGCCTATTTTTATTTATTTTAAAATAATTGAGGATAACTTTCCTGGGAAAGCGTTATTAGGGTAGATTTTTTTATTCCTTGGAGACTAAATTAATAAAAGTATCCGATTTAAAAGGGTTCGTTAAAACAAAATATAAATTTCATTTTTGAGTTATTCAAGAAGAAATATCATAACTATGTCGATGATGGAGTAAGCTGTTTAAATAAAGCTGTTAATACACTATATATTCTCAATATAACGCTAATATTTAAATAATATCGGGTAGTAGTTATCTTACACAAGCTCTGTTTAATATGGGATTAGAGTCACTAGACGATTGGTACGATTATCAGAAAAAGTTATTATAAATGTATTTTAGAGGTTTGTCTAAATGATTTGAGTCAGAACAAAATAATCATCTTTACATCGATTTCATGCCCTGTTTGTGCTTCATTGGGTTTTTTTTAATAAGCCTTCGCTGAACTCAGGTCCAAAATAAATAAATGAGCTAAACTCTATAAAATAAAATGTCATCAAAATACATTTTATATATAGGTTTAAATTGAACAAAAATATCGTGAATACCCAAAAAAAATACAGTTGAATTGAGGACCTCTTTATTTTTAATGACGGTTTTATTATTTTTATTAATTCTTTTTTTTTTGCTTTTTATACTAACAGTAATTTAGCATCTATTTTACATAAAAGATAATTAAAAACTATGAAGATACTGTTTAATATTGTCAAATAATCTGATTGTCATTTTTTTACTTTTTATACATAAGATTTTATATCAACGACAGTGTACACCCGGCTTTAATTGGTAAAAGTGAATAATTAGAGACCCAGATGTGCAAAGCGCGTGACGCCTCGCGATCGGGAGTGAAATGTGCGAATGATTTACACTAGATGTATACAGGATGGCAGTCTAGTTTAGATCAAAATTTAATTTAATATTGCAAAATATCACGTACCTATATTTTTCTCTGAACTCTGATCTTAGGCTAAATAGCTAAAGCACTTTTGTTCCAGAAATCAAAAATACCGACAGTACTACAACACTTAGACTTCATCAACAACAGACAGACAGATGTAATTATGATAATTGTGAAAAATAAAATAAACAGAAAAAACACTTTAAATGAGCCTAATTTATGATTTATTATTCGTCATTGAGTACAAACATTTCAATAAATTTATAATAAATAAATTGTTTCCACAATCAGACTTGATCAGAGATTGTATAATGGCGACTAGATAACAGATAAACATATAACGGTTTTAAAACGAGGACAGTGGTTCTCATGGCGTGGTTTTTTAAATCTAAGATTTCCTAAAAATAAAAATAAAACGAAAAAAAAAACTTTACTAAACATACATAATATTTTAAAATAAGTACTCAATTACTGTAAAACACGTTTTTTTATCACAATTTACCATTGTCTTGCATTATTAAGCAGCTACACCCTGTATAGCGAACGGAACTATGATAAATGTCGGTATAAATGTTCGCTTTTTCAGATAATCTGCTCGGCTGATGCGTTTGCAATGGGCAAATAAATTTCAATGTTACTGTTATTTCGAAATAATATATCAAAGTGAATAGCTTTGTACAGTTAGCGTCAAAAATCTTTTGCAATGCGTTGACATTTGACAAAATGCAAGTTTTATTATTACGCCGATAAAAGAAAAAACGGTACTATACTTGAACTTTTCTCCAGGATCTCGGATCCAGAACTCATTTATCGGCTGTTATTAACATAATTCGAATTTATTTGTCATTTAATAATTAAAAAACTTAACTTACACATTTGATGAAAAAGTGATTTCACGCGGTCTAAAGTTATTAAAAGTTTTAAACATCAAATGTGAACTATCTGTGCACTTCCCTGATTTCATGTATTATAATTAAAAATGTTCCGTACAAATCACAAGCAAAGGTCTCGAAATAAGGATTTAGGTACCATGTCAGCCTGGGTCATCTCCCAACACATAAACTCAAGCCAATGTATTTAAACAATCGTTTTCTAAATCAACCCTAACCGAGAACCCTTTCCCTAACTACGAAAAACAACAAAAGTTCTGACATTACTTACAAGAGGAAAGCGAATTTTAGTCGTTGACTGTATTTGTAAACATATTATACTCATTTATGTGGCTTTTATGTCAGTAACAAATTTATTCGTTACTGTTTTAGTACTATGTAGTATGCATGTTCAAAGACATGAAACGTTGAAATCAATCAAGGCTATAAAGATGGTTTGTGACATAATTACTGTCATTATCTGTAAACCTGTGATTGATTTAATCTTTGTAGATCGAAACTAATAGTGTTGCTATATAATTAAGAAAAAAAATCGTTATTGACTAAAAGTAATTACGCTGTTCAACAATATTTTATCAAACCGTCTGAAAGGATAGTAATTCGACGAAAAAACTTTTCCATACCAAAATCCTAGCTTTATTTTATTTTATTTTATTTTATTTATTGGTTTTAGGAAGACTATCGACTATTACAATTTTAATAGTACATACAAATTAAAACATTGGAAGTCATTTATAAGTCTACACTAGGGTGGGCCAAAAAAAACGTTTAATTTTTTTTTTCTTAGATACCGTGGAAATATTGTCAGAAATGACGAAAAAAAAATTCTGGTAGAGTTTAAGCTCTTAATATTAATATTAAGCGGTGGCGAATCGTAATTTTTAATTTCCCATTTAAATAACACAGGAATTTTTTTTTATTTTCTTTTGATTTTTAATGCGTTTGAACGAATAATTATCTAGGTAAAGCGAAAACTTATTCTTGTAGGGAATTTAACGATCTACAAAAAAGGTCTGATATGATTTTTTGCTAAGTCGACTCTTTCAAAAGTTATTCGAGGTGAAAGTTCAACTCTAAATCCTAAAAGATAATTTTTGCAATTTTTTATACTTTATCGCAAAATAATGGCTCAAAAACATAATATATCTCATTTTTTGTAACTTTTTTGTTTTTAATCGATGAATTTATAAAAAAAAAATTTTGTCATCCAGCAGGATTCAAATAAAAATCGTTAAAAAGACATTTAGCCATAGCATAGTTGGAAGTATTGAAAAGATCAGAAATCCAATTCTGTTATACAATTTATAAATGTTTATTAAAAAAACTAAAAACCGACTTCAAAATGAAACTAAAAAGCGAATAATAATATTGACTAAAACATATCTAATCAGTTCTTTTTGGAGTCGGTGCCAGCCATCGAGAGTTAAAATGTGTTCATTCGCACCGACTCCAAAAAGAACTGATTAGATATGTTTTAGTCAATATTATTATTCGCTTTTTAGTTTCATTTTGAAGTCGGTTTTTAGTTTTTTTAATAAACTTTTTTTATTTTACAATTTTAAGTGTTAAGTCCTCTATTTTTTTTTTCGTTACTGGGTGTGCGGGTACGCCCCCAGTAAATAAAAATTGGCGGTCTGGTACCTCATAAGCGCCACGTCTGCTCAACACACTGCGAAATACGTTCTGTCGACAAATTGCAGTATTATCTTCTAACTCCTATCCGTTAAGGAGTTCTGTGGCTTCCATCATCAGGTCAGCAACATGAAATGATGATTACCAGACCCAAAAATCAGCATTGAGTCAGAAAATATATGCAAAACATTATAGGTGCCTATAAAAATTGAGGGTTGCCCTCGATTTCCCAGGGATCCCATCATCAGAATCTGACTTGGTGGAAATGGGACCACCTCGGAAGTATACCCTTTCAAACTAAAAAATAAATTTTGAAATCGGTCCATAATTGACGGCGTAATGGCGTAACAAACATACAAAAAAAAAAAAAAAAAAAACATTCAGACGAATTGAGAACCTCCTCCTTTTTTTTGAAGTCGGTTAAAAATAGAAATTATGATAAATTAAAATTAAATGAAAAGTGGTTGTAGCGAGCTAAACACTTTCTAAAGCCAGATCAAAAACAAAACAGGTAGGTATCCATTACAAGTATACTTAGTGATATGGTTATGGTTATCATCCGCTGTCTATACAGAATAACAGTTCTGCCAAGGTAGTGAAAAAATGTTACAAATTCAGTAAACTTTAACTAGAGTATTTCTCAAAGAAATCATCACCAAGTCGCCTCCTAAAGGCTGACACACTGGAACAGAAAAGGTCAAGATCGTAATCCTTAACTCTAATAATGTTATTAAAAAGCTCACAGGTCCGTGGGATAAAACTATTCCGACGATAATTTGTAGCTATCAGAGGAAGAAATAGTAAGGGGCTGTTACGGTAAGTTCTTGTGGGTGCATAGAGATATACCTTGCTGAGTAAATCGGGGCAATCGATAGATGATGTTACAATTTTGTTTAGAAGAATGGTATCAGATATATCTCGCCGGTATTTGAGAGGAAGAAAGTGATGTTTGGCACATGATTTAAAATAGTCGCTCTCGTTGAGCCGGGCCCTAAAGTTGAGGAATCTAATAAACTTACGTTGTATTCGTTCCAAGCGCTCAATATAGACTGTGTACTTAGGATTCCAAATTTATAATTTTACTATTGATTTCTTACTAGAATTAAATTATAATTGTGAAAGTAAAACCTATGGAAGTATTGGTTCTCGATCTACTGACACCCTACTGTTGTCTTTTATTTACGCGAACACGATACATTTAAATCTACCTGTGACCACGAACGCTGTAAAGTGTTCGAAACGTCAGGTTAAATAAAATGTTAATAAATCGCGAAATAATCCGTAAAAGTAGTTTCATTTAAATACTGACACCCTAATAAAAAAAACACAAAGTTTTAAACTTATCAACTTCTCCATTTCACCAAAAAACGTACCCGAGTTTTTTTTTAGTTAAGCGTTTACTACTCAGTTTAGGCTAGACAGTCGTCCAATTAATACAAATCAAAGATAATTAACCTGTCGACCGTAAAAGTTTACATAATTCAAAGAAATAACTCGTTATGTTGCTAACGCTACGACGCTGTCACGTCTCGCATTTTCCGGGAACTTGGAGTATTATTAACGAAATATCCGCTCTATAATTAGACTTGTAAACTTCTTTTGTTTGCAACTATAAATTTATTCTGGTTGTGTCCGCCTCCACACTCCAGTGGTAAAATTTTCTTTGACTATGATCTACAGACAGCACCTACACTACCAGTTATACCCTTCCAGAATTACACTTTCAGTTTATTTTTTAAATAAAATATGTATAAAAATACAAGGTTAGCTTATGTCAGAAATGTTTAGCTCAATCTGCAGTTGTGTTCGAAAAGGTGCTTTAATCCTTTAGACTTAGACTTTTCCTTACCATCTGCAAAAATCTGCATTTTTATTTCTAAAGAAAAATGACATCTATCATAAAATACCTACGGTAAAGGTTTTATATTTTAAAATGCTGAAAGTGCAAGATTCGTTTATTTGGAAATGGATATTTCATATTATTATTTAAAAACTATAAGAAATAACTATATTTGTATATAACGTTATCTTAAACACATGTTGAGATGATTTTGTTATAAATATGTTAAAATGTATGGAGTTACAAACAAATTGCCTATTTTAATTTGGTATTTATAAAGGATAGCAGAAAGGTGCAGTGGAACTGAAACATTTGTTTCTAATGCTCAAATACAACTTGTACTATTACCAATATCTAAATATAAAAAAAATATTTTTCCAAACTAAACCGATCAGTTGACATTAGTTTCAATGTTTTTTTTATTACGATAATGGTCCAACTATTAAGTCTCTGTTGAGCTGGACGACACAGTCGTTAAATTTTATTAATTTACCGCAACTATTTTTTTACATACTTTAATAAGTCTTATAGAAAAAGTAATTGTATTAAAACCAGTCATCGAGTTTGATAAAAATTGACCATAACCATTTTTCTTCTTACAGGCTTTAGCAGCATCAGCACTAGCCCTCATGCTCTCCGCCATTGTCGGGGTCAAGAAACTGACCTCCCATGACGACCACCACGAAGACCATCAGGTGATCTACGCTGGTCACCACGGTCACCACAGACGACGTCGTGACCTAGTCACTCCATTGCCTTACCGAGGCTGGGAGTATGTACCACATGAGAACAGCTAGGGTTTAAGTCGGAATACAAATTGCACACTATTGGTTTAGAGTTAGATTTAATTTTGAATAATAAAGATATATTTAAAGATACTGTATTGCTCACCGCACAAAACAAATAGTACAAAGAAAAAATACATTTAGAATGGTGAATTAAGGAGGTCTATCGCTAAGAGCGATCTCTTTCAGACAACCTAACTTTTTTGTACCTAAAAGAAAAAAAAAACAATAAAAAAAATAGGTAAATTTTTTTCATGTTTTTCATTGATTAAATTTAAATATGTTAGTGCATAGTATTTGTCTATGAATATGCTAATCACAATCATCTAGTAGCTAACGTTTGTAAGAAAAACCTTTTATAGTAACCTTTTTATTTCCTTTTCTATTAAAAGCTAAATAAGTCGCTTTAAAAAAAGTCAGAATGTGGCTTTTAATAGACAAGTACAAAACTGTTAGTAATTTGTTATTTTAACAATAATTGATAGATATTGTTTTAATATGAAAATATTTATTGTTGCATTTCTTGCGACTATAAATCAATAGTGTGTCTGTTCCTGACTCTAGATTTCCTTAAATATTGTAGTGTCTGCAATAATAATAATTAAGCAAGGACAACTAAGCCATTAAATTATTTTCTGTTAAGTATTTATTTGAAATATTTATTGAAACATTGTTTTAATTAATAAACGCATAATTCAAATTTGTTTTAATTTATTTTCCATCTTTTTACACAGCATTAATAACAAACTTATACCCCCACAACGATACGAATGAAGAAAAAAACAAATGGATACATGTCACATGATAAAACTTAAAAAACGGGATGAATCTTATTACTCGTATATTAAGATAAATTAGTGCCCAATTTCAGTTAATTTCAATTAGTTGCTAAGCGTAAATGAGTTCAAACATCCAAACATATACGAGTATGTCTCGAATGTCTGATGGTTAAATTGGTTGACTGATTCTAGACAAGTGTTTAACCCTAGTCTATTAAAGAGGTAATATTAGTAAGAGAAGTAGTTATAATGTCAACAAGTGAATTGTACCTATGTGATACACACACCATGATACTTTAGCTCACTAAGTTCCTCTACTCTGAGGGTCGTAATCATTGTATCTCCTTCTTCCTCAGTCCCTCACTGATGAGAAACGCGACCCCATTTAGTGTTCTTCCACACCCTGCAATCATAGGCCGTGTGGATCGCATGATGCACGCTTCCACCCACGGTCTTGCTCACCGCGTCCGACCATCTCGTGGGTGCCCTACCTCGAGCACGTCTTCCCTCCATTTGGCCCAAGATGATTTGTTCAATTCAAATTCAAATAATTTATTTGTGGTTCATAGGTTCCACTATGTCCTGCCCTCAGGCATACAAATATTTTTTTAATGCTCAAAGTACCAATATTTCGTCAATTTTAATATAAATAATTATTAATAAAGTCACAATGAGGGTTTAAATTAATTGAGAATATTATATTATATTATATATATATATATATATATATATAATATAATATAATATTATATATATATATAATATAATATATATATATATATATAATATAATATAATATTCTCAATTAATTTAAACCCTCATTGTGACTTTATTAATAATTATTTATATTAAAATTGACGAAATATTGGTATATATATATATATATATATATTTACCTAATATGTATAAATTCTCAATTAATTTATATATATATATATATATATATTACGTTAATCATGTCCAGGTTTTAGATGGTTATATGTATAGCTTATTTTTATCACGTAAATTCCTATTGTGTACCTCAGACGCAATTTTATAAAATTGTTTTTTCAGGCAATGCTTTGAATACCGCACAATGTGTCCGAAGACACTCAGGGTACGTTTTCTGTATATAGGAGAGCCGCGTGGTGATGTGGAGTTCTTGTAATAAACCATGCATTGTATAGTATAAGTTTACGTAGTATAATTTTTTCTCTATGGTATAAGACATAGACATGATTAACACTGACAAAGTTCGTCATTACACCTTAGTTACACAAATATTGAACAATCTCAATGATACAAGCTGGGAATTGGATTGTACGATAGTGTCGATAGTTTGTTTGATTTTTTCGATTCTATCCATAGGACTATAAATAGTGAGCTATCGCAAAACTAACTCTCAATATTTTTTCAAGATGCCCATGTCCAGCTGTGGACTGGCGTGGACTGAGCAAAACGCTATAAATTCATCAATCTCTTTTGGAATTTATAGTATACACTATAAATTGTATATTATAGTATTATTTTGCATAGTGCTTATAAGTAGCATTTCTATTTACTACATTTTTCTTTGTTGTCATCATCCCTCCGTTTATAAAGTATAATTCAGTTAACAAGGTCGAACTTAAGCGAAAACCTCTCATAAGTCTGCCAACACAATACTAATTTTGAGGTTCATTCTTCACTCTAGTAAAGAGCGAAAGAGTTTCAAAAGATTTCGAGATAATAGCGATTGCCGAATCCATGAAACCCATGTCAGCAGTCCCCTTACAAATAAGGAGCAATTTTCTTCGTAGTGTCGCAATTTGGTGACAAGGGACGCGGAAAAGTAAAAGTATTTTAAAAGTCACTTACCTACTCTTAAGTTTGCCGGGCAATATCATTCGTTTCAAAAAAGGGTGTTAATCATAACTGAATAAGTTAGTAATTATTTGAGTACTGCGGGGTAACCATGAACTCTTAAAACAATCTCAAGTCTGTCAAATTTGACAGATTTGAGATTTAACTTTTTCAACTATCTTGTTGCATTTTTAAACATAATCATTGTTTTAAGAGATCGTGGTTACTCCCCTGAAGTCATTCTGAAATCATATTGAGGGAAATTTATCACAAGTACCTATCTTCATACTTCGGAAGATACTTTAAAAGTTGGTCCCGGTTAATGTCGCTTTATACTAGTCGTGAAGCTTAGCCAGACACTTTTAGGTGGCTTGATTACATCTGAATGAAGGGCTTAGTCGATGTTGATTCGTACCGCGCGTAGAGGAGTATGGTCCAAACCACCTTATAGTTGAGGTAAAGCCTTCCCCTTGTAATGAGATCTATACATACAAATACATCTCACTGAAAGGCACATTCAAGGATTTTTTTTATAGTTTTGTTCCACGAGGTGAAGGTTACAGAAATCCGCTGGATGCAGGCCGTTTCCAATCGGCCAATATAGAAGTCACTGGGGGAGGCCTATGTTCAAAGGTCATCATATGACTAATATAATGATTATGTTATGTAAGTTTTATAAAGGATATTCACCTTTAATGTTAAGTAAGCCTAGATAGGCTTATTGAATATCCCAATAAAAAGCAAAACATAAAAAAAAACGAAAAAAATATTGTGCTATAAAGAGGAAATCCAAATAAACAAACTTTTCGTATCAATTCTAAATACGAATACTTACAAACCTCTATCATTGGATCACATTATCTTCTGGTTTTGTGGGTAAAAGTTGCAAAAACAGCTAAAAGGGCAAAAGTTAACTTTTTTCGCCACCAAAATAGCTTTCGCTCTCAAATGACTTGTACTTTTTGTCTACTTGGCCTCTTTGTTTTTTTGCGCTGTGGTTTAGGGTAAACAGCTGTTCAGAAGAAATGAAAGACGGGGGAATTCTATAATTGGGGAAAACTTTTTTAATAATCTTATGTTTCACTTTATCAATTAATCTTGTAAAGAAACTTTACAAAATCTAAATTTCTATCTGTTTGTAAAATTGGTTGTTTTGATGTACTATCACAAATTACGTATAGCGGCGGCGCGCGTACTATTTACAAACGACCTCCGTAGCCGAGAGGCGAGCACGCCGTTCGATCCCTGGTCGGATCAATGTAGAAAACGAACTTTTCTTTATTGGCTCGGGTCTGGGTGTTGTGGTACCGTTGTTGTTTCTGATTTCTATAAAACAAGTGCTTTAGCTACTTACCTGAGGATTAGAGCAATGTATGTGATGTTGTCCAATATTTATTATTAATTATTTGTCTTAACAGGATATAATTTTTATAAATAAATAAATAATACTAATCAGTTTCGCGTAAAGGCAAGACTATTCGCGTTGAACGCATAGTCCCAGGTTTGGTTCTCAGTTCGGTTTAGTTAAAAAAACGAACTTTTCTTACTTGACTCGGATCTAGGAGAGTTGGCCTCTGGCAATTTTTTCTAGAACCTCGTAACACAATGATGTTAATTTTTATTTTATTTTTTATTAATTTACTTTGGCACGTAACAGTCATTACATAGCTGTACTATCACTAATTACATATTAAAAAATTAAATTATTATATATTTAATAGTAAAAATCATAAAAGTAATTGAATAGGTAGAAATGAGTGCCCAATTTCTTTTTTCAGGATTATGACAGTGTTTTTTCTGATCCATATTATTTTTTCTTTTACTTTGCCATTCATAAAATTTACGAATGGGATAATAGTCAAAGTCACAACAAACGATTTGACAAGTAGGTATTGTTTTCCATAAACAAATTATCTTGCCGACAAAACAACAAACCCCAAAACTTTCCATTACTTCTCCAATCTTGGCGACTTCAATTTTCATCAATGAAGTAATTTATCTCAATCCCATCTTAATTCCAGACCAAAACACATTCCGACGGGTACCTAGACTCATTAAATTAGAAGGGGTGACAGTTTTAAGTTTTTCTGTTCCAAGACTGAGGTGATTTAATTTTAAAAATAGAAAACGAAATGATAAATGTAGTACCTAATTGAAAAAAAAGTGTCATGTTTTTGTCTCAGTCAAGTTCCAAATTGTTTCAATACGTTCTCAACGCCAACGATTTTAAACAACGCTGTCATCTTACCTTTAAACACTTACCCTAATTGCCTTTTATAAAGATCTCTATTAGCTTAATCTTCAAGGATTCAGTTTTTTTTTGTATGTACCTCGTACAAGTATATGAAAATATTCACCAACAGCACCTTCTTCGTAGCAGCACTAGTTTTCTTGTGACATTTTTTAATGCATTTGTATAAAAAAGCAACCGTTAGGTCCTGACTGACTGATCTATCAACGAACAGCTCAACCACTGAACGGATTGCGCTGTTTGGCACACATATAACTATTATGATGTAGGCGTGCGTAAAGAAAGGATTTTCCAAAACTCACCCCCTAAAGGGGTAAAACGGGATTGCAAAGTTTAAATGGCACACCAAGATCGCAAGGTTAATTAATTTAGCTATTCACGGAGTGTTCAATCATTATTCATCCGTACAAAAATCCGCTTTGCTTATGACTGCGCCGGTACCTTTAAGTTCTTATTGTAAAAGCAGTGAATAGCTTCATTTCGTGAAATGCAAATGATGCTCTATCATCAGTATATGTATGTCTGCTGTGGGTAGCGGAGTATTTGATGGACCGCATAATGTCACGGGTGTTTTGAGTTCAGGTTGTATGTGTTGGGACGGTAAATCTGTCTTTGAGAAATGGAATTGAAAAACGAGCTTGTTATGAATATATAGGGTTATGTGTATAATACTATAGTGATATACTAGTAGATTTGGATGAAATTAAGCACATACGAGTATACTTATAGAATATAATGTATACCTAGACATATAGGATTTTTTATTCCGGTTAATTGTTACTGTAGGATATTTTTCTATATATTGTTCTTTTTTCTTACTTAGAGTGCTTCGCCGCAGTCCACAGCGTTTCTTGACATATACACATACCAAAATATAGTCTACGCAAACGAAGTTGCACCAATTATAGCTAATGTCAGGATAAAGTGTCTTGTACCTCGTAAAACAGATAAGAATTCACAAGTGTTTTGGTTGACGCATATTTATTTATTGAAAAAATATATGACAGAGAAATGTAGCAATATGAAATCTTATTGTATTTATACTGTTATAAACATTCTCGGCGACTTAGGTGGATAACATTTTAATAACATTATTTACAGGTTCAATATCTAGCGAGGTTTTTTCTCATGGAGAAAATAAACTTATTTATTTAGTACAATATTACTTACTCTGTGCTAGTACTAAGCTATTCTCAACACTTGGTTGCAAAAATACGGCTAGTTAAGTCCTGGTTAAATACCTTCACATCTAGTGCAATGGACATAAAGTTTATTTTAGTCCAACTGTGCCGAAATACACTGTTTTACTATGAGAAGTTTGTTCTAACAAATGTAGCCATTTCATGAGTATGTGTTGCTGAGTAAGTTTAATACCCGTCAAATAAACAGGCTTTTAGGATTTCAGCGTCGCTATTCGTAATCCTTGACTTGTGATCCATGAATGCCCTCGAAACTAAGAGAAAAAATTTACAAAACTGTTGTAAAACCTGTCTTATTCTAAGGACAAAAGATTTTGCATGCAGTGAAGATATGATTGTGAAGTTGGTTATTTGTAGTGACGAGATTGGATAATATAAATAAAAGTGCAGTGAGGGACCGGTGATGACCTGCGGAGCTGACACATGACAGTTTCAGCTCCGCAGGTCTCACCAACTTCATGTCACTCAGCGAGCTATGGCAAAATTTCGTTAAGGGATAAAACCCGAAACGAGATCATCAGGCATATGGTTGGCCATATGGATAATATAAAGTAACGGACATAATCCAAAAATGTATCAAGCTTAAGTGAGCTGGCCACATTTGTTGCAGAACCGATGTGGTGGAGTAAACGGGTTCTCAAATGGAGACCTCACCTTGGCAAACGTAGTTTAGGACCCCCAACCCAATGGACCGGAGACCTTGGGAAGATCGCTGACAATGACTGGATGTAAAAAGCGAGAGATTGAGCTCCTTGGCGCTCTTCGGGGAATGTTTACGTCCAGCACCACTGCAATAGTAGCTGAAGTATGAAAGTAGCACTGTAAGTGTAGCGACAGATCTGCTTTGAGGACTACGCGTCGAAAGATCAGCTTAGAACGCTTTGTTACATCCTAGGGATGGATGTAGAAATAAATAATAATAAATAAATAGTTTCTACAATCACACTAATTATCTAGCCCCAAACTAGGCATAGCTTGTACTTTGGCGGCTAGATAACGGATTAACATACTTAAATACGTCCATGACTTACATGAGGTACAAATGCTCGTGCTCATCACAAAAACATTTGCTCCTCGCGGGATGCGAACCCGCAACCGCCAGGCTTTGTAGTCTAGAGAGCGAACCACAACACCAGACGGTCGTCAGAGAAATGACGGCAGTGCACTCCTCATACTTACATTCATGAATCAGAGAAGTTTTAAAAGTCTTGACAGCAATTTAGTTCGGATAGAGCGTTTATAAATAAAGTTAAGAATAAATTACTTCTAGCGTAATCGGGATTTCCCAAACTTTACGTAGATACATCAAACTTTTGCGATGCTGCCCCCATAGAAAAGGTTGATGTATGTTAGCAGCTTATACCGCGGTTATTAGAGGTGTCTCATTCTTTTTGTAAACCTTGAACAATAAACTTACATGAACATTAAAATAGTAATAAAATATTAACCGCTTAACGAATAATGCCTCAAGATTTTAACAAAGATACCTAAAGAAAAACGGCAGTAACGTGCACGACATTTATTTTAGGTTAATGGAAACTTTCACTTTGCTAAAGCGATGATTTTTCCAAATAGCGACATCTGGCGGCAGCAAAACGTACTGTTTACTACTTTCTCTGTTGCTAGATGCAGTGTTTTGTAATTGAAGTTTTTCGCTTGCTTTTAGTGTGCCGTTTCTTACATGAAAATGTTCTTCGATGTAATACCTGTATACAGCGCTAGAGGGCGATAGCTAAGTATCATCAAAGAGAAAATAAATACTACTAAAACAACCAAGCTTCTTATAAGGTTCATTTACGAAGAGAAAAATAATAATATTGATATCGCCGGCAAATTGTAATCTTCAGTAAACTTTTTCATTTATAATGTGTCAATATATACAACTTCTAATAATTAATATTTTGCTTAAAATCAATTATTAATAATTATTAGCTAAATAATGAATATCGCTTCATGATAGCACAGAGTAATAATTATACTTCGTATGATAGTAATAAATAAATGACAAGCAGCTTTACATATAGATTACAACAATGAAAAAAGTTAAATGACCCATACTCTATTATTAACATCGACGATTTTGTGATGACTAACTAACGATTTCGATGTTACCACAGTAAATTCAACTTGTTAAGGGTGTACTTAAGATCGTATTAAAATGATATTTTATTCATTGCTGTTTGATTATCGCCACACTGTTAACCATTTAATGAATGACTATAGATAGGTACTTTCAAATTATTAAAAAAAACTAAAATTGAATGTACTATGTAAATACTAAACTCTTTGGTCTATGAGTAAAAATAAAAATAATACATCTAGTCTGTTATTATCTAAATGACTAAAATAAAAATATTCCAAGTCACAATTATTAATGTTTTTTAAAATCGTAATTAGCTCTTTATCTAAATTAATTAAGGCTACATTACGATTATAACCACAGTTATGACCACAAGGCTTGTAAATGCGGTTAGAACCTAATTGATTAAGTGCTTATAATTTTATGAAGGTAGACGTTTAATACTGTTAGGTTATAAAATAAGCACATAAATTAATGATTTTAAGTATCATATCAGTTACAAAACCTCAAACTAAATAAGCTTGTACTATAGCGAATAGATAACAGATAGAGATACTTGAATTGAATCGTGTTAATTTATTTAAATTGCATTGGATTAAATGAAATGAAATTTATATGAAATTGAATAATTTATAACCTCGCTTACATAGTTTTATAAGTCACTAAAATCATAGACATATTACAACCTATATTAACAAACGTTATTCCTGTGTCTTTTTGAAATTAGTATGGATACTTTCGGAAATATTTTTTTTAATTTATTTTATTTAAATTCATTTTTGATGCGTACCTACGAGAATCAAATCATTCAGACTTGAATTCTCAACAAAAACCTTGTTTTTTAGTCCGAAGAGCAAAACCTTTTATGTTGATTTCATACAAAAAGTTGCTTTTTTAATTGAACACATTGGCCTTTACTCAAGTGGTCGTAGGGCCTTTTCCACAGAAGTGGGGAAGAAATACGGTCTTATTGATATACCCAAGTACGGCCTTCTATAGATAAAAGTACAACCGTCTGGAAGTGAAAAAGTGCGACCTAGGATACATTGAGGACCTCCGTAGGCGAGAGGTGAGCATGCCAGACATGTCGCCGCCACCTCCTAAGACCCGGATTCGGTTCCCGGTCGCGTCAATGTAGAAAAAGAACTTTTCTATATTGTCTTGGGTCTAGGTGTTGGGGTACTGTCATTGTTTCTGATTTCTATAACACAAGTACTTTAGCTACTTACCTTAGGATCGGAGCAATGTATGTGATGTTGTCCAATATATATTTATTTATTTATTATTCTATTATTTGGATTGACCTTCTGAATAAAAGTACGTCCTTTAAGATAAAAGTATGGCCTCAGTCCAAGTGGCACTCATGATGATGATGATCTTTCCGACCGTTTTCGGCCATGGCGACCACTTCGACTCCAATTGGACGGGCGCTGGTGCACCGAAGATGGCTTATGCAGCCTATCTTCGCAGCGAACTCCTGTGCACAATGAGGGCACGTTAGTACGCCTACTCTTACATAGTTATAGTTAGTTATGGCGGCAGGAGGACGGGCCTTTAGCTCATAGCGCTTAGCGTCGAGGACAGCTTTACGCTGCTCCTCGAACTCACGGACTTGTCTCTTTACAATCCCACGCCATTCTGGGCGCTGTGCTGCCAAACCTTTCCATTGAAAGGGCTCAATGTTGCATCTTTTCATGTGTCTCTCCTGAACATCTTTGTAACGGAGGAGTTGTCCGCCATGCTTTCGCTTACCCTTCTCTAGTTCAGAATAGAAGACGCGCTTCGCCACTCTTTCCTCCGCCATACGTGATAAGTGACCGCACCGGAGTTGCCGACGCATTAAGTAGGCTTCAATGCCACTGACATTGGCTCGCCGCAGAAAATCGGTATTTCGTACTCGGTCGGACCATCTGATCCTCACGATGGTACGAAGGCACTTAAGGTGGAATCGATCCAAAGTGCAAATGTGGTAGCGATACACACACCACGTCTCCATAATAAAATAAATAACAGGCCATTGTCAACGTCTGAGCTATCCAATAGTAGAATTCAAAGTCATATAGCAACTTTAAACGTGACTGAGTTACAACTGTTGTTTTCTAACAAAACGCGCCATTTTTTACTGTGTGAATGGTGCAGACAACGAACCTTAACTTAACATTCATCTCACATTTAAGCGCTTGTAAAGCAGGTTACTGTGTAATAGTGATGGCAAAAGTTGATGTCGGTAAAATTATTGTTAGCTTTAAAATATCATTATCAACCAATGCTCAAAAACAAATCCTGCATAAAACAATTACACAATTTATCATCCTTATCAATCGCTCGCAGTTTGTGGTGGACGCTCGAAAATGTTCCATCTTTAATTATATTTCGGCACTGTTGCAAGCGCCATGATCACGGAGTGACTCCGTGATCATGGCGCTTGCAACAGTGCCGAAATATCGGGAACTCAAAAATAAGGTACATGGTAGCAGTCCCGTAACAAACTATTCTAATTTTAGTTACCATGAATGTTTAAAACAATATATAGTTACAATTAGTATTACTTGAATTTTACATAAAATGTTGCACATCAGCTTAATTAGGCAAAAATTATTATACACAGAGGTGTATAATGTAACAAAATAATAGTACTTATAAACTAATTTTAAAGACCTATAACTAAGAATAAAAATGAAGCCCCACTAGAACGATGTATTGTTAATCCTTTGTAATTGTTTTTTTTTGCAGCAAGCAGACAATTTATAAATATTCATACTTAGCTCGTTCCGAACTAAATATGGTTGTATTCTATAAGATGGTGAATATTAGGTACCTAAGTGGATTTGCTAAAACCTGTAGTAGGAGAAATGCAAGATGTAGAACGCGTTATTTTGGTATAAATAGTATGCATCCCATCGATATTACGATACTTTTTTCAACACATCACTACTCGTAATATGGGAGCAATATAGCTTCTAGGTTACAAGGTGACCTGTAGTGCTTTACTGATTAACACACCATTTTCCTTCTCATTACCATAAATATCGCTTTCATAGCGCAAAAAGGTAATGACGCATCATAAGGGACAAAGCAGGTAGACATAGCAAGCTTACTCCATATTCTTTACACGCATATAAATTTGGTCTCTATACATTTAGCTACTAAATCAAGCTAATATTCACCGATCGCATAGGCCTTCCTTGAACATAATTACTCCACAGCGAGTGACTTAGTGGGTTCAAGAGTGGACACCACGCCTTGGCAAACGTAGTGTAGGACGTCCCCCAGCCCGATGGTCAGATGACCTTAGGAAGATTAGTTTGGCAGTGGATGAATGAAAAAGCGTGAGATCGTGCTCTTAGGCGCTTAGGCGGAAAATGCCAGCTGGTTGGTCTAGGTTTGTTTGATTTAAGTATGCATCTATGAATTCATGAATGATAATTAAAAATGACAAATTATTTTTCAAGTGTGCACCATTTTAAAAATATAACCACAGAGTGAGTCTTCTGTTTAAACTTATCTTGTAATAAATGCTGCAAATGACAGATGTAGATAATGCTTGTTCGTTATATGTGTCAATTTGACGCAGACTGACTCCGAATTGTCTAATCCACAGATAAAAGTGTAGTTGTAATGACACAAAACCTTAATCGTAAGTTAATAATATTTATGAACATAATAAGCATAGAACTTATTACTAGTAGGTACGTGCATTAATGTTAAAGCAATAAAACTACGTTTCAGGGGCCTAGCTGTAACGACACAAAACCTTAATCGTAAGTTTATAATATTTATGAACAAAATAAGAATAGAACTTATTACGAGTAGGTACGTGCATTAATATTAAAGCAATAAAACTACGTTTCAGGGGCCTAGCTGTAACGACACAAAACCTTAATCGTAAGTTAATAATATTTATGAACAAAATAAGCATAGAACTTATTACGAGTAGGTACGTGCATTAATATTAAAGCAATAAAACTACGTTTCAGGGGCCTAGCTGTAACGACACAAAACCTTAATCGTAAGTTAATAATATTTATGAACAAAATAAGCATAGAACTTATTACGAGTAGGTACGTGCATTAATATTAAAGCAATAAAACTACGTTTCAGCCTAGCTGTAACGACACAAAACCTTAATCGTAAGTTAATAATATTTATGAACAAAATAAGCATAGAACTTATTACGAGTAGGTACGTGCATTAATATTAAAGCAATAAAACTATGTTTCAGGGGCCTAGCTGTAACGACACAAAACCTTAATCGTAAGTTAATAATATTTATGAACAAAATAAGCATAGAACTTATTACGAGTAGGTACGTGCATTAATATTAAAGCAATAAAACTACGTTTCAGGGGCCTAGCTGTAACGACACAAAACCTTAATCGTAAGTTAATAATATTTATGAACAAAATAAGCATAGAACTTATTACGAGTAGGTACGTGCATTAATATTAAAGCAATAAAACTATGTTTCAGGGGCCTAGCTGTAACGACACAAAACCTTAATCGTAAGTTAATAATATTTATGAAAAAAATAAGCATAGAACGTATTACGAATAGGTACGTGCATTAATGTTAAAGCAATAAAACTACATTAGAATGTGCACTGTTACTCCGTGATCATGGCGCTTGCAATGGTGCCGAAATATCGGAAACTCAAAAATAAGGTACATGGTAGCAATCCCGTAACAAACTATTCTAATGTTAGTGACCATGAAAGTTTAAAACAATATACAATAAAACTACGTTTCAGGGGCCTAGCTGTAACGCCACAAAACCTTAATCGTAAGTTAATAATATTTATGAACAAAATAAGCATAGAGCTTATTACGAGTAGGTACGTGCATTAATTTTAAAGCATGAAAACTATGTTTCTGTATAGAAACACAATGGTCGATTAAAGTAATACTGCTAAAAGCGATCATGACTAAGCCCTAGGATACTTCTATTATTTGACGTCAAGTCATTGACATGATATGGGGTATTTCACTGTAATCACATGCTTTCGAAGAATGACGATAGGCTCGATGATATATAGTCTACATAATCCTTTGATCCCGGATCATAAACGTAGTCATAACCTAGAATTTATTTACATAAATAAATATCACTTTCTACTCAAACATTTGCTTTAGTAATAAAACCTGATTTATTATTTAAGTATTAGTTAAATCTTAATTTGAAAGAAATTTAACTAAAAACGTTTTGATTTTTATAGTTTCACCATGTCTGCTGTCTGCCTGTTAGCGTCTTAGCTCTTGCATTCTTTGCACTAGAAAGCCATGCCAACAGTGCTTTAATGAAATTTAGAAAAAATCCCTAGATTTTGTTGTCTCTTGCATGGTGTAGGTGTAGATCGTTTTAATCGAGAATGTGGGTTCGCAAACACAATTTTTCGATTCAGGAATGCTTTTTGCGTCATGTATTTTTTTGAATGTACGAGGTGCTCGTATCTCAGTGGTGGCAGCGCTTTGGTATCGGTAAGGTAAAGGTAAGCAATTGTCGCATTGGTTGTGAGTGGATGGGTGACCAATCCGACCATATTTAATGACAGTAGTGACGTTAAAAGTTGGTCCAGGCTTATATCGCTTGATACTAGTCGTAAAGCCTAGTTTGAGACCTTATGGCGGCTTGTTTACATCTTACAGTTAGGTTTAGTCACTGGCCTTACAACACCCCTCCACCAATCCGCACTAGGCCCGCGTGGTGGAGTATGGCCCAAACCATCTCATAGTTGAGGTGAGGCATGTGCCCTGCAGTGGGACGTAAGTATATTAGGCATACCTTACTTTACTTAAATTTTTGAAGTGCAATTTTTCGTTACAGTCAAGTGTCCCCACCTCTTGTAGCGAAATCGTTGCTGTCATCTTGCATCTACGAGTATGTAGCCTACTTTTTCAATTAGTGATTAATTGGTGCTTAACCTAGGTGACTTAGTAAAAGCTTTTTACTTTGTCGCTTATGAAGCTTTCAAAACGGCGGGATATCCTCTGTCACGGAAACGGTCATTATGGGGAGAAGCGGTTTCTACTAGACAGAAACCGGACTCTCAGAGTACAGTTGGAAAAATGATTGAATTGGAAACATTTTACAGTTTCATTTTCAGTTGTATGAATTTGCATAGTGAGGAATATAATTTTAGCTGACCCAGCGAACTTCGTACCGCCTTAGAATTAAATAATGAGACAAAATCCCTGTTTGACTGGTAAGAACTTAATATGGGATAAGAACAGTTTTTCTCGCAATTTTTCCAAATATTCTCACCGTTTGAACCGCTCCTGGACTTCCACGAATACTTCTTAGTCAGAACGGTCCAGCCGTTTTCGAGTTTTAGCGAGACTAACGATCAGCAGTATTTTTTTATACAGTGTGTTCGGGTTTTGACCGGCGATAATTTAAGGGCTTTTAATTCATCAAATATCGACAAAAACCCCCCCATGTAGGGGTATAACTCTCCCCCATTTAAAATGGCAGCCATTTAAATATTTTTAATTTTTTATGGTATAGCATGCAAACACCTGGTATTAATATGGATCTGGAGGTCCTAAACATTATGAAAAAAGATTTATTAGAAAGGTAATGATATCGCCTATGAATGTAAACAAAGATCTATTTAAAAAAAATGTAATAGAGAAAAAAATTAAATTATAAGAAACTTGCTGAATTATGTAATTTTTTCCAGTTTTTTAAACGTATTAGAAATATTAGCTCCATAAATGTACTTTATTTTTGTATTATTTGATACATTTTGATATAGATTTTAAGAGATTGATCAGCTGTAACAATTCTGTTATAAATGTGCCTACTTCAGCTTACTAATCTTGGGGGGCTATATCAATAATTTCAGTCCCCTACCAGATGTTGCTATTATTTTATTGTACATATTGTTATATCTGTAAGATTTAAATTCTATTAGTTTACTCATCTAACTGTACTTGCCTCAATAGCCTTGTTGCAGTAGAAACCTCGTGAACTAGTATCCACTGCACTTTATATAGATGGCAGCTATAAGTGATTCCGTTGCGAAATAGCCAACTATTAATAATACGAAAAGTCAATTATTCAAGAGTAAAGATGTATGCAAATGGCAATTTATAAAGAGTTTCCCTTTAACCATAAAAGCAATGATTCAATGGGATTGACTGTTGTGTTTTTTTATTGGACAGGGATGATTAAGTAAGTCATTGTAGTGTGATTCCTTAAAAGATTTAGATAATTATATTGGATAACATCATAAACATACATTGCTCTGATCCTAAGGAATAGAAATCACTTTTTTTATATAAATAAGAAAAATCCACGGAAGCACAACACCCAGACCTATCACAATATAAAAAGGTCGTCAAATTCAAAAAGATTGAATGCAAAGGTCCAGTGAAAATTTTACAGGCAGTAAAAATCTGATATTCTTCTGGTTTTGTGGTTTATGCTTTCAACTGCATAGTTTGTTTGCATTTTCGATGCAGTTATACTAACCACACAAAAGCTCTGCAATTTTGCAGACGGTTGGTAGTCCGAATGCAGACCATTTGCTTTGGCCCTTAAGTCTAGGGTATTATATATTTTCTACAAATTAATGTATATTTAAGCAAATATACATATTTAGCAGTAAGAAAAGCGTGAGGTGATATACATTCTGTCAAAAAAGTTTCGGTAATTGATGATTTGTTTATGGTTCCAAATTAAATATTATATTTTTTTTGTTGTTGTTAGATTTGCACAACTGTTTTCCATTTTGGCGCGGAGTTTGAGTTACATCTGATAATTAGATTAAATATAGTATTGTTTTTAGTTATACCATATCTAGTGTGTATTGCGAATTTCATAATGGACAAAAACATCGAACAAATAGTTTGTCTTTAATTTTGCATCGCCAATTGGATTTCGTGTTTGGAGTCTCTAAAAATGTTACAAGAGGCTTACGTTAAATCGACTTTATCAAAAACACGTGTTTATGAGTGCGTACAAAGCGTTCAAAAGCGGTCGAGATGTGATGGAAGATTTGCCTCGCTCTGGTAGGCCATCAACGTCTGCTACTGAAGATAGCATCGCAAAAGTAAAGGAAATAGTGACTGAAAATCCTCATTCAAGTTTGAGAGAGCTAGCCGTCGAACTTTCTGTATCACACGAGTCAATTCGTACCATTTTAAATAATCAATTGGGTATGAAACATGTTGCCGCTCGGCTAGTCCCAAAAGACCTAAATTTTCTCCAAAAACTCAATCGCAAAAGAGTCGCTGAGGACATGCTAGAACGAGTCAATTCCGACCCAACATTCATGAAACGCATTGCTACTGGTGACGAGACGTGGGTTTACGAATTTGACATGCAAAGTAGTCAACAAGCTTCGGAGTGGCGCCTTCCAACTGAACCCAAACCGAAGAAACCGCGCCAAACTCGATCGAAAGTCAAAGTCATGTTGACTGTTTTCTTTGACTGTCGCGGTGTTGTGCACTCAGAATTCTTGCCAGAAGGACAAACGATAAAAAAGAGTATTATTTAAGCGTTATGCGTCGTTTAAGAGAGCAAATTAGACGAAAAAGGCCAGATTTGTGGAATAAAAATTCTTGGATTTTGCACCACGATAATGCGCCGTTCCACAAGGCCATCATTGTAAACGAATTTTTGACCAAAAACTTAACAAATACCATCGAGCAGCCACCTTATTCACCAGATATGGCTCCAGCCGACTTCTTTCTTTTTCCCAAACTCAAATTACCACTTCTTGGCACCCGGTTTTATTCGGTAGAAGACATAAAAGAGAATTCGCGGCGAGAACAGAACTTGATTCCGGAAAAAGCGTTTGAAAAATGTTTTGATGATTGGATTATTCGTTGGCGTAAGTGTATCGCTTCTGAAGGAGCATACTTTGAAGGTGATAAAATAAATTTGGATGAATAACTAACATTTTGTGTATTATTAATCTTTTCCCTGTACTTTACGGACAGAGTAGTATATGGATATATTTATTATTTTTTAATTTATTTTTTGTAATTTTTCTCCCTCAATCAACTAATTATCAAGCCCTAACCTAAGCAGAGCTTGAACAATGGAGACTCAATAAATTAATGCACGTGCTGATCATACAAACAGTTGCTCCGTGCGGAATTCGAACCCGTAACTTTAAAAGTCGTCGTCTAATAATATAGAAAGAGTCAGTCATCTATCTAGATCTCTAAAATCCTTTACGGCGCATGTGCCGATATGCACTCGGTGCGTTTTCAGCTTTAATTTTAAAGTTATTCATACCACAAGTGAGATGCGTAACACACGTGCATCTGACAACTAGTCTCAAGCAATTTGTGTAGAAAGTAACAACGGCGATTTACCTCAAAACATAGAAACGTGGTGTAGTACAGTCGCTGACTGAAGTTATTGGCATGCTTTTCGTTCGTTTGACATTGTAAAATCGTAACGTAAGCTCTTGATTTCAGATTATAAAGGTTTGTGTATTATAAAACGACGCAGTTACAGGTTCTTCTTAATATAAATAGCGCCAGATTACTTAAACTATGTATAATTTTCGAAGTGCACCCAACACCACACACATTTTCTTAGTTTGAAAGCAAGTAATCAATATTCTTATGTTAAGAGGTACCAGATAAAGATTTTTAGCATCGGTGTCTTCCAGAACAATCATCATCATCATAATTTCAGCCATAAGACGTCTATCGCTGAACATAGTAAGTTTTAAGCCTCTTCCAATTACTTTGAGATTGTCGATTTGGAAGCAACTTAGATCCAGCGGCTTACTACCACCTTTCACCAGTTTGTCTTTTTCACCTTATGGGTGGACGTCCCTCTATGCTATTACATGACCTATATTTTAGAACCTTTCTGCCCCATTAACCGTTCGTTCTACGTGGTATGTGCTTCGCCCACTGCCACTTTAGCTTACTAATCTTACAGAACACTTTTGGGTCTGGCTAGACCCAAAACTTTTTAGAAAAAAAGAATTATTTTAGAATCGTAGCTTGCATTTTTGTGGATATTTTAGTTAACTTGAGTGTCTGACAGTACCCACAAGCAATGATCACTGTTGCTAAGAATCCGCTGGAAGCTACTAGTAGCGTAGTTGCCGCGAAGCCTGATGTATAGTTGTAATATATTCTCTGTCCATGATGGCATGTAATGGACTTAACCGCTACTCTTAGGTACTATGGTAGCTGTGGTTCGAGTCCCGGTAGTGGCACGTACCGATATGATCTAATATAATTTAAGTATCGAGGTGTTTTTATGGAAGATAAGTATAAGAATAGAATAATATTTATTTGGCACAAACAAAAATGGACATAAAAATTACAAATAGGAAAAAAATTAGGAGGCGTGCTAAAAAGGACCCCCACTCAGTATAAGTCGTGGCAACTGTAGGCTGCCACGGCACTGATATTCTGCGGGGACCTATAACACAGAGGCAAAATACAACAACATAAAAGAGATCATTGAAAAAAACATCAACAGCAATAATTAAAATACTTTTAAAAAAACCAACATCAAACATAATCAAAATACATTAAAATAATAATATCAACATTAATAAAATAAAATAGAAACATTATTCAGAGCTAACCAGAGACCAGCACAACGCAACTAGCTCGGCCGATAGCTCAGCACCAATAGTGTGCGTGTGCGCATGCCTTTACGAGCGTCGACCGGCCAGAGTGGTTGCTCTGGCTAAGCTCTGAATCTGTCCGCCACCGCCATGAATGTAATTAATTTAATTATTTAAGGATTACAGCAACGTGTTATAGTATTTTTATTCGTCACTGCCTCTCCTTTTCTGTCGAATTCAAACGCCATCTATTTTAGGGTTGTCTTAAAAATTGCTTATAGCGATAAGAGCGCCTAAAATGTGCAACAAAGCTTTGTGTGATGTAAAATGAACTGAAGAAACTAGATAGGAATATCTATAAACTCATAAGTCGTTGTTTCTGATTTCTATATGTAACATAAATGATTTGGTTACTTACTTTAGAATCAGAGCAATGTATGTAATTTTACCCGAGATTTACCTATTTGGTAATTACATTATTATTTAATATTTTTTTCAATCTCTTAATAGTTGCTCATCTCTTGCTCACAAGACGGACATTTCATTTGCGAAATTCAAGCCCGCGACCGCTGACTTAGTAGCCCGGATCACAAACCAATAGATTAAGAAGCCGGTCAAAATAACCCGTTGTTTTTAACCTAATCATCATTTCAGCCACAGGGCGTCCACTGCTGAACATAGGCCAAAATACCTTAGCTCGCTGTGGCCTAAAGCACGTAGAACCGATGGCCACGTACCAGCAAGCGCAGCGTGGGACCTCCATCCACAAGGTGGACAGACTACCTCGTAAAGGTTGTTTAACATATATTTTACTAAAATGTTTAGACGCAGTTTTCCTTTCCTTACATAAAGATATCATAAAGTTCACGTTTTGAAAACACTTTTGCAACATGTAGATAACTCGTATTCGTATTCCCATTTTCCGAAAAAAAAAGCTGCAAGCAAGAAGAATCCACAATGCACCAGATAGGTCAATGAACCACTACAATGATGTATTCAAGCCACACGGAACTCCCCATTGCATAGGCGAAGACATCTTCTCACAGATTTATCGATCGACAAAACACTGACATATAAACACGTTGACCTAATCAGTTGGTAGACCGTTATTTAACCTCTACACAATGGTGTACCACGATTTGCAATTAATTCAAAATTGAGGTTAAAAACAAAAGTAAGTCGCAAACTCTCACACAAGCGCAGCTTGCTGAGAAGACATTTGTTAGACTTGTATGATCATATGATGATGATATGATCAATGTTCTAGTATAAAATGGCTTATTTTAACTATTTTTCCACACTGGTAAACACTTGTAAATTTTTGAAACCTGCGAAATTTGTTCTGGTGAAGTCACCCCTGTTTTCCTACCATTAGGGTGAGTTATATTATTTTAAATTTATATGCGATAAATTTCGAGGTATACCCTATCTAATTAAAAAGGAAATATCAAAATCGGACTACTCTGTAAAAAGTTGTGCGTGGTCAAACATTACAATCAGTGAGTAAACAAAAAGTAAAGTGGGTTGGATTTTTTTTTCCAAGTTTAGGCTTCATTACCATGATTTCTTATAGCAGTATTTCTTCAACCTTTTAAAGAGTTAAAACAACACTGCTTAGAAACTGTTTAGAGTTCACGGTTAGCCTCTTGTTCTGTAAGTGCAATCTATTTCACCATTATCATCATCTCAGTTAGTTAACTATTTCAAGCACTATTGCCTGAAGAATATAAGTATACTTATGTAAATCAGTCATTAATATTTTCGCCAAAAGGCCTCTGCTGAACATAGCCCTCCCAAGCCTACATCCTGTAGCTTCCTGTAATCTTTACCAGGTCGTCTATCCACCTTGTGGATATGGTGTGTTGGGTGGACGTAATATGCTGCACTTGCCGTTGCGATGCCTCTAAACTAAAACCACTGACGGCTGATAGAGCAGAAGCTCTATTCAATATAAGCCGTCAGTTTTACGTGTCATGTGTCTCGTCTACTACCAATTTAGCTTTCAGTGACCCTACTAATCTCTAAGCCAATCGATTGTTTTATTGTATTTACTTGTAATATTCGCAATATGGGAATCAAACCTTTTTGTGATCGATCGGAACAAAAAGTATTAGAGGACTTACGAAGGCAGTTGTTGGTTAAATAAGATCTTTAATTTCCTTTCAAATGGCCTGTATCATGTTTAATCATGCCCTTAATCTCTAAATTCGAGAAAGCTTTAAGATATAACCTACATAAAGTTAGTGATTCACTCTTTGGAAAATGCATTACCATTATTAACAAAGTAGTTAAGAACAATCTAGATACTCATAAAGAGTTATCTTACAATATTCACATTGTTTAAATAAACCTTTAAATATGGCGGTACGGTCATAGTTTCTGATTTCTGTAACAGGAGTGCTTGAGCTACTTACCATAGTATCAGAGCAATATAATATGTTCATCAAATTCAAATTAATTTATTTACATGCAATATCCATCCATTCATCTATCAGCCGAAAGACGTCCACTGCTGGACATAGGCCTCCCCCAAGGATTTCCACAAAGATCGGTCCTGTGCCACCCGCATCCAGCGGCTTCCCGCGACCTTCACCAGATCGTCGGTCCACCTTGTGGGGAGCCTACCAACACTACGCCTTCCGGCCCGCGACCGCCATTCAAGCACCTTCCTGCCCCAACGGCCATCAGTCCACTCTGTGCATCAGTCCTGCGAGCAATGTGCCCCGCTATTGCCACTTAAGGTTTGAAATGAAATGAAATGAAAAAAGCTTTATTGCCATAACGTTATAGAATAAGTAATACATTTCGTTTTCTTAACATATTAAACTATAGTTTAGTACATACAAAAACAGTAACAATGTTTGGCAATGTTTGCGATTCTGAGAGCTACGTCGGTGACTTTGGTTCTAATCTAACTAAATATATTAAGCACAGAAGATACAAAAAATCATGTACTTATTAGATACAAGCATAAGAGTATGTGTTATTTACCTTGTAATTAAGTTTTTATCTCTGTATTTGGTAATTATTCAGTAAGAGTATAGTGATAATAGAACTTTCGCTTACAAAACTCACGTTTGTGGCAAATAAAGCGTAATTACTTGAAGTGACTTTTGAAATTAAAATGTATCTTTAAAATCTTGGGTTCCCGCACTTATTCACCAATTTGAATAAAAAGAAAACAACTCTTATGGTAAAAATACTATGTAAAATTGCACACACTGTCATTACTACGGCAATATTATACTGTTACCACATTGCTTATGAGGATGAACAAAAACTTGATATTCCGGAAGAAGTCATTTTCATTTGCAATAATTATTTACTTTCCCGTTAATTCCATACTTTGATAAACACTCACATAGTAAAATTCTTCTTAGAGTAAAGCTAAGGCTTCACTATAGTGGGTTCATTTTGCCTTTTTTGGTTCAAGGCTAGACAACTGGAATGGAAAGGTTATTATTTCATCACTGGAGTTCTTATTATATCTGGTAGGTATCCTCAAAGTAACATAATACTCCCAATGTGCCCTTAGGACTCAAAACATAAAAAAGCTGGGAATTTCGCGGTGATTTAGTTCAATAGCAGCTAGTTGCAAACACATTGCCTATTACATTTTTCAAATTTTGGAAATATGTTGGAAAAAAATACTTGGAGTGAATAAAATTAATAGTCAAATGCACCCATTTAATATCGTGTTATTAGGCTCAAAAGTTGAAAAAAAAAGACAAAAAAAAAAACAAAATACAATCGATCTCGGGCGACATGCAGGTGCCGTAAAATCTTTCTTGCCAGTATTCTTTTTTGTTTGAACAGTATGAATTCAGCTTAAAAGTAAGTATCATTAAAATTCATCGAACAAAGCTCGTTAGAAACATTATTAACAGTATTTCGATCCACCTTTACACCAATTAACAATGTCTCTGACAGTCTAATGAACAAGAAAACAATACTTTTACTGTAAGTCTATTGTTATCAGCTCAATTAATGGAAATTCGAAATTCTTGTGTCAGTGAACAATCCGGTATGGATATGTCATTGTATTTGAATGTTTACTGGGAATGCTTGCTGGCAGATCTTTGTTGTAACGAGATATGAAATAGGCGTAGTTTTCATTTTAGTATGTTTATTTCCCTACAAACTAAGTTTGTAAATCAATATTATGTAGAAAACGAACTTTTCTTTATTGTCACGGGTCTGGGTGTTTTGGTGGATAAAATTTATTGTGTGGCTAAGATGTGTTTTAAGATCATTTATGATGCATATGTCGCGGCCCGATCTTAAAATTAAACAATTCATGATGTGGCCGGCCATTTCAAAAAATGGTCGTATTTCATAAAACGGCAAATCAAAACTGGCCATATCGTTTAAACGTCAACGTTTGATGATATGTTAATCAACGTTTGGCCATATCATTAAAATAGGTATAAATACGATTACAACCCATTGGAATTTGTATAATATTAATTTTCTCAATAGATAAGTAAAACATTATATTTGTAATTTTGAAAGAAAATTAAATAATAAAAAGATTTAAATAACCAAACTCACTAACCTATTACGTGTCTAACTCCACGACTTTTGACGTGGAGCCTTTTTTTCGAGTGACTTTCATAAAAATTACTTAGCTTAATGTTTTAATGATAATTCACTGCAATTTAATCTTCGAATTACACTTATGATTCACTTTCACAATTCACAAGAATAGAATACTTATCCGCCGCCATGTTGTACCACAATAACAAAGCGACATCAGCGCCTCTGCCGGTGGATAATATAACTGTTTTAAGATATGACCACCAACGTTTGGCCATTTCATGAAGTAGTCGATCATATCGTCAAACGCTGACTGATTCATTTATCTGGCCTATCAACATCATGATGTGGCCAGCGGGTACTGTTCCGCATCATGAAAAACGACCATTTTATGAAATGGTTGGCCAAATCATGAAGTGATTAATTCTAAGATCGGGCCACGACACACAAAAATAAGTAATATTTGTGCCGACAATACTTCCTGTTTTCACATAAAATATTTTTCATGTGAATTAGATTAGATAGAATAAACCTGATGTGCGTATTTTGGTCGTATTCCATACAGTTAAGACTCAAAATCTTATAAAATTTTATAGAGTAGGTATAGCTCTTACTTTGCTTTCGTTGAACAATACTTGTGTGAAAAAAGTTTACAATGTACTGTAATTAAACTGTGGTGATTCGTCGGCCTAGAGATTTAATACACAGCAATGAAAACTAAAAAAGTAACTTCCTCGCAAGAAAAAAATAATACACTACAATATACCTTTTATTCAAAATAAAAGTAAAAGTTTAAAAATTAACGAACCCAACATCAAAGCAATGTTAACTATCTTTAAATATTTAACTCCCTTACATTTAGTAAGTATTTATTTGTGTGTTTGTCTCGTTTGATATACGTGGAAGTAGTTTACAGTGTCTTTATCATCATCATCATCCCATTGGGAGTCCTTCTGGACTACGGTTTCCTGCAACCTTGGTTGGGTCATCAGATGGAGGGTTGCCACCGCGACGTCTTCCAGTTTATGGTCACTACTCGTATACTACTCTGTCAAGAAAGTACCGGGAAACGATTAATAGTACCTTTTCCGGAATCGAGTTCAGTTCTCGCCGCGAATTCTCCTTTATGTCTTCTACCGAATGAAACCGGGTGCCACGAAGTGGTAATTTGAGTTTAGGATAAAGAAAGAAGTCGGCTGGAGCTATATCTGGTGAATAAGGTGGCTGCTCGATGGTATTTGTTGAGTTTTTGGTCAAAAATTCGTGGTGCAAAATCCAAGAATTTTCATTCCACAAATCCCTTTTCGTCTAATTTGCTCTCTTAAACGTTGCATAACACTTAAATAATACTCTATTCTTATCGTTTGACCTTCCGGCAAGAATTCTGAGTGCATAACACCGCGACAGTCAAAGAAAACAGTCAACATGACTTTGACTTTGGTTTGGGTTCAGTTGGAAGGTGCCACTCCGAAGCTTGTTGACTAGTTTGCATGTCAAACTCGTAAACCCACGTCTCGTCACCAGTAACAATGCGTTTCATGAATGTTGGGTCGGAATTGAATCGTTCTAGCATGTCCTCAGCGACTCTTTAGCGATTAAGTTTTTGGAAAAAATTCAGGTCTTTTGGGACTAGCCGAGCGGCAGCATGTTTCATACCCAATTGATTATTTAAAATGGTACCAATCGACTCGTGTGACACAGAAAGTTCGACGGCTAGTTCTCTCAAACTTGAATGAGGATTTTCAGTCACTATTTCCTTCACTTTTGCAATGTTATCTTCAGCGGCAGACGTTGATGGCCTACCAGAGCGAGGCAAATCTTCCATCACATCTCGACCGCTTTTGAACGCTTTGTACCACTCATAAACACGTGTTTTTGATAAAGTGGATTTACCGTAAGCCTTCTGTAACATTTTCAGAGACTCCGAACACGAATGAACTTTACAGTTTACTAAAATAATGTATGACCTCTGTTCATTATATACGGAACCTTTTTCTCAACGTTAAATATTTACTAACATTAAAATCTTGTTAAATTTTAAATGTTTGACGACTTTCGTAGCCGAGAGGCGAGCACGCCGGACTGTAAATGGCGCCGCCAACTCTGAAGTTCCGGGTTCGATCCCCAGCCGGGTCGATGTAGAAAATGAACTTTTCTATATTAGCTCGGGTCTAGGTGTTGTGGTACCGTTGTTGTTTCAGATTTCTATAACATAGTACTTTAGCTACTTACCTTAGGATCAGAGCAATGTATGTGATGTTGTTCAATCTTATATTATTTTAATGAACACGAAATAGTCCTTCTTGTGTCATATGGGTCCAACAAAGAGTAATAATCACTTCTAAAACTACAAACCATAATAGCCAGTATTATTTCGGAACTATAAATGGTGATAATTTATAATACCATTAACATCCACGTGTCATGTGTAGGTATATCACGTTATTATGCAAATGAGTTTTCATTGAGTTCTCTGCACCAAGAGTTCGGTAGACGTTTGCTAGACGAAGGGAAACCTGTTTGTCTCAAAAACGTCTGGTTTAGTAACCTAACTTCAAGTTAAGTTTGCGGTACACTGAATACAATCGCTGAATAAAATATTATACGAGTTGGCTGACATTTTTCTCATCATTAATATTAGGTTGGGGAAAAAGTCTTTTCGCATTATATTGTATGAACTTGTAATAAAATCTCTTTGGCTGTACTATTTGTATCTGGCTGGTTTTGGTATCATTAAAAGTTTAATTTTTAAAGAAGATAATTCCAAATTCAAATTAGGAAAATGTGTGTTTTTCGTTTGTTTTTCCTACTGTCAAGATTAGTGAATCTAATGAAGAAATTCGATACATTTTATAATTTTACTACAAAAAGGTAAAAATGCAACGCAAGCCGCGAAAATAATTTGCGATGATTATGGACCTAGTGCAGTGTCTGTGAGACAAAATTGGTTTAAGCGTTTTCAATCCGGATATTTTGATGTCAAAGATGCACGTCGCTCTGGTCGCCCTATTACGGATAAAATTAATTTTTGAAAAAGTGGAGCAAGATCGGTATTAATATTAGTAGTTACGACGTAGCTAAAGAACTGGGAATTGACCACAAAACAGTTTTCGCGCATTTGAAAAAAACTGGGTACACAAAAAAGCTCGATATTTGGGTACCCCACGAGCTCACTGAAAGAAACTTTATGAACCGTGTACTCATTTGTGATTCTTTATTACGACGTAATAAAACCGAATCATTTTTGAAGAAGCTGATAACTGGTGATAAAAAGTGGATAACATACGACAAGAACGTGCGAAAACGTCGTGGTCAAAGGCCGGTCAGGCTTCACAGACACAGACTGTGGCGAAACCCGGGTTAACTCGCAACAAGGTGATGCTGTGTGTGTAGTGGGATTGGAAGGGCATTATTCATTATTTGGACCATTGATTCTGAACTCTACTGCGAACAACTGATGAGATTAAAGCAAGAAGTTGAGAGAAAGCGGTCGGAATTAATCAACAGAAGGGTGTGGTTTTTCAGCATGATAACGCTAGCCAATCAGCAAAAATTAAGAGAGTTTGGCTGGGAGGTGTTAATGCATCTGCCGTATTTAGTCCTGACCTTACACCTTCAGATTTCCACCTGTTTCGCTCTCTTCAGAATTCTCTAGGCAGTGTCAGGTTACCATCAAGAGAGGACTGCCAAAACCACTTGTCGCGGTATTTTGATCAGAAGCCCCAACATTTCTATAGCAATGGGATCATGTCCCTACCTACAAGATGGCAAATTCAAATTCATTATCGAACAAAATGGTACCTACATACTTTAGTTAAATATAAATAAACTATATTAAAAAATTAAGATAAATAGCACTTGAAAAATTCGTCGACCTCTGGTGGGACTCGAACCCACGTCCCATCTCATGCCGGGCGAGTGCTTTACCAACTAAGCTACCGAGGACGTCACGTGACACGATAAAATTTCTCAAGTGTTTCTCTTCGCTGTCGAAGCCAGCGTATCTCTGATCAATTTGATGTTGTAGCTATATGTATAGCTGAGTAGTATACTACCCGTCAACACCCGATAGTAATATTTTTACAAATATTTGACTATTGGTTAAGATCAGAAATGCTTAATTAAATTATCTTTAATTAAACCTTGCATGGAATTAGCTAAAAACAAAATTAACTATATTAAAAAATGTTTTCAATTTTCATAAAAAATGCGAAGAAACTTTTTCCCCAACCTATTAATTCTTGTGTCAAATTTTGAAAATAAACATTTCTGATCAGTTAGTCTCCTTAGACTTTCGCCAGCTAGAAGTTACTGAGCTAGACTTTTATTTTTTAGTTTTTAGGTAGGTATCTGTGCTAATAATTGAATCTACATATTTTTCGATTCGACGACCTCCTTAGCCGAGAGGCGAGCATGCCAGACTTTAAATGGCGCCGCCATCTCTGAGGTTCCGGGTTCGATCCCCGGTCGGGTCAATGTAGAAAACGAACTATATTGGCTCGGGTCTGGGTGTTGTGGTACCTTCGTTGTTTCTGATCTCTATAACTCAAGTGCTTTAGCTACTTACCTTAGGATCAGAGCAATATATGTGATGTTGTCCAATATTTATTATTATTATTATTAAATATTTATTATACCTTGCAAAATGCACACATAAATTACTGACTGACTTACTTATTTACTTAACTGTATTTTTTTTATAGATCGTTTGAGCAGTTCCGCACTATGTTCGATCCGAATCCGAGAAACACCGGTCCGAAGTGAACGTAGTGCTATTTGTATAAAGGTTCTCGAATACTGGATCATATTTGGTGCGTAAACGGTCTGAGAGCGTTCATACAAATAGTACTACTTCTACTTCGGACCGGTGTTTCTCGGATTCGGATCCGAGAAAATAGTAACAAACCACTCTAACTGTGCATAAAGATAAAGAGAGCCAACTATGTTCAAGTATGGAACAAAATATTGTTTTTTTTTTCTTGCTCTCGGTGTGCCAGTGGCAACAACACATATTTGCTTTTCTCATTAGTATGCAACCTCCGTAACGTAGGCTCAAATAACGTAATATTTGAATAATATTTGTCACTTTAGTGACTTGTAATACCATACTGTTTATTGACCTGTGAAATCATTTGCGATCTTTTTGTTTTATGCATATTTTTGTAATAAATAAGTAATTAAGTAGAATATTCAGAGCATATTGATAGCAAATAGGATCACTTTTGATAACTATTTTTTATATTTTGAAATAAATAGAAATTGTTTCGACAATTACACTAATTATCTAGCCCCAAACTAAGCAAAGCTTGTACTATGGCGACCATTTAATTTAATTGGTGAGATTGTGAAAACAATTAATTTATATAATATTTTGAACTATTACAAAATTGTTGGTGTAATAAAAAAGACAAAAGCATAAAATTATTATAAAATACTAGCCGTATATTCTTTGATTTTTTAATCGGAAGCAGTTTGTGAGAGAAACCATACTTGAACATGTACGCGGTACTTCAGTACAAAACTACATACAATTAGTAGTGGGTAAACTAGAAAAGCTAGTGCTTTTGCCCGTGACTGTACTCGCGTGGTCTACAGTTTGTTCAGTTAATCCTACAGGAACATTAACCCGGGATAAAAATCTATAGTTATGTATCCTATAGTTATGTTAATCCAGATTAAAATTTCATCCAAATCTGTTTAGTAGTTTTCGCATGAAAGAGTCACAAACATCCAAACATTCATACTTACTAATTTTCGCATTTATAATATTAGTAGGATTATTGTTAAATAATGTTTTTTTAAGTATCAACAAACTAAACTTTGTTTAAAAACCTAATAGTGAAAGCTCTGCTCAAGAACTTTTGTTAACAAGCTGACACATTTCCGCGCCCAGAACTAAACTTATTACCTTCTCTATACTCAAGTACAAAAAATGAAAGCATAAAATAATAAAAATTAAAGTATGCATATACTATGGTAACGTTCATCTTATTAGAATGCGTGCTTAGCAATTTAACATACTTTATGTAGCGTGTAAGACGTGAAAAATTATAAGTGAGGTACACTCGGCCGGATCAAGATGTGTGAGTTACCACATTCTGTGTCTGTACTTAAAATGTGTAAAAAGAAGTGATACTGCAACAAAAGTTGTCCCGTGTGTTAAAATTTTATTTTACGTGATTGGTCATTTTAAAACCTATATTTGTCTATAGTGACTTTTTTTCCAAATAGCTAGGTTCTTATTTCGCGCTGCCAGTCTCGCACACTAGCACGGTTATTTGTAAGTAACTATTTTTTTTAATAAACAAGATACTACGACAATTAAGACACTTATGAAAATTACGGTACAAATCAAAAAGGTTCATGAAATAGAAACTGTTTTTTATATTAAACATAAAATATGTCTGCCCATTGCGAGCTGCAATTGGCTGGCAAACTGTATGTTTACCAAAAAATAAAAACTGTTCTAAAGATATTTTCAAGTACTATTAAAAACCATTAAACAATGGAAAAAATAATAAATATAACATTGGAAAGGAGGAATAAAAATATAAAATAAGATAGTTATCCTCTTTAATACTTACGCTTAGCTTTTTGTATCATTATTTTAACACTTATTTAATTTAATTCAATTGTAATTGTATGATCCTTTTGATGATTGAAATAAATGACATTATTATTATTATTATTATTTGTGTTACGTTATCATTTCTGTGGCTGACTTTACCAAACATTACGTAACGGATCTACCATTCCTCTCAAAGACTCATCAAATGTATTGTATAGCACAATAAAGCTTAATACTTTCTCCCATTGAAAACATCGTTAGTTAGATATTCTCATCGGATTTTTAGAGATCCACGGAAAAGTGATTCAATTGTTTTGGTAGTAGTTTTTAGCTCGTTAGTAGAGTTATCAAAAAAGTATAATAATTCTATGAAAATGTATGTTATTTTAATTCACTAGAAAGTATGACAAGAAAAGCCATTGAACCGGAAAAGTAGGTTTTAATAACTGTTTTTGTATTGATTTATTAATTTCCTCATTAATGTAGAGGCATTTATAAACTTGTTACTGAGAAACATGGGTTACCGTTTGTTTCGTATGTGAATGATGATTTTCGAGTAAAAAGAAACTACGAAAAGTACGCTCGATTATGATTCTGAATATTACTAGGTATTGTTATGGCTTCCGAATCCTGTGGTTGAACTAAACAAGTTTGAGCAATGGCTACTGCCAAGTTTTATCTCAATGTGCCGGTATACTTAAGCAGACTCGTAATATTAACAAAGAATATTAACTATTGCCATGACTCCTTATTTTATCACAGAATTTGTTCAATTAGAATATTTGAACATAATTATTTGAGTTATACTTAATTTAAAACTCAAAACTTCTCGGCGCTAGCCTATATTATTGGTAAGATAAAAAATGGGACGTGTAAAAGTGCTTCATTCGGCCTTATTTAAAAAAATCCCGTTAGAGTGTAATGATTATGTTTAAAAATGCAACAAGATTGTTTAAAAAGTTTTATTTCAAGAAAGTATCTAAGTTTGAATGAGTAACGTTCAAAGATCGCCAATCAATACGCCAATCATGTCGTCAAATAAAGTCTTCATTATTCGATACAGAATTCAGCTTCTCAAGTCATATCCTATACTCATACCAAGTAACAAGTTGAATTGCAAGCCGATGACCTCGCACTTGAAAGTGAAAGGGTATGGATACAAATCTCCAAATTCAAGACTACTTGATTGGCCCGTATTCTAATTTGAAAGATGGGTTCAGTATGATTTATTTATTTCATGTTTTTGTAAAATATTTATGGTCATATATTTTCATAGGTTAGCTTGCTTTTAGGAACAACTCCCAAATTACAAATAAACACTTACTCATACTTGTAGATTATATATGGAAACATTGAACTTTGATTTGAGATTGATTGATACTCTTTATTGCACACCACAAGCAGTACAGAAAAAAAATACATTAAGAATGGTAAAATTTAGGCGGTCTTATCGCTAGAAGCGATCTCATCCAGACAACCTTCAGGAAGAGGACAGTTTAAATAAAGTTGAGAAGGAAAGTCGGTGAAGTCTAAGAAAAAAAATATTAAAACAAAATATAAAAATAAATAACACACATAGTAATATTATCCCAATTAATAAAATTTTAAATGTGATTCAACTTTTTAAAATGATGTTAGCAATTAGGACCATATATACGTTTATGTAATAAACTAAAGTATCTGTGGTATTAAAACTTGACCTAAAATTAGTTCATTGATTAAAATTTTGCATGATACCTTAAAAAGTCATGTGTATTCTTGTCTGTTTGACCAAGATTATTACCAAAATTTATTATATAGGACATACATGTAACGGGATAAATCAGAATTTAACGTAAGTAGTAATAAGATGACGACGTTCCTTTAAAAAAAAAACTTAAAAATATAACTTTAATTACTCATAATTTAGATATTTTTAAGTTAAATTAGTAAACACCTCAAGGTAAAATCTTATAAAAGCCCTAAATCGGAGGCACAAAATTAGATACATCATGTACTAATACGACGAAAAGTTTAAAAACTTTACGCAGTTAACATCGCGTCTATGCCTGCGTTGTTTGTATTATTACATTTAAGTGGTAACATCGTAATAATGACAGTTTCTACAATTACATACAAGATTTCACATAACGTGTCACTTATGTGCAGTTAGTTTCACTGGCACTTTTATTTTCACTCGTCACTAACTTGCACCAATAAAAGCGTATATTGCTTAGTGGCACTTGTACGTTGAAATTGTTTAGTAACACTGAAAATAGTTTTAAAGTATACCAACTAATATTTAATATTGAATAAGGGGTAGTTCGATACCGTAAGATTTAATTAAAATTTTATAATATAACTAAAAATACAAACAACAAACGATAACCGATGAGATAGACGCGTTAAAAACTTAGAACTAGAAAACTTAAGTGAACCTGATTTTCAATAAGCTGTTTTGGGCAATCGTGTGAAAATACTTTTCTTTAGCAGCACTTATATAAGCTTTTGCTATAATTAGACACTACAATTTTTTTAAATAAACGAAATTATTCCTATAAACAAAACAAAACATTTTATTGCTCATTTTCTCTGATTGTCTTTTGCCTAAAGGTTTTCTAGTTTCGCAATTAAATCCAAATTAAAGTACTGCGCGTGATATACGCAAGTCTTAAAAAATAAATACAAGCTCGTACAAACATACTCGTCAAACTGAGAACCTCCTTTTTTTGAAGTCGGTTTAAAAGAAACGGTCTCAGGGGTGCGCATTGGGAGAGACCTATGTTCAACATTGGACTGACTACGGCGATGGTTCTCATGAACGTCTAAATTTTACATCTTATATATAAAATTCTCGTGTTACAATGTTCGTTCCCGTACTCCTCCGAAACGGCTTGACCGATTCTCATGAAATTTTGTGAGCATATTGAGTAGATCTGAGATTCGGCTAACATCTATTTTTCATACCCCTTAGTGATAAGGGTTGTCCACCCTTAATATTTTTCATTTATATGGCAAAACAACGTTTGCCGGGTCAGTTGTCTTTCTATAAACGTCTATTGTAATCCCTTTGTCATATGGTATGCAAATAATAGTCTTTCTCCTACCGCTTTGCACCATTCGGTTTACACGGCACTTGACAATGATCCAAGATGCAGCAAGAGAAAAAAAGAGCATCGACTTTAAATATTAACTATGTATCCTGCCATTTTGTGATCATTGCACCACTGAACCCTAAAGCACACTCATTTCGGATGCCTTCACGTGTGTTCTGAAGTAGACACATGGTTCCGCAATGGTTCACGATCATGACTAACTAACCTAACCGTAGCGTACTTTCTTTACAAGTTCACACAAAACAGCGTTACGTTTCGTTCGTTCTAAAATTGTATGAATAATGTTAAAACGTTAACGTTTTCTTAAAATGTGCGTGTATACGGGTTAATGTTATTTGCATTGTGAGTTGATGTGCTCTCGCTTTTGTTCAGATTGGCTATGATTATATCTGATGTGATTGCTCTTGTTAGAGATAGTGTTTTTAACCCTTGACGCAGAAAGAGGGGTTTAGTAAGTGTGTCTGTTTTAACATCATAGTTCCCAATTACAAATACGGGTTTTTTTTTAAAGCTTACTAGTTTATCTCAAGTGTTCATAGCTATATTTGATAAAGATCCTTACAGCTGTTACAAATACTGTTTATTAGCAGTTACTGAAAGAAAAATAATTAAACCCTTCACTCTTCTAATTTAATTGAAAATAGGTATACCCTTGAAAATCTTTAAGTTATAGTTAAATAAGAAATATAAGATCATTATTTTTCACTTTTTAAAGGTTTTTATGAGTCAGAGCTTATAATTTTTTTTCAATTGAATATTAGGACTCTGAATAAATAGTGAACTAGTTATAGAACACAATATATACAAATAAACTATATCTATTTTATAATAATAATTTATATTTGTAATATACATAATATTAAAACTATTTTTTGAACCCATAAGGAACCCTGATTCATAAAGATCAAATCTCTCGCTAAGCGCCGAATAATTTCGGAAGTGCGCGCAGGTGAATGAGTCTGGGAGTTGAGATATACTTTTACTTGCCACATTGTTGTCTGGTAATCACTGTAACCTGCTTAGTTCACTAACTTATCTTTCTAATTAAATATTTGACTTTTACTTGAAATTTATTTATTTACCCTTTATGAATAATAAAAATTCAAGCAAATATAAAATACTAGACCATAACATTCTTTAAAAAAATAATTTAAAAAATACATAGGTAGTAAAAGTATTTACAATCCGGTACTACTGTAACTGATGTTGTAAACTTTATGTTTATTAAAATTAAAATACTATGCTTATATTGTTTATTGTATTTTACAATAAAAAAACAATATTTTCCGTAGTACTATTAATGTTCAGTACTTAAAATAATAATAAGCATTCAATTAAAGCAATTAGGTAATGTCATAGATCTTATCTTTAACGCTTTTTAGGGGAGGCAAGCCCAGCATGTCCAGCAATGAACTTTATTAGACTAAAATTATGTTACACCCTTTTTTCGAATCATTTTAACATGGCCAGTTCAGGAAAAGATGCTGCTAATTTGTTGAAAAAGCAAATACACTTTCCTATGAACGAATTACCTACTACTATTTAGAACGGCAAGCTTATCCTTATTCCAGCGGGGTAACCATGAACTCTTAAAACAATCTCAAATCTGTCAAACATTATCATTTCTGTCAAATTTTGTATGAAATGACGTACCAAAATTGACAGATTTGACAACTTTGAGATTGTTTTAAGAGTTCATGGTTACCCCGCAGGTGTTAAAATTGTAAATGAAAATGAAAATGAAAAAAAATATTTATTTCTTTAACAATAAATTTAAATATAGCTACACAGAGGTGGACTCTTTCTTATAAGTGCTATAGCACCTGTGGCAGAAGGAGTCACTCTTCCTTAACAAAAGGTACATTTGTATATATTATAAGAGCAAGTTACGTAGTACTTTTAACTTACAAAAACAAAACATTTGTGTGTATGTGTGCGTGTGTGTGTGTGTGCGCGCGCGTGTGTGTGTGTGTGTGTGTGTGTGTGTGTGTGTGTGTGTGTGTGTGTGTGTGTGTGTGTGTGTGTGTGTGTGTGTGTGTGTGTGTGAAGGTATGTTTCGTATTGTGTTATTTATCATGTTTAAGTAGGTTTTCAGTTTCTTCGTAGTTTAATGATTTTAATATGATGATGATTTTAATGAAATATACATTTTTATTGTTATTATTATTATTTTTAGCACTGCAAAGTTTTTTACCTACATGGCAACCTATTCATCAGAAAAAATATGAAATAATCTTACTGAAATCTAAACAACCTCGATCTCTTTCTCATCCCGATACCTGACCGAAGAGTATCTAGTCCGTAACAAATGTTATGACGCCTACAACAAAAAGAACTGTTATAAAACTATTATGTCACCTGAATACCTAAGTATTTTGCGGACAAAAAAAATAAGCTGAAGTCACGAGCGCCACAGAAAACGAAACAAAACGAAGTCGTAATGACTTCGTATTCAGTGCGGCATACTTTGCGCCGTCAATGTTTTACTTAGAATTCTCAGAACAGATACATGTCAATGTGTTATTATTTCATATAATATACGAGTAGATAGTAATGGTACAGGTTGCAGTAAGCCGCTGGATCCAGGCCGTTTCTAACCAGCTAATCTGGAAGTCACTGGGGAAGGCCTATGTTCTGCAGTCGACGTCCAAGGATGAAACGATGATTATGATGAGATTAGAAATATTGTACATCATCATTTCAGCTCGGGTCTGGGTGTTGTGGTACCGTCGTTGTTTCTGATTTCTTTAACACAAGTGCTTTAGCTACTTACATTAGGATCAGAGCAATGTATGCGATGTTGTCTAATATAATATTATTAATATATTATTATATGTATTAAAAAAAAGGTAAGGTACAATTTCGTTAATTCCCGTTTTACGTAATCAACACTACGCAAAAGTTTAAAAGTTTAAACAATCAAGAATTTGCCTACGAAGGCGCAAAAGCTAAATAATAATGATTATATAATATATAATATTGCTTAGCCAGGAAATATTCATCAATTAACCGTAGGTCAACACATTTTCCTGTATTTATGACTACTATAGGACTCTAATAGAGCTTTCTAACTTTCATACTCACCAGACAGGTCGCATGTTATTTTCTATAACAATTCTCGTGATTACTTGCAAAGTTGTGGGTGGCGGATAAATTGTTAAATGAAGCGTTTAACAACACTCGAAAACGGATAAAGCTTACGTAAGTTTAACGGAAGAAAATGATTTGACAGATACTAAACTTCAAGTGGTAAGAAAATCTTAAAAATCTGGATTTATTTGAAGAAATAGAAACATTCAAAAGCGAATATAATTGTACTTAATTGCAGGAACTTAAGTACAATGTATGGAATTTTGTCTTCATTTGATCTGTGGTATTTCGCAGTTACAGTAAATTAAATATTTAACTTTTAACGGCACATTATAGGGTGGTTGACCCTCTACAACCTGTTTTTGCACACGAATTTGCTGCAGGACCGTTAAATTAAGTAATAAATGAGGTTATAGGTACTAAGGTTTTTGATTGAATAATATTTTATGAGAAAATTGTAATGTTTTAAATGATTTTTAGCTAAATTAAACATGACATAATGAAGCGACTTAATATTTATAATCTTATTAGCTCGGATGCATTGATTTCATTATCCTGTGTGGGCTAGGAACAATTAAATATGTTAAACAAATGCAAATGTTTGCAATGTAATTCGATAGCTTTTGTTTACAAGTGAATGCTAATTTTGTTCTAACGGACACAAATCAGCCGTCAATGTTTACAATGCAATTCGCACCTCCCATTGACAACTACGAATCTCCCAAACAATGTTCAGTCGTGATACTGAAACCACAATACATCACCACGACATAATGGAGTTACCTTACAGTTCGTGACCTTTGCAATGACCGCACGCTCAGGCTTTCACGCAAACGCAACATTACGAAACCTGGACTTTACTTTTACTCCCTGAGAAAGTCCATTCTGAGTTTTCGGTGCGTTTTTTCAACGGCCAACTTGCGAGGGGTGCGGAGAGGTATATAAAGTGACGCGGGAAACGGCGCCGCACAGTGTGAGCCCAGCTTTTAAGACATGTGGAGGACTGTTGCTTTCGCCGCGCTCGCGGCCGCCTGCGTCGCTTTGCCCGCCCAAGAAACAGGACATTCGGACAACGACCTAGAGGGAATAACGGACTGTTTAAGAAAAGACTCCACAACATGCCTGAAATACAAATTCTTCTCGTTCGTGGACAAGATGATTGGACAGAAGGAATCTTTTCCTTTGACTGATGGCGTCACAGTGGTTCGAGCTTCGGATGTCCCAGTTGAAACAGGTGCACCAAGGTCACTGGATCCCATCACAAGGTTGAAGAACTACTTCGAAACGCATTCCCTACGCGTCGAGGTCAAGGGCGCGGATGTAATCGATGCGGTGTCAAGTGCGGGCCGTGCGTTAGAAGATACAGTGTCGAATTTCGTCGAGGATGAAACGGAGGAAGGAAGAGGGAAGAAGAAGAAGGCCGCGAAATTGCTCGGACCTTTAATGGCGGCGTTGGCGTTGAAGCTGATGGCTCTAACTCCGATCGCGATTGGAGCGATTGCGTTGATAGCTGGAAAAGCGCTGCTGATAGGAAAGTTGGCGTTAGTGTTGTCGGCAATTATTGGCTTGAAGAAGCTTCTGTCTCAGCAAAAGCATGTGACGTATGAAGTAGTGGCGCACCCTCACCATACTTCAAGTCATACTTCGAGTCATGATTACGCCGGCACCAGTGGGTATGGCGGAGACTCGGGCGGTTACAGCAGCGGTGGCGGTGGCGGTGGCGGTGGCGGCCATAGCGGTGGCTGGGGCAGGTCCATCGAAGCTCAAAGTTTAGCGTACTCAGCGCAAAAACCTCAGTAACCGTGTCCTACATTTATGTCCCCTTTACCAAGCGATTTCACCTCGATGAATTGTTTACTATCCGAGTGCAAGAGTGATGTACGATTGTATTTATTATGACTGAGTTTAGTTAAGTTCTTTTTCTTATGCCATTCTGCTCAATATATTAGTCATTATTTATTTTCTTCGACCTTATAGGTCGCTTGAGTAACTATTTTCATAGTGTATCTATTCTAAGACTTATGTATATACGATTTTTCTGACTGTATTAGTATTACCTAGTTATAGCAATCTATTTATTGGTTCTTGCGACCAGTACCTGGCTTTAATATATTGTAAGTAATATGTAAGATATATAGAACTGTTTTTGTATATATTTTGTATTATATAACCATGTCATCCTTTAAGGTTCATGGATATTTATATCATCAATTCATTTTAAGTATCATCTTTTATCTCATTAATTTAAATATGAATACAAAGATTTTTATTTAATGTTATTACAAAATAAAATCTTGTCGTTTGTTTTATTTCAACCACCATCTCGTTCACACAGATCGAAACACCAAAATAAGTATTTCCACACAAATAATTCTACTATTATCTAACCTACTCTAAATCTACTATTAAGTAGAAACTGAAAATTCCCACGGAGCAAGTAATTAGGCGTGATCAATCATCTTTTTATCGTCTGTTCTTTTTTGTCGTCGACATCTGACATATGTATAAGTATAAGTAAGTACATTCTTCCAATCATCAACGTGGTTCTAAATCAGAAGTGAAAAGCGGATCCCAGAGTGGGTCACTATCATCAAGAGAATATATGGTATATTGCATGCACATGATTGGAAAAAAACAGTCATGTACGCAGGTGTCATACTAAAATTGTTATAGCAAATTACCGGATACTTTCGCAGCGTAAGTATTAAGACTATAAATGGCAGCTTTTGCAGGAGAATATGGAATACTTTTTGCTAGACTTAATCCGCCACTGTAGGAGTATACTAGGTGACCGGTTTAATGATAGCTGCACTTTTATACCAAGTATAGAATATATTAAGATTTCCCAAGTCCGTAGACGGATTCGATGTCTAGTGAAGTGACAACTGGTGTTTTTTATCAACATTTCTAGTGAACCGCGAGGAGCTCAAGTTTTCAATTCAAGATAGCCTAGACTTTCATTGACATATTTCTAGATCCAGTTTTAAAACTATGTGTGGTACAAAGGAATTCCGTGATCGATTTTACTTATGGATAATATTATGTTCATTGACGCTAATACGAGTATAGCCAAAGTTTATTTTAAATTTTGTCAACGCATGTGTAACGAGATGTCCAAATCTGTTAAATCAAAAATCTTTTAGCTATGTGTTCTAAAGTTAGCTGTTGAATTCTTCTGCTTACGTAGAAATAGATGCTCTAATAGTTGGTAGATACAGATTTTTACAGTTCTTTCTGAACCAAATAGCTGTCTATGGTACATACCATTTTTTTGTTTACTATCTTTGTAGTATGTTATGTTTTAACAGCCAATTGGTTAGTTACTTACGTTATAGGATGTAATTTACAAAAGTTTAAGACAAAATAATAATGGCGAAGGTAGTGCGATTTCCATAATGAAAGGGACAGTTATTCGACTGCCAAAATAGTTAACATTGAATGTAAGTAAACATTGTTGAGTTTTTAATCGATTATTGAAACAAATAAGGTACAACTGATTGATAAAAATTGCTTAGTTGATATAGCTTGGTAGTCCAGAGCGCGAACCACTATTATACCTGACGGAATGGCGAGAGAATACATACACAAACTAGCTTTTGCCCGCGGTTTAGCTTGCGTTGATTTTGATTGAATTTATGAATATTAAACTCAGTCAATAAAACGAAACCCTACACAACTTATTTAAATACTTCTTCACTAATTGCATATTAAGTTAAAGTATTAACCTCGCGATCTTAGTGCTCTATACAAACTTGTTACCCTATTTTACCCCTAGGGGTACAACAGGGGTTAAATATATTTTAAGTTTCTTAATACCGGACCGCTCAGATCTTATAGCTTGGGGCCCCTTCAGCTTTCCTTGTATCCAGGTCGGATTCTGCCCTCTAACACTAGAGAAAGGTAAGGTGAAATTGCAACCGTCACGTTTTGAAATTGCATTAAAAGTAAAATTTATTAGATAACATTGTTTTGGATTTTTATTTTGACGACCTCCGTAGCCGAGAGGCGAGCACGCCGGACTTGAAATAGAGTCGCCATCTCTGAGGTTCCCGGTACGATCCCCGGTCGAGTCAAAACAAACATTTCTATATTGGCTCAGGTCTGGGTGATGTGGTACCGTCGTTATTTCGAATTTCTATAACACAAATGCTTTTCGCTACTTACCTTAGGATCAGAGCAATGTATGTGATGTTGTCCAATATTTATTATTATTTATAATTAGAGGTATTTGCAGTTTTTTTTATGTGGAGTTTTCTATGAAAGAATTGGTTCCGATCCTGTGAGTAAGATCAAAACTATTTTATTAACCGACTTCAAAAAAAGGGAGAGGTTCTCAATTCGTCTGAATGTTGTTTTTTTTATTTTGTAAGTTTGTTACGCGATTACGCCGTCAATTATGGACAGATTTCAAAATTTATGTTTTAGTTTGAAAGGGTATTCTCCCGAGGTAGTCTCATTTACACCAAGTCAGATTCTGATGATGGGATCCTTGGGAAATCGAGGGCAACCCTCAATTTTTATAGGCTCCCATAATGTATTGCATATATTTTCTGACTCAATGCTGATTTTTGGGTCTGGTAATCATCATGTCATGTTGCTTACCTGAAGATAGAAGCCACAGAACTCCTTAACGGATAGGAGTTAGAAGATAATACTGCTTTTTGTCGACAGAACGTATTTCGCAGTGTGTTGAGCAGACGTGGAGCTTATGAGGTACCAGACCGCCAATTTTTATTTACTAAGGGCGTACCTGCACACCCAGTAACGAAAAAAAAAAAAAGTTCCTTTCTTAAATTGACTTTGTATTTAATGCAAGGCCTTATCCCATGGTTACGACATCAAAATAGCCGACGTTCTGGTTGGAGTGTAGGAAAACCCTCTCCTTAAGTCTTACAAATTTTCGTCGAAATATTGACCCAATATAACACCTTATTTTAATCATACCATTCGATGGGGGGTCTATAGAGGACCAACATTAGCATTACTTTGCTGTTAAGTCATTTTTGGCGGAGTTGGAAGGTGAAAACTGAAGCTTATTTTAAAGGCGTCTGGGACTTGTAATAAATTTCGTTGAAAAATTGATAATTAATAGCACCCTATTTTTATTATACCATTGGATGGGTGGTCCACAGAAGAACAACATTTGTCACTTTGCTGTAAAGTCATTTTTGGCGGAGTTAGGAGGGGGAAAATAGAGCGAATGAACACATTTTAACTCTCGATGGCTGGCACCGACTCCAAATAGAACTGATTAGATATGTTTTAGTCAATATTATTTTTCGCTTTTTAGTTTCATTTTGAAGTCGGTTTTTGGTTTTTTATATAATAACTAATTATCATTATACTGAGTAAAGATTGTTTTGCTTATAGTTACTTTAGCGAATAGAATTGACTTTTAAAGACCAGAAAACCTGAAGTGAAAAAAATACACCACAAAAATATAAAACTTTAATATTTACCAAAAAATAAACTTTTAATAGAACGTCTTTTAAAGATTTATATACTAGTGGAAGGAGATTCTAGAAAAATTATAAAAAAAAATAAAACACCAAACCAAATATACTATGACAAACGGAAGTGGAAAACGCTAAATAATATTAATAACTTACGCATTGAGAAGTAATTAACGAATTCTATTAAATAGTAATCTATACATATAAAATTATTTGTCCTGAACGACTGACTGCTGACTGACTGACTGATGGATCAACGTACAGCCTAAGCCGCTGATCGTAGAAACATGAAACTTGGAGGGTGTGTTCTTTGTATAACGAAGGCATCCGATAAGAACGGATTTTGTATTGACAACGTGATTTCTTGGTCCAATCTACTTTAAATTTTGCATAAACATTCTTAAACAAAATTAATGAAAGACGTGTTTTGTATTTTATTGAATTACATCTAACGGGGTTAAATACTGGTAGAAAGTTATTTTGGGGGTGATTTTCTTTGAAGTTGATATCAATACTCCTTCCTTAAGGCTTTAAATGACATTAAAATTTGTTTATTTTAGTGACAGTCGTCATGTCGTACATATTGTCATGTCAAACATATTTTGATGTGAGAAAAATTGTGTTCGTAACTTATTAAGAAAGTAAGGAAAGTAGGTACAAAAGTATTAGTTATTAGAGGTATAAGTTAATAAAATTAAACTTCACTAAAACGGATGAGATTTGAGAGAGAATACCAGCAAACCAAGATACCTACAGACGATGATGGTGTGAAAATGATGTGATGACGTTAGTCCACTGCTGGATATATGCCTCTTCCAGTGCACGACAATGATCTCAATCCTCGGCTTTTCTTTCCATCTATTTCCAGCAGACTTATGTAAAAAATCGCATTATGATAATTTCAGGTTTAAGTAAAAGTTTTAGCTCAAATTTTAATAAGAATAAAAATACAAATTATAATTTTTCGTAGCTATAATGTTTTTAGGTTTAAGTCAAAATCTTTATTTGCAAAATAAAATGATAAGTAAAATAGATATTTAGTATAAGAATCAGTCTCAATAATATTCTACCGGAAGAAAATGTGTGTGTGTGTGTGCATATTTGAAAATTTTATTTCCTTCATTTTCCTTAGCTTTTTAGGATTCCGTAGTCCTAACAAGGAACCCTTATAGTTTTGTCATGTCTGTCTGTCCGTCTGAGGGTTCACATGGAGACTGTTGGCACTAGAGAAGAGAGCTGTAATTTTGTGGGGTATGTTTATCAATTACGCCGACAAAGTGGTAGAATAAATTTCTAAAAAATATTCTTTTTTAGGGTACCTCTTCTACACATAAACGTGGGGATGATTTCTTTATTGTGTACTCCATCGTGTGGGGTATCGTTGAAAAGGTCCTTTAAAATGACTTCGGGGTTGCTACGACCACAGAACAGCGTAGCGAGTCTTACTTGTTCTGTGGCTACGACTATTTTTCGATTAAGGGATCCTTTTGTAAAATATTCTGACTGCTAATTTTTGTTCGGGTAGGGCACCCCCTCTAAAAGCTTAACTATTGGCTTAAAAAGTTTTGAAAAAATCATGATGATTGTGCTTTAAATAACGGTTAAGATAGATCGGTTACTTTAAAGAGTAAATAGCCGTTCAGCTTATGTAAGTATTAGAAAAAAAATCCTTAAAAGAAAACATTAAAAGTGACTGAGATGCAAATAAATAAATACAATAAAAACTCCTTCTAAAATATATTGTGGTAATGACGGGCAACTACGGAACCCTACAGTGCCCATAGCACGACACGATTCCCACTAGGCCGGTTTTAATTTAATTAATGTACTATTGTTATTTTCCTAACAACTAGCTACCATTACTAAAAAAAAAAACAATACTGATGATGCAGTTTCATAATTCCACTAAAATTATAAATATGAAAGTTTGTGAGGATGTTTGTGACTGCGATAAAATTTTGCACACGTAAAGAATTTGATCTGGATTAACATGTAGGATATTTTTTATCCCGGTTCAATGATCCTGTGGGGTATATTGAATAAACTAAAGATCGCGCGAGCGAAGCCGCGGGCAACAGCTAGTAATAATAATAAATGATTTATTTCAGACACAGGATCTATATAAATAAGTATAGTGACAGTTAATTAAGACATCGGTTCTTAAAAAAATAAAAATAAAAACTAGTGTTACGCCAGGTTATTTATAATAAAAAATATCTTATAGTTAAAAACTATAAATATAATAATCACATGACTTAATTAGTTAAATGTAACAAAATATCAAAATCTGAAAACAAAATTATATCACATGGAATTAACACACATTTATCTTGTTGAGCGAAAGACATCAACGCGTCACAAGTATGAGTTACTTGTATTCCATTTTGCAATTATTTTGTTTTTAGATTTTAATATTTTAATATTTTGTTAAATTTAACTAATTGAGTCATAAAATTATTTTATATTTATAGTAAGTTACCCTTTCTACAAGATTTTTTAGGGTTCCGTACCCAAAGGGTAAAACGGGACCATATTACTAAGGCTCCGCTGTCCGTCCGTCTGCCTGTCTGTCTGTCTGTCTGTCCGTCTGTCCGTCTGTCACCAGGCTGTATCTCATGGACCGTGATACATAGTAAGAGAGTTGAAATTTTCACAGATGATGTATTTCTGTTGCCGCTATAACAAAAAATACTAAAAAACATATTACAATATTTAAATATTTAAAGTAAGTTAGACTTTCTGCAAGAAATTTTTAAAAATACAACATTATTTTTAAAAACTAAGATGGTAACTGCGAATTGAGTTAGTGAAAAAACTACTTACATTAATTGACTTTAGAATATGAATCCGTAACCTATAGATAGATAGATGATGCCCATAGTCCAGCCGTGTCTATTAATGATGGCTGATGGGATAAAAAGGATCTAGAATGGAGGCCGATATATATTTTAATATGTGACTGGCATCAGCATTTTATCCATAATTTGAAATGTAGACATTTATTCAGAAACTACAAACTAACGAGTACATTATCAAAACAAAAATAAACTTACCTAAAATTAAAACTACCTGCTAAAAAATAAAAGCGGATGCAAAGAGACGAGAATATTTGAATTAACTATAGTACTTATAGGTTCAATCATGAACTCAAAATACAGTATGTATAATTATTTGATTAATTCTGAAATTATCGGTTGGTATTTTGATATGGTCACACCAACCAACCCATTAAAAATGGAAAACTAAACTAAATTGGGAAACAAAATAAAAGAAAAGTCATCAACACTTTCACTCGAATTAATTTGAACATACATATGATTACCCACACACATCTCATTGCATTTATATAGCTGCGTTTATTTTCCATGGTTGAAGGTACAGCTTGATGTTCAGTAAGAGCTATGCGAAGCTAGGCGTAATTCAAAATATTTTTCTGTGTGTTACCTAGTGGACTGACGGCCAAGTCAAATTTAGGAAGCAAATGGATGTAAAAAGCCACTCACTGTAGCATTCTATTAAGGACGCTTATTTTAAAAAAGCCTACGATTATAACACACACAAACAAAAAAAAACAAACCACTTTTTGCTCTAACCTTCTATTTATCCATTATGTCGTAAGTAAAAATAAGGTTTATTAGTAGATTAGTGACAAAGTACGAGTAAGTATAAAATCTACATGGTAAAGTATTAAATAATACAGAGATGATATCGGTACAAGATATCTTGTATGGTCATTTATCCTAAATCGTAGGAAACACAAAATGCACTCGATGTTTGCAAATGAGGGCGGAAAAAGCACGATTATAATCTAGTTAGAGCGAGAAACCTATAACATTTATATTTGTTCCTAAAAGGGAGAGAAAATCAATATCTTTACATCTTCAAGACGTGATACCTTAATTTCCATTTAATTGAGGTAAAGTCATAATTATTTATAATATGTATGCTTTTCATAATATGTAAGATATACGTTTTTGAAATAAATTGTAATTTAATTTAACTAAAGAACTAGTTAAACAAGAGTAAATTAAAATGTAAGAATATAAATATGGTTCAAAAATATAAAATACATGCCTCAAATAACACCAGGAAATAAAAACTAAGGTTAATCCTAATGGATTACAAATCACTTTTGATTCGATCCTAGACAAAAAGCAAAGTTTCAAGAATTTACAAGAAAATATACATAACTGATTAGTGCCAAATAAATTTATCTGGCTAATAAATATTTTTATTATTAAAACACTAACACCGTATTATTGTATAATGCAAATTCAAACGAAGATAAACAGACAAATCTACGCAAATCAAAAACTACGCAAACAACTATAAAAACAAATAAACATCAAAACTCAGCAAAGTGTTTCACACAAAGCGCAATAAAAGCAACAAAGCAGAGTTACGCCATCTTACCGCAGCTGAGAGAAACAAGTCAACAAGTATCCATTCACAAGATCACGACCGAGTTCAAGCACCGTAGTAACCTTGGCAACGAAACAGGCGCTTGCGTCGACTAGTAGTAGTTTACATAACTGAACCTTGTTTTTCTTGTAACTTGAATTTCCTTGAATAATTTTATTTGTTGATGTATTGTTTAAATTTCTAGAAGATAAACTTATAGTAGTTTGCTATGAGTGGACAAATCATTGACGTAGCAATAACTTTAGGATATTATTAATACTCTTTTTCATCATTGCGTATGGAAATCATCCTGTGTGGATCAAACATTGATTTCAGATTTTTATCCAAGCAAGAGGTGGCTGGATAATCCGATTATAGATAGATGATAGATACTCTTTATTGCACACCAAACAAAGAAGTTACAGTTGATATTCACAGAAAGATGTACAATTTATCCACCAAGATAAGAGCGAAGTGGAAATTCGTTAACCACATGGGAAAATTTCTAGTCACAGATGTCTGTGGTGACTTCCGTTATCACCATTTTATGGAGGTGGTGATTAGTTTTCCTGTAGTTAATTATATTTGACTTTAACGACATACCTAAAATATAGGATGTACAAGAGAATAGGACACTCCTTCAAACCACGTGATCACCTTGACGTATGCGACAGCCTTTTATATGGGAGCAACATCGAAATCAAGAATTTTTTTCTAGCTTCTCCATACAAACTCACTCGCATACCTCGATGATAATGTACAGCCCCTGTAGCACGATCAACAAAACACGATATGATATAGCGATTTATCGCCTATTTACTTTCAAAATATGATAACATAGCCGCCATCTTAAACTTTTATTGAAACAGTAAGCATGTCCGTGCCGGCGAAGTCACAGTTAAGCTCGCTTTTTTGATAAAAGTTCATATTTTAACAAAAAATATGCGATAAATCGCTATATCGTATCGTATCATATCGTGTTTTGTTGGACATGCTAGAGGGGCAGAGCATCTGAAAAAAAAACACGATTTCGATGTTGCTCCCATAGAAATAACTTTTGTACATAACCAGGTGATCACGTGGTTTGAAGGAGTGTTCTATTCTCTTGTACACCCTGTATATTTAGAGTATTCCTAGCAAGGCTATTTCGTTATAATGGTATAATATTTAAAGTAAGGAGGTACCTTTTAATTTTGTTCATTGCTTTTCAAACAATTTTTAAAACAAAAACTATCGCAACTGAAACAAGTGACGATCCCAGCGAATAAAAATACTAAAACAGTACGTAGTATAATACTATATCTGTGCTAAAACTAACCTACCTCAATAAAAAACTTCAACGGATTATCAAAATAAAGCAATAAGATGCAAAAGAAATAAAACCTAAGTTCAACGACATGAAAATTGCGCACGCGCGGCGAAGCCTTGAACCTTGTTTTATTTGTAAACAAAAATGGCCGTGGGTTTAGTTCTGGGCGCCTCTAAGAGGTGGCGTTGTAAAGCAAGGTTGTATCGATTTTGATTGAGAATAAGCACACGCATAGGTGATGATAAAAAGAAAGTTTGAAAGGCGCAAAGAAAGTTGATGTGATCTAAAAGTCATAGATGGCGATAAGTACGATTTTGAAGTTTTTGGGACCAATTACGTGATAAATTAACTTCGAAAGCTTTAAGATATTTGCTTTTTTATACTTAAAATACCTATTTCTTAGTATTTATTACTTAAGTCAGACCTAGAAGAAAATAATTATGCTAGTTAGAACAATTTCTAATGACATATAAGCCGAAGTTCAAACGCAGGTAGAAGCTTGACTAGACAAACTGGCTTGAAAGTTACTTTTCTTATTATTGCTAAGTAGCCATAAAAGGCTGTTATACCATCATAGATTAACTAGCTAAATCATAGTTGCAAACTATACAAGTACTTATAATTTAGGAGAAACTTAATGTAAAATAAAATCGTCAACATCTTTAATAGTTTCATAACCTATATCCAATGCATAAGTATACATACTATAAGGTTAAACTTTTGTTATTGCATGCGGTGCTAGGTTAGGTTAGGTTACCATGACCATATGCTGAAACCTAGCCGATAATACCCTATACACCTTTTGATGACAGTTTGTTCTTTATTAAACACCTTTTATAATCTCCTCTTAATAAATTCTTTCTTTTTCTACATGTTGCATCTAGACTATTTAGAGTCTTATTACAAATTATTATTAGTTTTGCGGTTTTTTGGTGATTACTGGTCATTTAAAAGATAAATCGAAAATGTGAGGCCATAATTTTTTTATAGGCCTTTTAAGCCAAGACCATATTATAATAATGAGTACCTAGACAGGCTGCGGCATGAGGCCTAGGTGCCTAAGCCCAAGAGATGAGTTTCACCACAAGCTTTTTTTACCTAAATCATGGATGTCTTAAGATACATAGTCTAATTGCCTTAATATACCTAACGTATACTAATTTGTAGAGTTGATGCGGTCTCCAATTTATATTATCTGAGCACCATATGATCACAACATAACAAACTACTAAGTAAATTTTCGTCTCACAACACTATGCCGTACCGTAAATATCTTACTTCATATTTACATACACACTTTACTAAAACTCAATGGTATCCAAATGAAGGTAATCAGACCACCTCTCTACCATTCAAAACGTTCTATGCGTCGCTCAATGAAAATATTCCATCGGAATTCTACTTCACTATCTCACTATGTATTAGGAACACGGTGTATTCGACATATAAATCGATTCTGGGCGCGGCCATACTAGTTTATTGTAGGTTACCGTGTTTTAGAGTTTAAATGTAAGGGCCGTACCTTTCTATTCTTGCTTTTAGAAGATATAGAAGCAATTAAAGGGTGATTCTAAGTCTGGTTTTTTATGACCTTCGTCATTGAACACGGTTTCATAATATAATGATGAAGAAATTGCCTTACATACCTCATTGGAGTGATGTCATTAATCGACATTAGTATGCACAGAGACCATTCTGAATGATTGCTTAGTCTGACATATCTATAGGTAAAGTTTGTAAGTTAAGATATTATTTTGGCAGAGAGTATCCGCTCAAAATAATTATTTGACCAATAATTAGAAGAAAATGTTTAACCACTTATACTTACTTACAACTTTAATACTTATGAAAGTTGATTTTCAATAGATTAGGTAGACGACGTATTTTATAAATAAAATAAAATCTAAAAAGCATTTTATAAGCTTAAGCTCGAATACGCAATTTTGCGGGGATTCAATAATCCAAGCTTTAGAAACTCTTATTATTTATATCTGGTATAAAAACAGTCGCCTTTTAGGTAGCGGATAAATGATTTGCAGGAAAAAGTTTCAACAATATTTGAAGTATTATTTAGAAGAGGTTTTGATTTTGAACATTGATGTCACTATCAAGCAATGACTGCTCTGCTGTGGTCTTAACCCACTTTAAACATATCTCGATTCTTTCAAGTAGGGTCCAACAAAAAACCATTTTCTCAGTCATACAATTCATTTGATCACCAATGTTAACGCCGTAGAACTGTTTCAACAATGTGGTTAGCAGAGCATATCTTTGCTACGCCTGCAATTTGATTGTGGCTATTAAATCAATACCGTTCTATATCCATGGCAAAATAAAGGTTTGACGACCACCTGGTCTAGTGGTGCACGGCCCAGTCTACAATGTTAGATTCATTACCGCAAGGGGCAAAGATTATTTTTCATATTTTATATAGTTGCAGCTTCACAGTAATAATATTTGTGAGAAGTACCTACCATGAATTACCTATGTTTAATAACATGTTAGCATAGAAAGAACATAAAAAAGAAATAACTTTTCCATCCTACTGTTAAACGTTTATTTGTATTTCCTTGTACCGTTGACCTAGGCTTGTCCGTGCATGCTTAACCACTCGAGTGCAATAGTATGTACGAAATGGAAAGCAGTTGTTTTATGGACCATTGTTAAGAGCTTTACTTTCCGATATTGCCTTAAACACTTTCGAGGAGATACGTCTGGAATATTGAATATTTTAATGCTTTTGTAGCAAAGTGACTTGTCTATGAATTAAAAAGCATTAGACATAAAGTCTTTCTTGTAGCTGGCGACTAAAGTTAATAAACTAAATATTTACAAAATTTGTATCAAACAGTAGTATTGGTTTAGAAGATTAACGAACTTTCGAATTATTTATTTTATTTACGCATCGTTGTAAATTCGCCTCAATTGTTTTTGTGACTGTAATTTACTAAAAAATGAATATTTATAGATAATCACTTTTATCATTATTTTATTCATTATTACATCTGTTATTAGCATCTAGACGTGATTTGACGTCTTGATGCTAATAACTCCAGTTATGAATGAAAACCTGAAAACATTATCGTCAAATCGAATCTCCCGCACTAAGGTTTATACGTTTTGTCGCATTCCCAAAACTTTGATACACACACTTTTTCTTTTTACTCATTACGATATTATAGGACAAATAAGTTAAAACCATAACTAGGCGTAATTTGTCATACCATATTTTGTAATAGTTTTGTAATTTTTGTTACAATTTCTTTCAAATATTAAACTGATTTGTATAAAAGTAACTTATTTTTTTAATATTCTTATGGGGTTTGAACTCGTTTCTAGAAAAAAAAAAAGAGCCAAGTTTATGTTATACTTTTACAAAAAAAAACAGGAACTATACATTGTTTCAAATCTTAACTTACCATCGAATCCAATGCTGCACATAAAATTCCATGAAATTGTACCTACCATTACTCTATGTCATCAAATTCCTACATGTACATTATTTCCCATACAGATCACGACCCCCAGAACACGCCTTCTAAAGTACTATTTACCATTATTTAAATGTAAATAATCAAGAATAATTCTAGAAATATCTAGAAAGGGCAATTGCATAGCCTTGAAACTTTCACCGTTCAGTTCCGTTTGGAGGCCTATAATTTGTGAACACATGTTTGGTGAATATAGGTACCTATACAATGAATTCATAAGTAAGACCAATATTCTGATTTAAAGCTTTTAATTTTAAAAGCCATGAAATGAAAGATTGAATTTAAAATAAAATAAAAAAGAGCATGTAAACTGTAATTTGTTATAATACCAAATAATTACAGACAAAATGAAATTCCTTAAACAAAAAAACTGTCACCAAAAACTTTAAATGATGCGGTCTCAAATACTTAAAAAATAATTTAATTTAATAATATATATACGTAAATATATTATTGATGCCTAATGAAAAATAGGTTATAAGTATGAAATATTTGCTATTGACTATTATTTTTTCTTACAAAGAGGCGTATTTTATCATATTCCGTGTTCTAAGTGTCTTAGTTTCACTTTTTTTTGTATTATATTTTATAATGCGTTTTGCGACTGTGAAGGTATAAAATATTATTATATATTTTTTTATTAAATTCTCAACCCCTAACATTGCAGTTATAAGACTATAATATGTTTCTATTAAATTCATTATTGATGATTTTGGATATTTACCTCACTAGTTCAAGTACTAAAAAAAGTACCATCATAAAATGTTTAAGCAAATGTCAATAAAATGCTATGGTAATTACTTTTATCATCTACTTAGGTACAGTATCGTAACACTAAGGTGTTTGACGATCGTCTTGTGTTGTGGTTGGCGCTCCGGACAACAAAACCGGACGATTGCGGGTTCGAATCCTGCAAGGGGCAAATGTTTGTGCGGAGATCATAAGCACTTGTACATAATCATGGTTGTTTGTACACGTATTCAAGTATATTTACTTAGTTCTAGTCACCATAAAAAAACGCTTAGTATAGGGTAGATAAATTAGTGCGAATTCGGAAAAAAATATTTATCATCGTTCCAGATTAATATGTTCATAATGTTTATCAGTATTTTTTGTTTAGTTGAATATATTTTTTAAATATATTTTGTTTATAATCTTTTATACCACAACTTTCTGTGTTTCTGTTGATTCATAATAATTTAATGACGCAACATCTAGTCGAGAGATCATTCTTAAATCATACATTGCTCAAAATGCGTGGCCAGCTAGTTTTATGCTTATGCTATTTGGCTTTGTATATATTTGTGTAGTTAAATAAAACGAGTTAAATAATATATGACTTTTATCTTTTATTTTTATTTGAGGGTGGTTTGTTATTATTATTTATCTATTCTAGGAAAATAAAGAAGAAATGATTTATTACAGTTATGAAGAGCATCACCTAAAATATTTATAATACATATTTACATAATATTCATATATATAATATATAGTAGTATTATAATAATAGTATTGCATATATAATTATAAAAAACGAAGATGCAAAAAACAATATTTTACGTAAATACTTTCATACGGAGCATATTTACAAAAGCGATACGATACTATACTTTTAAATAGACATAAGAATAAACACAATATTATAGATAAGACTAGAAGAGATTGAACACTTTGACTAATAAAACAAAAAGAACATAAAAAATAAAATAATTAAAGCTATGCGCAACTTATTCAAGTTACTTATACTCGTATAAAAAGTCTTAACTAAAAACAGGTACTTTGTATATATATAGATAAAAATCATAAAGAAACGGCGATGCTTTGGAAATCAGAGACAAGATGCACTAGTTCGCAGTTGAATAAATTAAATAACAAACGTTTAATAATTTAAATAAATTAATAAATAATAACTTAAAATCTCGATCTGAGGTCCGTACAAGACTAACCAGAGATTAAAACAATGACGTAACATCTACGGATGAGAGTCTACTAAAGTTATCTTAGGTTTCAGTTTGAGTAGGCGCTGTAGGCCAGATTCTGGGCGTCAGATGACCGGCCCCATCCACCGTGGCTGGAGCCACCATGGCTGAAGTGTTCATCGTGATGAGGGTGGGCTACAACTTCATAGCTTTCATGATGATCGTTCTTGGACAGCAACTTCTTGAGGAGGAGCAGAGCTGAGGCGAGGAGAGCTGCCTTCGCCAGCATCAGACCCTTGACAGCAGCAAAAGCGATGACTCCGAGGAAGAGAGGGATCAGAGATTGGATCTTCAGTTGCACGAGAGCCAGGATGGGAAGCAGCTGCTTCAACTTCTTCTTCTTACCACGGCCTAGAATAAAACACAAATTGTACTACTTGTAACTGCAAGTTCTATGTTGAGAAAATTCTTATTAGGAGTATGGGAATGCAATACTACAAAAGTGCCTTAGAAATTTGTATTCCCACATAATACATGCTACGGTGTATCTGAGTCGAAGTCCACATCTGATTTGAATTCAAAGCGTTCTAAAATTTAATCAGTATCACTTTCATTGAAATTCATGTAGTTACGTTCGGTTTGCATAACATCCTCATTCGGGTAGAAAGTGTATGAATTACCGGACGCTGTTTGAAAGCTCTGGGCCTACTTCCATAGTTTGTTGACAAGATTCCGCCTGGAGCGGGACTTTTACTCAAATCTCAATCAAGATTTCGATCACGGTGCGAGCTAACGGAACTATAAACGAGTTGAGTAGTCCTACATACGAGTGTAAGGTACTATGGAAATCTAGCAGAAACTAGACTTAGACAGCTTTCCACCATAATCAACCTGTTAATAGGTTAGAGAAACTCAACTGGACCTGTTTGGTCTAAGAGATTTCTAGTGTCGTCTTTTTATGGTGTTTGACTGGATACGGATGTCCGTTTAAGAATTTTCTCATCCTCAGTCAGCTCCGTGGATACACCTACATATGTTATAAGTATATAATTAATATCCAGACGGACTTTCTATTTTAAATTCTCATCATGTGCTCACTGAACCGGTTTCGAGCAACTTTTTTTGTAATTCGCCGAGCGTTATGAACAATTATAATATGAACACGACTACAATGTTTTATATAACATCCAACTTTTTACTTTTACGCCCGTAAACCATTTATGCAGCTCTCACAATTTTATTATCTCGAATAAATTAAAGTAGTTTTCCCAAAACTGTTTTAGTAAAACCTCGTTACTGTAAGTACAAATTAAAACGACAATTATTTTAATCAAAACCTATTTCTGTTGAATCAAAACGGACCTACGATGAAAAAATTACACGCTCTTGAGACCCGAATTTTTAGAGGCGGCGTTCATGACATAAAAACTAGTTATACTAATACAAATGAATTTTACACATTCGTTATCTAATAGCTGATGTAATAGCTTTGTGTGACCGATTGTATAGTTTTACAATGGATAGTTAGTTACGCTGCGTGATAGATTTCATTAATTTTTTGCCATAATCAAATGACTTGACACAGTATAATGTTTCGATTTTTACACAGTCATGATTATGACATTTTGGACACATTGCTAATGAATTTTAGAAATTATGTCATGTGTTCTAAATTTCGCTTACTTTGTTCGGTGATTTTATACTTTTTCATTGTTAAGAAATTATTGGACAGCTGTTTATCCCTTGTCAATATTTGGGAACTGGCCATTATTATGGCTGACAACTTTCACTTTTGATTGTAAATTGGCCACTTACAAAAACCACACCGGATGAAAAAGAGCAACTGTATTATTATCTTGGCTAATTTGTACTACAACATGGGCCAATTAGGCGTAGTTTCTAAATAGCATGTCGTTGCTATTTTATTTAGGACCAATTTTAGAATAGATTAATGTATCATTTAATAATATAAAATCTGGTATTGAAATTAGATTTTTCGAACTTAACGAAAGCGTGTCAGTAGATTATCTACTACTTATTATCTTCTTTTCTATTATTAAACAGTCCATTTGCCAATTATTGAAAACCTTTGTTTTTTTGTGATTTCAATGGAGTGTCAAGAATTATTTTCTAAGACATTTAAGACAAATTTTTGATAAAACTTCCTCAAACATACAAACATTGACCCAAATATTACCCACCCGTAAAGATAAAAGACCAAACAATCGTAAACCAGAAAAATAATAACCAAACACGATATAACGTCGCGTGTAACGAACTGAATAGAAGTTTCATTCAACGATGCCTTACATAATACCTTGTGCGTGACTCAGACATTAAAGTTCAAGAAAAAGGTTTAAAACAACTGGAGTCTCTGTTCCTTTTCTCTATTTTTAGATTTAGATATAAATCTGAAATACATTTTTAATTTGCTCGAGATGCAGGTGGTTAAGTCAAATAATTACTGTAGCGTCTAAGTTTTTTTACGTTATTGTAATTGAAAATATCATTGTTTTCCTTTTTGTTGTTTCTTTTGCTTCTAATAGAAGTAAATTGCTGAGAACTTTGGCAAAAATTGTTTGCTAATAACGAGAGCATTAAAAACCTTAATTGGCCTATCAATTAAATAAACCATTTAGATAACATTTTAAATAGTGCTGTATACAATTTGTTGGCTACATTTTTATCTGTTTTATATTATTTACTCCTAGTTTTGAAACCTAATCTAGGTCTCATAATTCTTTAATTGATTAAAGTTAAGCTTTAAGTCATTTATTGTTTGTGAGCATGTTATTTAAAACAAATAAACTGATACAGTTTGTTTCAATGTACATAATTTGTCAGAAACCAAAAAAAAAGTCCAACTAACCTTCTTCGAGAGACCGCTTGACATCCTCAACAGTACTTTTAGGTACGCGCAACTGAACGACGTGGTTTTCCAAGAAATCTGCTGCAGCATCTAACAGCCTGTTTTCCACCTGGCTTTCTCTGGCCCTGGGTTCTTCTGGGAGGGGTTCGAAGGACCTGGCAGACCTAGGAGATCCTGTGCCAAGTAAGCTGATGCCATCAGTGATGCTTACTTCCCGAGCGGAGTTGATGTTTTCTACATATCTTAGTGCTCTTTCCTGTGAAACAAAAGGGGAATTAGTAACATGTCTTGAATCATAACAAGGTTGAGACAAGACGACAAAGTTATAGATTTGGTGAATTTTATCAGTAATGCAAGCGTCTCTTGAATACACCAGGATTCTACAGATGTTCATATTCTAAATGTGGATGAAATATTTTAATTTTGTGAAAAAGAATTCTTTAAAAATCCTAAAATTCCCATGACTTTAAGCGACTTACGACTAAGCTTTAGCAAATTATTTTCTTTACTGGTAACACTGGTAGTACATTCGCTACTCTGACTTTCAAAGTAGATCATCTTAATCTTAATTATGATGACCGTTGTATTACTGTAAAAAAAAATTGGTTGTTGTAACTGTTAGGCGCAAGAAATATCCTTCTATCTCGATTACTGTACAACCAAATGAAACGTGAGGATAAAATCGAGCTTAATCCAACCGATAAAGTTGCAAACCAAATCGATTAAGATGTAAGCTCTATCAACTATGAGTTAAAGATAGTTTAACGATTGGTATAACTTTTTATGATCGATATATATTTCAATTGGTAAAGAATAAATCGTCAGTATTTACTGAACACTAACACTGAACTAAAAAAATATTACACATAAGTGTAACTTACTTATGTGTAATATTTTTTTAGTATTTGCCATGCCACGGCCTTTTAAATTTAGAAATAAGGACAGTACTTTTGAAGCACTAATGAGGGATCATTTTGTTGGAATAACTAAATGGAATATCTAAAACTTTTATCAAATGTAATAACAAAACACTCAACCGCGCATTGACGACAGCACTCAATCAAATTAATAATCTAATTAAAATCTATCCCGTTAATTAAACAAGCACTTAAGTCCTTAACCCTTTCACTACACAATCACACACACCTTTAAACACAACCCGACGTCTTCCTCAGAACAGCTTTTGACCACCCCAATGACCGAGTTGACCACATCGTCGTCACCAGCTGGCTTGCTGCTGACCACAGCTACTGCTGCCAGGATGAGCACTAAGGTCTTCATTGCTTCCTTCGTGGTGGTAAATGGAATGTAATGTTTCAGTGTAGATCGGTGGTTTTATTTCGCGCTCCCCCACTGCGGATTGTGCGTACTGAATGCGGCGTACGTACGATTGGGCTTGGTATGTGTAGAGGCGGCGCAATTATATGCGTAGTTGTAGCGGACTAGTCTGTCACAATATATCCAGAGGTACGACATAGGTAAATTAATGCTTGCTGTATATGATACGTAGCCGACAATACTGTAAAATTGACTATTATGATGTGAAAAATTGAACATGAAAGTAAGTAGAAAGCGAAAATGTAAACCATTTTATTTTATTTTATTTATAACGTTATAATAAAAAATTGTATACAATTTAATAATGACAACTTATTAAAGCTTAAGATGTAACCCAGTGTGAATTAGTGCAACTGTCCATAATTTGACTCAATTAGATGCATAAAATAAATAATGTGCAAAAAAGTTTCGTCATGGAACCAAACTATACCAACGTAGTTAGACTTTTCTAAGCTAAGACAGTAATTGAGAGTAATTAAAGAACACTCAATATCCTTGATATTTTTTTCTGAAATCCATAAATAATTATTTAAGATGTAGATTAAATTAAAACGCCAATATTTACTTATAACTAAAACTTATAATAACGGGTTTAAACGTGACGTACTATATTATGCAATAGTATTGATACTACTTACATTCCTCGACGTTTCGACCAATATTTACTTACTACAGCAATTAGAATTCATGAGCCCTGATTTAATAATTATAGATTTAATATCATCTGTTCCTTAAAGCAGCTTAGTAAATATAATTTCTAGCACCATCACAACATTTACATAGATACACAATCGTTTCTATATTTATATTTTTCGAAATGGTTTTAATATTCAACAGTTAAAACAAAAAAAAACTAATTGTAACGTTTTGCCAGCTCTAACCATTTCTATAGCTGTCAGCACTTGTAGTTCACATGCTCTAGGAGTTACTTGATTGGTCCGCCCATCCGATCCGTCCACGGCAATTTTACGCGAATTAATATTTTACGCTAGGTAGGTATGTTTTCTATAATTGCATAACTCCCCCAAAACGCAGGTGTTCGATTCATAAGTTTTTTGAATTTATAATTTTGTATCGTGATTGAAATTTTGATTTTATTGTGTAATCTGTCTGCATTTTAATATGTCTATGACGTAAGCCTTTTCACCGACAGACGCCGAATTCGGAAAGGAGTTCGAGCGAATTTAATATTTGGACTAATTAATGTGAAATATGATGTTCTGCCGAGGTCTTTTTATTTAAGTATAATTTTGTATTTTTTTAAATCATCGGAAATAAGAGAAATAATTATAAGTAGAAAATTATTATGATTGTTATTTTGAATGAATTAATTTGGTTTATTTTCGTTTAGTTCAAAGTTAATCTAATTAATTGTAAAGCATTTATGATCTAATCAGGATTATACATTTTTTTTTTACTTTTTTAGTTATTTATGGCATAAGGGGTGGGGGGTTTTCAGGTAAACGTGTGTTAAATTGGAAATCAGGTTGAATTTTAAAATGACAAGGGTTTGTTTTAAATAAAATGTCATTATAGGGAATCACGGTATAGTGCATTTGGCAAGATAATAAAGCATTTTTATTTACGAGAAATTATTTCCGTAACGTACTTTCTTGCAAAAATTGTTTATGTGAGAAAACTAGTTAAACTGCATAATTTCATCTTCTAGTAGACAGGCATATTCCAGACATTCTAGGCCAAGTTAGATATCATCTTAGACTATAACTACAAACGACATTAAACTCAGTATGATAAGTGATTGTTGTTTTTCAATTTTAATAAACTATAGCTTAAAAATGTAAAGACATTTTTTATAAGAATAAAGGAATATTTATCTATAAAAAACTATACATTTTCGTGTGTTTTTACACTAATAATTCTATTTATATAACTGCCTACCTACAGTGCCTACTGTCTCAGGCGAGAATCAAATCGACAGCACATCAGACTAGTATTTTAATGTCTTAAATCACTGACACACTTTTAACAACATGTGTCGTAAAGAAATGAAATGAAATGAAAAATTGGTTTATTGTTATCACAGCGTTATAAACATACATTTACTTATATACTAATTTAAACTTATTACGAAAGCATTTGGAGGTGACTCAGCTTGTGCTGATATGGGAACGCGATCCCACACTGCGCTAGTTTTCAGCCACTCCCAATTCTCTTCTGATGTTAGGCTAGAAGCGACTAGAATACTAGAAATTAGAATAGAATAGAATATAATAAAATAGAATACGAATTTGAAAAGCTAGTTGTCGCTTATTACTAGTAATAAAATATGCGACAACACCACACAAAATATCTACAAATAGTAAAGAATTGAAAAATCCGAGCTAATTTGGAAAAATAAATCCTAGATTGACCCTGGCCGGGAATCCGAACCCACCCCAAAAAACAATCGGCACCGTTATTACGTATCCTGCAAAAGCAATGCGATCACGAAAATTGAGCAATTCTGGCTTTAAAATCGCAAATTGACAACAAAAATGAAAAACAAAGCAATGTACAGTATGTATCTATGTATGTATGTATGTGCTGCCCATAGATATTGAATTTTTGACACTAAGCATCAATCGGGCGATGACGGCGCGATTATTGCTGATTGCTAATCTTAAGATAATAAGGGTGCCTAAGGATCAGACTAGATAAATATTGACACACTTGATTTGTTGTTAAAACGCATATTTTATATCGATGATAATACGCAAAGCTGCTGGCAGCTCATGGAAAAAAAATGCCAAAAATCAGGCCCAGAATCGGAAGGGGATTTACTTCTTTCGAGTCAATCCAATTTAATTCAATTCTTTGTTGCTTTTCCACAATGTACATAAAGGTCTTAACAATTAAAATACATATCATTATGGGCCTTGTCTGGCACAGCAACACAATGGATGTGACCATTGACATTTTATAATAATGCAAAGCATGCATTTTATATGGTTATGTACTATTAATGTAAAGGTATAAGTTAAAAATATAAAAACATACATTAACGTCAACGGTGATTCAAGATGGACTTTGACCTAAGCCTGTCTACTGCAGCATTTTGTGCTGTTTAGTCATTTGTCTCACTCTGTTTAGTCACCCCTCTTACAGGTGTAGGGACAATGAACCAGGATTTTAATTTTTAAGTACTGCACCCCAATCACATCCACTCTGCCACACACAGAGACAATATAGAAAAGTTCGAATTCTACATTGACCCGACCGGGGATCGAACCCGGAACCTCAGAGTTGGCGACGCCATATAGTCCGGCGTGCTCGCCTCTCAGCCACGGAGGTCGTCAATATATAACACAAAGTATTGAGGTTTTATGTCGTAGAAACTTTAATATAAGTTATTTTTTTAAGTGCTTTACAGGTTGTGATTTCAATATGTGCAGTACTTACAAAGGTGATTCTTTACCTTATGCTGATCACGACTCACGAAAAAAATGACTTTAATAAACATAATTTTTAAATAATTAATTAACAAAATTTCAGAATGCCCCTTATTTATTTGCGAATAGTCAACACTACGCGCAGAAAACGATGCGATCACTTCAATACCTACGAAGTACGAAGGCATCGCAATCCTTGTGTTTACCCGCTTCGAACGCTTCGAAACGCGGGACAGCGCATGTGATCGTGTGAAAAAAATATTTGAAGTCATTTTTTTCGTGATTCGTGATCAGCATAAGGTAAAGAATCACCTCTGTACTGCACATATTGAAATCTACACCCTGTATAATGAGACTGGCAAGGAAATTTATTTTCACTGTCGAATAAATGTTAATTAGCAAAATCAAGTCATCTCCTCTAATGCAGCGAACATTACGATTGATTTTACTCAATGACTTGCAAATCAACAACCAATTGTAGCCGTAAAAATAATGTCTGACAAGTCACTGATTGGATTTCAGAAATATTGTTATTTTATAATACTCGCGCCTGTTTATTAAATCATTTATGATTTACGTAAGCTTGTCAGTCATAAAGACAATTTCGATGTGACTAGGTACATGATTTTTAATTATGCCTTATAATGTCGCAGAACATATAACTTTACATTTGTTCTTATAAAACTAAAGCACTTGTTATAGAAATCACAAATAACGACAGCACAACAACACCCAGACCCGCGACAACATAGAAATGTCCGTTTTCTACATTGAAGAGCAGGAGTCAAACCTGGGACCTCAGAGATGGCAACGCCAAGTCCGGCGAAATCGTCTCTCGGATACAAAGGTCGTCAATTATGAGGTAACAAGCTATCAAGCTTTCCTCTGAGTCAAAGATTTTGTTTTATTGGCGGTCAAACTATACATTCTGGATAAATAGAAGTTGCAGAGTGTCTATGAACGAGTGGTGGGAATTATTACCAATTAAGGTTACTTTTAGGGTTCCGTATCCAAAGGGTACAACGGGAGCATAGGCTCTCGTAATAGTACTAATACTCAGCGAAGTATTATTACTATTACGGACAGCGGTCCGTCTGTCACCAGACTGTATTGCATGAACCGTAATAGTTAGACAGTCGACATTTTCACAGATGATGTATTTCTGATGCCGCTATAACAACAATCGTAAAGTAAAAAACAGAATAAAATAAATATTTAAGGCTTCCTTATAGACACGTTTTTTTTACTGTTTTTATAGATAATAGTATGGAACCCTTCGTGCGCGTGTAGGACTTGCACTTGGCTGGTTTTTTAAACTCTTTGAATTAACTTGGGCCTCTATGTATAGAAGATGATTCTGGAAATATTGATCATCTAGTACCTTGTGACAAAAGAATTTTAATTCTTCAACTCACGACCAAATCTACTTTGAAATACATTTAATGTGCAATTGTGTTGTGGTGTATTAATTGTATAAATCAAAATACCGCTTAAAACGAAACACATAGCTTTCTATGGTTAGTTAAGGCCTTCAAACACCTTAAAATCAAGGCCAGATGGTATCAAAATTTTAATCGCAAACTCCAATTTTTATTTACAAACGATTTGAGTCAAAAAACCGTTACTACTTTTAATTAACACTCTGTACGCACTTACAATTAACACTCTGTTTCATCTCCTATAAAATTATCAAATCAAATTACCATTTTAATTGTTTCTATTTACATTTTACAGATACTTCTAGTGTTGGGACAAAACGTTTAATAGACTTTTACATAATCTTGATGAAAGACATTGACATAATGTCGTCGTTTAATCGTCATTAAACATTTAAGAAAATATGGATAAGATAATTGCTATTTAGCACACCAGTTAAAATGTGGCAGAAAGTTTAAAAAAATAGACAGATACGCTTTTGGTAATACTGATACAATTATGTCATCAATAATTGTACTTGTTTATTTGTTTTTTAATTTACTGTAAGCTTGTTAAAGTACAATTATTACATCTTTACTTTATAGTTTCGTTAAACTTTATTAAAAATAAGTTTACTATCATAATATTGAGTCTATCGATCAACTCTAGATTTGGATATCCAATCGATAGTACGTATTATCGATGCAGGTTGACACACACAATGAACTCTATCGATGCCTAGTCAAATTATCTATAGTTTCGCATCACTAGTCACGTTTACTAAGTTTACTTAGTACTTGAAGACCATCGGTTACTTTCACTACAATAGCATTCCGTGGCATTGTTACCTAATTTCCTTTTCCCTTATTTATAATCACGCTATTGGCTACGAGAACCGTAATAAAGTAATAATCACGAAAACATAATTAGGTTGAATTGGCTTTTATAGCTTAATGCAAGGCATTCAAGATACAAAACATATTAAATTTATAAAAAATACAATTTTGAGATATTTGTAATTATTTTTGGATTCGTCTTAACAAAATTTCCGGCTTCATGTTTCCGTTTGAAATAGAAATAGTTTATGCCGTTAAACAGGGTACACTGAATGTCTTACAATAATAGTTTAATGTTTGGCCCATTAAGCGTAACTTTTTAATAAACTCAGCACCCACTGACCAAACATCTCAAAACAAAAATATAGCATCCTTGTGTTACGTGGTAGGTAGGTATTTAATTTTCCAGGCGCTTCTCAGCACAATCAGGCCGGCGACAATTAACAGAAAACATTACTCGAATCAGAAATGTAACCTCGGGAACATCTAACTTGGGTTCTAAGACCTAGTAGGGTAAGGTTCATGGGTAATTAATTTATTAATCGGATACCTTTAAACGAGCAATTCTTGTGTACATTATTATAAATACAATCTACATATCGAAAACGGCTCCAAGGATAATCATAAAATTTTGTTTGTATGAGGTTTCGGGGGTCAAAAATCGACCTAGCTAGGCTAACAAAAGTACCCAGCAAATGTCACCCAGGTACTTAATAATTTAATGAAGTAAAGAGGCATCATGTTTCATTGTTAGTTTAATATTATACATCTATGAGTGACTGAGGAACGCAGTATTTGACATTATTTTTTACGAGACCTCCTAAATACAAGCATTTGATGATACGAACTACACGGAAAGTGTTTATAGAGTTTCAAACTATCGAAACATGTTTTGGATGTCTATAGGATAAATGCTTCATTTTCCTTTTAGTGGTTTCCACCATAGAAGTCTCTGTTCCGGATGGTTTTAAGTGAAATCACAATGTATTTCTCTTGATTTCTCTTGTTTTTCGTAATCCGTAGCCAGTGGCTAGTATAAGTAAAAGTAAGATTTGACCAGCCAGCTAATTAAAAGCCTCTTTGTTAATTATTTCAAGTCTCGCAAATGTGTAAATTTCTCCGCGTGACTTATTTTAATTGCGAGCATTTAGAAGTCAGTTTACAGTCGGACGTTTTGAAGATAGCCTTATTTGTTTAGGCAAAAAAGGAGTAGCGTTCATTTGGTGACAAATAGATAAATATACAACACACCATGGTCTCGAAGAAAATACTTTTTATGTTCTTATGTTCCGAGATACCAGACAATAAATTTTGGCCTGAGTCTCATAATCTTAGGCAATTGAAAAAAGATTGTTAAATGAATTAATCGCACCTAGTATCAAACTGACTGACTAAACCTTGCTGGTAGCAAAAATGATAATAAAAATGATTTCTCACGACCAAACAAACTTGTATTATGGCGACAAGACAACAACGGATAGGTACCTATACAACGTTAAATGTATTAAATTACATATAACACTCAGTTGCAAATTCTTTTGCTTAACACAAACACAGTCAGGGATTTGAACCCGCGACCGCTTGCCTTTCGAAGCGAAAGCACTACATCAAGACATTTTGTATACTATACTCGATTCTGAATTAAATTCAAATTCAAATGCGTTTATTGCAAATTAAGTGTATACAGAGATCTTAAACTATTATCATGGAGCTTAAAAGTACTTAATTACCCTTATTCTAAAACTATTAATATAATATTATTATTCAAAAGTTATTCTAAAAACTATATTATTTCCTAGAAATTATATACATAATAATAATATAGGGAGTTAAGTATCTAACCGAAAAGTAACATCAGTCTAGGTATTATTATTTTCAACTTTGTTAACTTTTTTTTTTATTATTACATTTTTGACTATTTAACTATTACTTGCTTAGTGTGAAAAGAATCCTGTAAAAGGTGGGTACTTTCTTAAACACGCTGGATATACTACAAGCACGAACCAAATTTAAATGGGTGATAGCAGTAAAGAAACTGAGGAAGCTACTCAGCTTTTTAATCCAAGTGCCATAATAATTAGCGCGTTGATCTCTCACCTCTATTAGAGAGCCGCATAACTCAATAATTAGACATATACTTATCGAAGCAAACCGTATATTAGAACTCGTAATGGAAGACATAAAGCTGATGAAAGTTTCATTATGGCATCGCGAGTAACAAATTATCTCGCGGTCGAATCGTCGCGTGACACGCCTGATCAATCACGATCTGAGTTGCGAAATAGAGCTTATTTGGATGCGGTATTGGTGTTGGGTATATGTTGGAGACCCACGGTACTAATGCATTTATATTGGCCGAACTGGGCAGTAAGACGCGTGTTTATTTTAACGATATGGCTAAGGATTACCAGGCGAACCAACCCAATATACAATAGGATAGGGCTAGACAAAAAGAGAGAGAGAGAGAGAGACATGAATATTGTAACTGCATGCTTGTTAGATGAATAAGAATAGGAACGTTTAATGGCAATAGACATCACAACAACTACAGCAATAAATACACTTATACAGTCACTAGACAAGAATTATTTAAAAACACTTTTATAAAAGACAGTTACTAATACAGTAAATAAACATAATATTTAAGTTGTAAAATAAACAAAATTAAAGAAATAAAAAATCATTCATGATCTTCCCTATGTTACAATAATAAATAAAAATTTAGACATATTAATCACCACATTGAAAGAAGACCAAGGGAAGGCTCTTGCTGCCACGAGACTACTAGGTCTGGGGCTGCGCTGAATTAAAATGTCAAAGACAGGCTATAAACATAATAGCCTAATCCAGTTTAGCGCCTAAGAATTATTTGCTAGGAACACACCTTTAAACACTTACAATTCTAGGATATTCCTGGTAAACTAAACATGTTGATTGTAAGTCTGTCTAAAAATGCCGCATCCGACTTCCAAACCTATTTTAGTAGCTTCATACCATAAGTGCTCTCAAGTGAGAGTAATCCATATTATTACAATATTACAACATGTTGCAACTTGTTTAATACCGGTAATCTGTCTTATTCTTACACTTATTTCGGCTTTCTTCTATGTCTATAATTGTCATTTATTTTGTATTGACCTTTGAAGTTTTTTATCACTTATTAACTTCATATTTTAAGTTTCTCATAAAGAAACTAAAATCTCTATATAGTGATTCGTTACTAGAACGAAGACACGTGGATAAGCCTCCCACTCGATGGACTGACGATTTAGTCAGGGTTATGGATTCTATAGGGAGGCCAAATGGACTTCCAAATGCATGATGAACACAAAATTAACAGAAATAAACTTTGTCTTTCAAACTACTAAATTTAATAGCAATGTAATTAAAATTAATAAACTAGTCAGCCCATTTATTTAATTTATTAAAACTAGATTTATTTTTGTTTCGCTTTTATTTTAAATAAAGTTTGTTAAAAATAACCAGACAAATTTAGAATAGAATAGATTAATTTTATTTGGCACAAACAAAAATGGACATACCTGCAGACAGAAAAAAGAAACGAGGTGTGTCAAAAAGGACCCCCACTCAGTATTAGTCGTGGCAACTGAGGGCTGCCACGACACTGATATTCTGCGGGTAATTTAGGTGATGACTCAAAATCGAGTCAAGTGAATTTTCTATTTCAAGAAAATAACTATCTGATAGATCCAAACCAATTAAAATTACAAATATCTGACACTATAAACTACAATATCATCATCTCAGCTTATTGCAGTCCACTGCTCGTCGTAAGCCTCGGGACCAAAGAGCGCCAAAGAAACGATCTCCCGCTGTTTTCATTCATCCACTTCCAGTCATCTTCCTAAGGTCGTCGGTCCATCGAGCTGGGGGCCTCCTACACTACGTTTGTCAAGGCGTAGTCTCCACTCGGGAACCAATTTACTCCACCTTTCATCGGTTCTGCGACAAATGTGGCCAGCCCACTGCCGCTTAAGCTTGCTATATTTTTGGACAATGTTCGTTACTTTAGTCCGTAACTACCATATAATTATTTGTTTTTAGTGCACTTGGCTCAAATTTAAGAAGTCCGAGTAAGAAATCGGCTTTTTTACTATTCAATTAAAGTTTTCTAGATTACATCACCGCCTTTTTTACTAGAACTTTTATAACACTTATAACCCCAAACACCCGGAACAACGAATACAACATGACATCTATTGCATATTCATAAAAAATACCACCCATTGGTCAGTTTCCATCACGTCTGCCCCAATTGTTTGTCCGTATGTGTATCGTCAAATTTATCGGTCGAGGAGCGTGATCGACACGAATATGGCTTTTTAATGCTAAACGATTAGAAAATTGAAGACTGTGTACGTTTATAAAGAGCAATTGAAATTTTATGGGCATTTAGTTGTAGTCAGTGCTATGAGAAACGTTGTACTGTTTTACTATGTGATGTTCGGATGTACTCCAACTTAAAATAAGACAAATCCATTTAAATATTAATATTCTTAAATATGTTAGTTTTGACAAAGTCGAACTTAATTAATCTTAATTGTTTGAGAGTGATTACTTATCCTCGACTAAGATCATTTCTGGTGCAAAGGTTAGCCAAAACCATTCAGCGGGGCAATGCTGCGAGTGTTATTGAGTGTTTGCTCCAGATTTGACACTGTGTTGTTGTTAATTTTTTTTATTGTTAATTAGTTAAATTCCTAGTTTATGATTAAATTATTATTAATTAGTTCTAAATATATAAATTAACAAAATAAAAACAAAAAACGACTTTAGAAAGGGTAAATAAATCATTGTGAGCCTTGATCCTGGCTACATAGGACAGAAGTTGTATAAGTGGGAATTAGTAGTAAGCATTATGTACAATTTCTCAATCTGTAGATGATTTTCAGTTAACATAGACGGAGAGAGTTTACAAACAAAACACATGGAGTGCATCAGATGAATAAGTACATACCTGTTTTAAGTTTTGGCTTCATTAATGTCGAACTTTAAGAGCGTAGTAAGCATTATCTGCCTACTTTTTTAATCCTTGATACCCTTTTTGTGAATAATTATTGACGTTTCAAAAGTACAGGAATAATGTCAATTTTAGAATTATTTGGACTTAATAATTTGACACACTTTTTGGGATAAATGTGCAGTATTTTCCAATGGAAAATTATACTGCACATTCATGTAGTACATTAAGGGAGTACAATCATGTTTTTTTCTGGCTTGATTATTCTAAATTGTTTTTTATTGCATTCATTTTAAGTGAATGCTTCAGCCTAAAGGTATAAGCAATGGTCTGTAGAACGGCCATTGAATCTAACCATCGCTACATATGAATAGCGGCCCCTCAAAATTCTAGCTATAACCAAGAGATTTATCTATTTGTTGACTATTTTTTTATATGGGTTGTTGTAAAATTAGGAAGCATGAACTTCGAATAGTGTCTTGTCTATTTTCTTATCTATTACCAATAAATAAATATGAACCAGAAAAATTACCAATTTTCATGATCTCATGGTAAGGAACTAATATCTTTGGAATACAAGTACTAGACACTGAATAGGGATGTTGACAAAATTCTTAATGAATTCTAAGACATCATATCATATTAAAACCAGCTCTATAATTTAGGCTTAATAGCCCGGTTAAATATCATTAATTAGTAAAAAAGATTTTTGATTGCTTTAAAATCGATAAAAACAAGGGTTACCTCCTCCTCGTGACGTCCTCGGTAGCTTAGTGGTCAAAGCACTCGCCCGGTATGCGATGGGACGTGGGTTCGAGTCCCACCTGAGGTCGATGATTTTTTTTCAAGTGTTATTTATCTTCAATTAAACCTTGCATGGAATTGCTAAAAACAAAAATTTACAATGTTTAAGCATTTCTGATCTTAACCAATAGTCAAATATTTGTAAAAATATTTCTATAGGGTGTTGACGGTAGTATACTACTCAGCTATACATATAGCTACAACATTGATCAGAATACGCTGGCTTTGACAGCGAGAAAAAACACTTGAGGAATTTCATCTTGTCATGTGACGTCCTCGGTAGCTTAGTGGTCAAAGCACTCGCCCGGTATGCGATGGGACGTGGGTTCGAGTCCCACCTGAGGTCGATGATTTTTTTCAAGTGTTATTTATCTTCAATTAAACCTTGCATGGAATTGCTAAAAACAAAAATTTACAATGTTTAAGCATTTCTGATCTTAACCAATAGTCAAATATTTGTAAAAATATTTCTATAGGGTGTTGACGGTAGTATACTACTCAGCTATACATATAGCTACAACATTGATCAGAATACGCTGGCTTTGACAGCGAGAAAAAACACTTGAGGAATTTCATCTTGTCACGTGACGTCCTCGGTAGCTTAGTGGTCAAAGCACTCGCCCGGTATGCGATGGGACGTGGGTTCGAGTCCCACCTGAGGTCGATGATTTTTTTTCAAGTGTTATTTATCTTCAATTAAACCTTGCATGGAATTGGTAAAAACAAAAATTTACAAGGGTTACCTCGTTTGGCAGTCGGGTAAAAAGTAGGGCAGTTGAATTAGGTGGACAGTGATGTCATAATCCGATATCGTCCAACAAATTATAGGGAATAGGTGCGTTTTGACAGCTCTAAAAAAGTATGTCAATTGATTGGTGGTGTCAACTAACCTATTGTGCCACGGCATCTCCGAGCATGAACTTTTCTAAATAACCTCGTGTTTTTGTATGCCAAAACTGATTAAGGAAAGCTTATTTTCTAAATCGACCCGAACCGGGAACCAATTCCTTGACCCTTTGCGTTGAAAGCAAATTATTGCGCTACTACGCCAGTGATCATTAATTTCTTTTAAAAGTGTGAATTTGACGTTAAAAGTCTCTATAGCCACAGCGAATCCTAAGTCTATGATAGCCACAAACCGATACTTCCAATGAACACTACGCCTACTTCAAAGTTGTAGGTTTAGAGACGGAGCTCTTTTACAGCGGCTTGTCAACCCGTTATTGAAGAAAGTATATACATTTACTTAGCGTTATGTAAATCTCAATTTTTTTTTATTTTTAACGCTATTATCATAAAACTAACCATCTATTACCATAGCTATTACCATAATCCGCACTAAGCGCTTCCTATCATCTTTTATAATGCGCACAGCTAAAGATTGGAATTCCCTGCCTGCGTCTGTATTTCCGAGTGCATATAACCTGACTCTTTCCAGAGTGAATAGGCATCTTCTGGGCAAGCTCGCTCCATCGTAGATCCTATCTATGCTCTAGAGCAAGATTGGGGTCAAGAGTAAGCCCATCTCAAATAAAAAAAAAAAACTTTGGGGTTATATAAGTAAAATAGTAATTCGATTTGAATAAAACCCTAAAAATAAGGTTATCTTTGCACGACCACAAATTACGTATAGCGGCGGCGCGCTTATGGCACGTGTCAAATAAAAGTATAATTATCGATATTATATCCTCCGTAACTGAAAGGCGAGCACGCCGGACTGTATGTATGGCGTCGCCATCTCTGAGGTTCCGGGTTCGATTCCCGGTCGGGTCAATATAGACTAACTAACTTTTCTATATTGTCTTGGGTGTTGTGATACCGTCGTTGTTTCTGATTTCTATAACAAGTACTTTAGCTACTTACCTTAGGATCAGAGCAATGTATGTGATGTTGTGCAATATTTATTTATTTATTTTATTTATATCGATCTATTACCACCTTCGCGTCGCAACGCCATCTGTGTAACTCTGCAGGAACGACGTCCAAGGTTACTGTGCTAGAGCCTACACAGTGAGTACGGGTACTATGTAATGTTTTCGTAACACGTTGTTGACATTGGAGCGTGGCATGCACTTGGCACAAGTTTAAGGTCTGACCATTCATGATTTGATTAAAGGTTTTTTAAATAAATATTAGATTTTTTTATATTCGTGATCTCTTCACCGCCTCGCGCTCGTAGTCCAATTCTCTGGAAGAGATCCCTTTAATGATATGACCGCCTTAATTATGCAGCCCTAATTTCACCTACTTGCTTTTTGAGGTGTGCAATAAAGATTATCTATCTATCAAACCATGAACATGACGTAGCAAGAAATATAAACTGGTCGAAATGTTTAATTAAAATCTTCAGTACCGAAGAAATGATTTAAAATTACTGATTGAAGAAAAATATTATACATGCATCAGTCCCAAAGTATGGAATATGACACTTCCATTTTGTTACGAGGTCCTAAACATTTTTTTTTTGCTCTTATCACACCTTATTACTGCTCAAATAATGACGATATTATGATTCTATGGGACCAAAACAGGACTCAAAAAAAGCCTATTTAAATTATGGTAGAATATTTTAAAAGATTTGTAACACATTAATGAAGAAACCACTTCTCATTATAAAGTCTTCTTTTCTTTTCTATAAGGTCCATCAAGAAGCTTAAGATTCTCAGCATTTTGTAACAAGGGCACGCCATACAGAGAAAATTGAACTACACATTGTATATTGTAATATATTTCCTCTATATTTCCATACAATTTCCCATTGAAAACATACCACAGCTTACTGTAACCCACTTCCGAGCGAGCGCGGGCGTGTGGTCCGTGAAAGTGATCACTTGTCTCACCTCGCTTCCGTAGCACCTGTTTTGTGGAAACATACGAGGTTTGTAGCATCGAGCATGCTTGCGAATATGTTTTATATATATTGGACAACTTAACATACATTGCTCTGATCCTAAGATAAGTAGCTAAAGCACTTGTGTTAAAGAAATCAGAAACAACGACGGTACTACATCACCCAGACCCGAGACTATAAAGAAAAGTTCGTTTTCTACATTCACCCGACCAGGGATCGAACCCGGAACCTCAGATATATGCTCGACTCTCGGTTACGGAGGTCGTCAATTGCTGATATTATTTTGTTAGGGATATTATAACGTGCCATGTGGGGATGGCCGAAAAGAATACAATTCTTCAACGCCAACAGGAGGCGTGTCGTAATAGGCCATCCATGCTAAATATTAGAAAAACACCCTGTGACAGACGCAAGCAGGATGCTTCCGACCAACTAATATGAAAGTCAACGGAGGAGGCATAATTATGTTCAGCTGTGGACGTTTTATGTCCGAAATGATGATGATGATTATGACAAAAATGAAATCAATTGACGGGACTAATAACAAGTTCGTTTGCGGTGCTTTCTTCATGGGCCATCTCCGTTTATGTCACACCTGCTTGGATAGCTGCACACCAACAGTGTGACAGTGCGGTTCATTTTATAAGTGCCCGGAGAAGGGCCGATATACAGAATAAATCATATACAGAAAGATATACAGAAAAAAACAGCTTTGTTTTTATTTTTATTAACAAATAATAATTTGTTAACATTAAGTTCGATAAACGCAGATATAATAATTAAAAAATAACCATGATTAATTATAAGTTTTCCTGTTTAATCTTATAGTAAAATACTTACTTACAATACTTCTAATACAATTTCATAGTTAAAAACGATAAAATATAAATTGTATTCATATTTTCATATAATTTTGCACTATTACTACTTACAGCTGCAGTAAACAATGTGAAAATCTCTTGTTATTCTATGTCCGTTTGTTAAAACCTATTTTTAAAATTTTTGTTTTTAGCACTTACCATGCTAGGTTTATTTAAGATTTTTAATACTTGAAAAAAATCGTCCGCCTCAGGTGGGATCCGAACCCACGTCCAACGTGATCCCACCTGAGACGGACGATTGTTTCAAGTATTAAAAAAACTTGGAAAAACCAATTTCGTTTATTTTTGTATTCGGCTTACTAATTTGTATGTTTGAATTTGCCTTCACAACAGGTCACCGAACAAGATTGTCACAACTTCACCCCCTATGTTTTCAAAAAATGACTGGACAAGTTTCTTTGAGAGTCACCGACCATCGTCCAGCGAGATTAAAAAATGACATGTACGACATTTGTGTTGTTATATAACACATCGTACATTTAGTTTAGTGTATTCACGTTTAGATGCCGCTCTCACATAAGGAATGCCAAGCCAAGCCAAGGTTCAAATATTTTAGGCGGCATACTTTTTTTGCGGATTTTCTGAGGATCCTTCGCTATCAAAACTAATTTGCCATAATGGTTTAATTTATATTATTAACCGTGTTGCATTACCGTGAAAGCTTAAGAGTACGTAAATGGTCTAGTTGTAAAGTTAAAAATGTTCTTTACAAAAACAAATCAAGGTTCGATTTATAGCTATAGATTCTAGCTTAGACTTAGCATGTAAAGGTATGTTAATTAGTAATTTAATAGCAAACTCGATCTAAAGTTTTTTTTTTAAATAGTTTACAAAGCTTTGTAACAGAGGAAATTTACTACGATTGCGAAAATGGGAATAAGGTTGTATAAAAGTGTAATTTATTTAAACTACACCACACAGTTTTTCACTGTCTCAATTTCAGGAATTAGCATCAATGTTTTATGATGTACCAAACAATATTTTTTTCAGCACACTTAGCTACACACGAACAAATTAAGCAAAACGAGAAACGACCTAAACCGGGAATCCCCTTGCTAATCGGGTCAAAATATCATTTATCATAATATACACGTATATATACTACGTTATATACTCGTATATACATATATATACGTTGTTTCTTTCTATAACACAAGTGCTTTAGCTACTTACCTTAGGATCAGACCAATGTATCTGATGTTGTCCAATATTATTATTATTATTATATATATTATACTAAAAAGTAATTGGCCTGAACCGGGAATCAAAACCAAGACGCTTCACGTTTATGCAAAATTATCACACCACTATAAATAAGGCAACCATATTATTATCTCATCGTGTCGAACAAAAAAGCTTTAGACACCTCTTATTCCGAACTTTATCTACTAACTCAAATAAACAAGTAAATCTGCAAATACAAAGATGCTGTAAGTCAACAATAAAAAGCTTAAATAATGTTATTAAACCACCACCTACAAATACAACACACACTAAGTACGTCACTTTAACATGGTTGTGTTAAAAACGTAAAACCGCGACGAAAGGAAAAGTAAAATCTCGAAGCCTGTAACTAACTATAGCTATTCATGTCAGCGGACAGTCAGACGCAAAAATGTCGTCTAACATGTTTTAAAATTAAGCTCACAATATTTTCTGACTTTCTTTTAATAAACGGTTAATTTATTTGAGTGGCCTATCGCATACGACAGACTCATTGCTTACTTAAAGTATAATATTCTTCTTCTTTGTTCAATGTAGTATTGTTGGTAATTAGTCGAATCGATAGCAAACTGATAGTCTATCGAAATAATAAAATAATAACCTGTAGTACAGGATCTGTACCTAACTTAGTTACAATTTGTAGTTATTGTTCAATAGTAAGAGAATTGATAGTAAGAACATCGATGGTATCAATAGTTAACATCATCATCATCATCATTTCAGCCACATGACTGCTGAACATAGGCCTCCCCCAGTGACTTCTGTCATCGGGGGGTTTTTGCCATACTCGCCACGCTTGGCAGGAGGGTTGTCGAGCGCAGTTTTTTTTATTATTTCGCACGCAGACGCTGTTCCTCGTGCTACAGGATTTAATCGCCTCTTACGACACACCTCCTGTTGGCGGTGAAGAAGTGTATTCCTTACGGCCGTCGACACATATTATACGCACAATAGTTAACATACTAAAAGATAATTAAATTTTCTCTGTTATTGTTGACACTATCCATATGCTAATTTTGATAGACAATATGGCAACAATAGTTAAAAAAAGAGGCAAAAAACGTAAGCTAACGCTTAGGTATGCACAAAACGTTTTCTTGAAGTCTTCTTGAACTTTTTCGTGAAGCGTTAGCTTGACCTAGTATCTAGTGGCACGTGATAATGAAATCTAAGATGGGACACCATACTTGTTTAGTGGCAACGATACCCACAGTGGTTTGAAGGTAATGTAAGCAACCAAATCTTTCTCAAGTCACAATATAGTAGGATTGTTGAGTAACGTCTGAACGCTAATTACACCTAAGATAATAAAAAACCTAGACACACCATCGCCAAATCGATCTTAACGCCTACACACTATAAGATTGGCACGTCCCGTCACGTTCCACTCCTTAATTTACGCATTTTGTCATCTTTCCCTTTTTATGGTAATTCAGAACAAATTACTTTTAACATTGGGAAGGCGTAATTTGACAGACATAACATATTAAAAGTCCTAAGCAATAATTTCCACGGGCACAAAACCAACTGCTTGTCGATTATCTAAACGAAATCACGATCACTTTGCCATCATTTCACTAATCGGCGATTAATAATGTAAACCAACTATGTCACAAAATAGACTCTATGTTTGTTTGGTTAGATGATACACGCTCTAGCACTTTAACCCTGAAATCACTAATTGAAATAGTAATTTAAACCCACTTCTAAGCGATTTCGCTAAGAGGTTATTTTGTTTGAATCGCTTAGGATCTAAGCCTTAGGTGATATTTAAAGCGAGTTTACTTGCGTTTTTCAGAGAATCGTTTCCCTGTTTTTCCTATGAACTGTACGAAGTGTTACTTTTATTACCTACCTATTACATTTAGTTTTCGTGCGGCGAGTGTATTTATAGATTCAGAGTTTAGGAGTTATGAGGCTGTGACTGGCTCACGGACACGAGTGGCTTTCGACTTTTTCCACAGAATGTATTAAGTTATTATGATTCAAGAAATAATGGTTGGAGTAACGCTACGTAGATGTAGTAGATTCTATCTTAAGAGGCCTGTTACAAAATTTTGACTGTTTTGCGGTTGTTTGGTGATTACTAATCATTAAACAGATAAACCAAAAATCGGAGGCCGCTACGTACCTATGGAAAACCTGACGCATACGGCAGATACATAGACAAAATCAGTTTTACTCGTAATCGAATTTTTGACGCAGGTTTACCTAAAAAAAAACAAGAAAATACCTTATAAGTAAAACATACAATTTTGTCTGGTTCACGTCCATCGAATCATCATCATCTCGTTTGGTATTAAGCTGCTTTAATCCTGATTTAAATGTAAAGTAAGATTGGATGGTTACTTCAGCGGTTGAGATGGCAATATTAGGTTTCCATGGGCCACCAGGAAGACAATGAAGCTGTCAATAATTGGCGTTAAGGTTTGGTAGGAAGCTTAGCGGTTGCAAAATCGTGGAATCAATATAATCATCATATCAGCCACAGGACGTCCACTGCTGAACATAGGCCTCCCCCAGTGACTTTTGTCATCGGGGGTGGTTACCATACTCGCCACGCTTGGCAGGCGGGTTGGCGAGCGCAGATTTTTATTATTTCGCACGCAGACGCTGCTCCCCGTCTCATGCTACACGATTTAGTCGCCTCTTACGACACGCCTCCTACTGGCGGTGGGTAAGTGTATTCTTTACGGCCGTCCCCACACGGCGCAATACAGCAATCAATAAAATAATATTTGTTTTTTATAAATTGAAGAAATGAACTTTTGAATTAAAAAAAGGAACTAAAAGTTCCTTTTTTTAATTCAATAGTGCGCGAATCTCAATCGCACTTAGCCCGTTTTATTTAAACAGCACATCTTCAAGTCTTTTTTTAATTATTCATCATTTTTGATATAAACTTTTTAAAATTCAGTGTTTATAATACTTTTAAATTTACCTCAAGTAGAAAGAAATCAAAAATAATTATTAATTCAATACGAAGAAAATATAAAATGCAAATCGGACGTAATAGATCGATAACCGCTTACATAAGTGTACACGGAAGTGTAAAGTTCAAGTTTAATGATACAGATTAGCACTTAAGTCCAAGTAGTAAGGTTTGAATTTGTATGAAACTAAAAGTCGTGACTGTACTCATTCAGACCAACTTATCAATGGGTGTTGCCGATTTTATGGCGGGATGATGAAATCAAAGTGCGAGTCGAAGTCATTGGTGAATGAAATGTTAAGTTAAATTCGGAACCGGATACCGGAACATTGCTAATAATAAAGAGTGATGTGGCAATACTGAAAAATTCTGAGACACTTTTTTACCTACACACGCCATTGATACAATACTGATTACGTCAAAGTCGACGTTGACGTTTTAAGTATTTAACTCATTATTTATTCATAACTTAACAAATAAAATTATTAATCGCGCGATCTTCAATTACCAGGCCTTAGAATCAAAATCACAAATAAAGGCCTTGATGAAATAGTCTTCGAAATATCGGAAATATCTCCAAAACTGTGTCTGGACTTTTTATTTTCTCACCATATTTTTCACATAATCAGCCTTATGATAAAAATTAAGCCATTTTGTTAAATTAACTTTTCCTCTACGAATAGCAAAACGAGACCCTCATGCAGCCCTGACCGGTGGTTCAGCCGCTGCTAGCAGCCTTTACCATGTTAAACATCTATGGCCTTACTACAAAAAAGATAGACTAGCGTTAAACACTTGTCTAAAATTAATCAACCAATTTGAAATGTTCACACATCTGACATTCGAGACATATTACTAACAAACATTTCAAAATGGTTGACTTATCTGTAAACAGGTATTCAACACTAGTCTATCTTTTTGTAGTGAGGCCGTTAATTTTAATATTGGACAACATCACATTCATTACTCTGATCCTAAGGTAAGTAGCTAAAGCTAGCTAAAAGCTAAAACATGCATTACTCAAGAGCTACGTAATGTAATTTATTCTGTTTTTCATATGTCTATGTTCATCGTCATCATAATAAGCCAACGTCAGTCCACTGCTAGACATTAGGTCTCTCCCAATGCACGCTACTGAGCCCGATTCTTGGCTTTTGTTATCCACCTACTGACAGCAACGTAAGTTAAAAAAAGAAAAATATATATGTTTGAATAGTAACCTGCTCAAAATTGCACTTTATAAAGAAGAACTCATGACACTACATGCTAACAAAAAAACTAGATAGTTTAACAAATTGTTTGTGACTAAGACCTTGTTGAGGGGCAATAAACATTAAGGCTGGGTTGCACCATCTTACTTTAACTTTAACAAACGTCAAAGTGAATGTGATGCAACTCAGCCTAAGCGTGTCTTGATTCTTACTTCTTTTGTTACACATTAGATATATCCAAATCTACCAATATTATAAAAATCAATTGCTTTTTGTTAGGTCTCGCTAAAATCGAGAACGGCTGGACCGATTTATCTTACTTTGGTCTTGAAATATATGTGGAAGTCCAGGAAAGGTTCAAAGGGTAAAAAAATATGAAAAAAAAGCAACGACAATTTTATTTTCCCATACAAACTACGGTACGAAGTTTGCTGGGTCAGCTAGTTATACTATATAATGTGAAACTGTTATACTAGTATATAATGTGAAACTGAAAAAAAAATGCACAGTTGGAAATGTGATAATAGTACATTATGATACAAGTGTGCTACGTTGGTCCGGTTGGAAATGTACAGTACAGTGTACAGTTGGAAATGTGATAATAGTACATTATGATACAAGTGTGCTACGTTGTCCGGCTTAAATGTAAGGAAAATAATATTTTGTGCCCTACCTTTTTGTAAAAATCAAATAGCGCAAGAAAATGACAGTATTCACTCATTGAATACATTAATTTATAATATGACTCAACGTCATAACGACAAATTTGTGTTTTTTGACACAAATAAATTTATTAATAATAGCTTTCAATTGACTGGCAGCTCTTTACACCTGCCTTATAAACTAAAAAAACGAGTAGCTACTTTGTTAGCATATAATATTAACTGTATTGATTTAAAATACAAAAATGAAACTATTTACTGTGACAAACATATTAGTAGCAGTACTAATTTAAATATTATTCCTGTGACAATCTCAAATAATTTAAACTAAGAGAGCAGACAAAAGCTAAGCCTACCTTTAATATTGTGCACCAAAATATGCAAGGCTTGGCTGGCAAAGAGTTAGAATTAGCCTTATTCTTACAAGATTAAAATGTACATGTACTATGTTTAACAGAGCATTGGATTAATCAATATGAGTTAATGATAAACATTGAAAATTATAAAATCGGCAGTTCGTTCACAAGGAAGTCCACTACTAGGGGGGGGTCACTTATACTATTAAATAGTGAGTTAAACTTTAAAGAGCGTAAAGATATAGTGTCACTTTCGATTGAACGAACTATTGAACTAGCATGTGTTGAGCTAGAGCAGTATATAATATTAAGCGTGTACAGCCCCCCATCAGCCAATTACCAGCTTTTTGAATCCAATATGGAAGAGGCTTTGAAAAAAGTCTGTAGTTCTAGTAAGAAAATAGTTGTGTGTGGAGATTTTAATGTCAATATATTAGTAAATTCACCGAATTCAACTCGTTTTCTTAATCTTTTTAAATCGTTTAATTTAATTAACTTATTTAATGAACCAACAAGAGTGACTCCCACAACAGCTACTTGCTTAGATAATATTTTTTGCAATAGCAATGTAATAGATAAATCAGTTATAAATTATTTAAGGTCTGACCATAGTGGCCAGAGGGCGTCGTTTGAGCACCATCATGTCCGAGAAATTATAGATGCTGTCTGCAGGCCAATAACCGTAAATAGAATAGACCGATTTAAAGAGAAAATGTGTAACGGTATAGATTTACTAAAATCTAGCAGTAGCCATAGTGTTGATCTGTTATATGAGGATCTTTTTGGCTTGATTAAAAATGAATTTGATAAAATTTTCACACAAAAAAAAATAAAAGCAAATAAAGTCAGGTGTAAGTTTAATGAATGGGCTACACCTGGTATTTACAAAAGTAGAAGAACATTATATGACTTGTATAGTCTAAAAGCAAACACTCAGAACCCACAGATCATAGATCATGTTAGAAATTACTCTAAAATATTTAAAAAAGTATGTGCTACTGCAAAATCAAATCATCTTCGAAATATTATTTTGGGTTCTGATAATAAAGCAAAGGCCACATGGAACATAATAAATAAAGAAACATGTAGGCGTAAACAGAATGATCACTCTTACTCTCTTAAAATTGGGGATAAACTAATTAACTCACATGCAGAAGTTGCAAATGCTTTCGAGGAATTCTTTTCGAATATAGCTCCCTCTACAACTAAAGAACTGGCTTATTCTGCTGAACTAGCTGAATCCCTTCTCAAGTCGGGTGTTGATGAGTGCAAAACTCCATTTAATTTTAGACATATTAATCCTGATATACTAATAAAAACTTTCAAGGAATTGAACATGAAAAAAACTGAAGACTTATGGGGGATCTCAGTCAATATTATCAATACAATTATAAATACGATAGCCCCTTATCTTACAATTCTTTTTAATAAATGTATTGATGATAAACAGTTTCCTACTTTGATGAAATTTAGTAAGATAATTCCTTTATATAAATCAGGCGAGAAAAATGATCCTTCAAATTTTCGACCAATTTCAATTTTACCGGTACTTAGTAAAGTTTTTGAAAAAGTAATTTTCAATCAACTTTTATCACACTTTGTCCTTAATAAATTGTTACATAGCAAACAATATGGCTTCACGAAAGGTGGGAGCACTACAGATGCTGGAGTTGCACTCTTGAAACACGTGTTTGATGCTTGGGAAAGTAGGCAGGACGCTTTGGGAGTTTTTTGTGATCTTTCTAAGGCTTTTGATTGTGTGGACCATCAAACTTTACTGAAAAAACTTAGACACTATGGTGTTTCATGCGATGCCTCAGATTTAGTAAACTCTTATCTCACAGGCAGAACACAAAAAGTTTGTATCAATGGAGCTGAGTCTTCTGGGTCGCCTCTTACTATGGGTGTGCCGCAGGGATCGATATTAGGGCCTCTGCTCTTTCTAATTTACATAAATGACCTTCCATCTTTTACGAAAGACCTCTGTGAGACAGTGCTATTTGCAGATGATACTTCATTGATTTTTAAAATCAAGAGAGGTAAAGACTCATTTGACGATGTAAATAATGCACTTTCGCAAGTATTGCATTGGTTCACCACCAATAATCTTATGCTCAATGCAAATAAAACAAAGTGCATCAAATTCACAATGCCCAACGTAAAACTTGTCTCAACACATATTACTGTAAAAGATGAACAACTTAATACATCTAGTTCCACTACATTTTTAGGATCACTTTAGATTCCCGTTTGCAATGGGGTGCGCATATCGAGACTCTGTCGGGAAGACTTAGCTCTGCTGCTTATGCCGTGAGAAAGATAAGACAACTGACTGATGTTGAAACGGCAAGATTGGTGTATTTTAGCTATTTTCATAGTATAATGTCATATGGAATATTGTTATGGGGCTCAGCAGCAGATATTGAATCTATATTTGTACTGCAGAAGAGAGCTGTACGGGCAATTTACGGCCTTGGACCCCGAGACTCCTTAAAAGAACTGTTTAAAGAAATTAATATTCTTACAGTAGCATCCCAATTTATTTATGAAAATATAATGTACATCCGCAAAAACCTGTCCTTATTCCTTAAGAAAAGTGACATTCATAATCTTAACACACGGAATAAGAATAAGCTTGCCGTTCCCAATTTCAGACTGCATAAAGTGGGTAATTCGTTTATGGGAAAGTGTATTCGCTTTTTTAATAAATTACCAGCGTCTATTGTAGAACTGCCCCTGTTAAAATTTAAATCGCATATTAAAACAACTTTAATGAAAAAAGGATATTATACTGTAAATGATTATATAAACGATAAAAATATTTGGAAATAAATACTGCCCTGCTCGCACAGGTACATTTATCTTGTAATGTAAATATATACTATTTAAAAAGAGGCTGACAATAGTGACCGAGTTTCTTGCGCTACTTCTTCTCGGCGCTAGCCCAAAATTGTCCTGAAGTAGTGGTAGGGAAAAAAAATATTGGGACGTGTAAAAGCGCTTAGTTTAAGCCTATTTACAGAAATAAATTGGTTTTAATGGTTTTTAATGGTTTTTAATGGTCATTATACACGAGGCATTATTATAAGCGCGAGCCGCAGGCGAGCGCGGTAAGGAAGCCGAGTGTGATAATGATCAATGCACACGAGTTGCATACGAAGTTTTTCAACACAATTGCGAGGAAAAAACAAACTAAAATCTAAAATACCTTCTCCGAATATGACTTGGCGTTTTTGCTGTTTTTTCTATGCATTTTGGCGGCAACAGGCTATCACTCGCGTTTCGTGCCTCGATAAGTATTTCCGACGGGGTTGAATAACATTTTACTCGTCTTTACTATTTAAAGTAAACATTTTTGATAGTAATTAACCACACAGCAACAAATTTACCAAATAATAATGGAAAATAGCACGGAAGTTTTGTTTTTTTCGCGCGCCGCAATTTCGATGCGCGCGCAGGTTCAATAATGGCACAGGAAAAACTGGCTGTTCAGCCGGAGTAGCAGCAATTTAAAAAATAAAATAAACTGTAAATCATTGTTTCTAAAAATGATAGTTAAGTTAATTTGTGTTTATTAATATACAATTTGATAAAATGAAATATTTATTTGTCATCTTAACCCTAAAATAATTTAATATTGGTAAAATATTCAATGTTCTTAGACACAAGTTTTTCTGGATTTTAAAAAAAAAAGTTTATATTACCGCACTAGTGCGATAATGTTATTATAGCACAAGTGCGTAATATGATGAGTTATAAAACTAAAAACGGTGTTATAAGAGTCAATTTACGAGCAACTGTGTTGAAAAAGAGATTTAGCCCAATATCTCTTCTACCTACCATATCAAAGATATTTGAAAGAGCGATGCATATCCGTCTTACAAATTTTTTGAGCATACACAAAATAATTAAAAGGGAGCAATTCGGATTTCAAAAATGTAAATCTACGTCTCTAGCCGCCTTTTCCTTAGTGAACAACATTATGACCCATATGGATAAACGATTACCGGTAACGTCAGTGTTCTTTGATATGAGCAAAGCCTTTGATTTTGTAGCACATAACATTCTTCTACGAAAATGTGAACTTTATGGAATGAGAGGCGTGGCAAATGAGTGGCTAAACAGTTACCTTAGTAATAGGATGCAGTACGTTGAAGTTTCAAATTTCAACTCAAAAATGGAAATAAGCAACTTTAAATCGGAAATTAAAGAAAATGAATTTGGAGTACCGCAAGGTAGCATTCTGGGTCCCTTATTGTTCATTATTTATATAAATGACCTGCCAGACGCGATAGATTATAAGTGTACTCTTTTTGCTGACGATGTTTCTGTCGTTATACCGTGTACAGATACCGAAACATATAACCAAGACATAAATAACACGATTTGTAAGGTAATAAATTGGCTCAATAATAATAACTTAGAAGTAAATTTAAACAAAACGACATTTATTCAATTTACCAATAAAAATGCAAAGAAGCAGCAATTGAACATACATTTTGGTAGCCAAGATATAAAAGAGTCTAGCCAAACTACATTCCTGGGTATTTTGTTAGACGATAAATTTTCATGGAAAGAGCACATAGATAAAATTTGTAACAAAATTAATTCTTTTGCCTATGCAATATGGCGACTAACCAAAATTAGTGACAAAAAAGTTGCGCTTCAGGCATATCATGGCTACGTGTGTTCTCTTCTAAGGTATGCAGTTCTTCTATGGGGGAATTCATGTCACATGGATAGGGTGCTTGTGGCTCAAAAACAATGTATTCGCGCTATAAGTAACGTTACAATATTAACCTCTTGCAAACCCATATTTAAAGAATTAAAATTGCTAACTGCCCCTTGCATTTACATCTATGAAATATGCATATTTGTCAAAACCAATATACACTTGTTCAAAAGCAAAGAAGATGAATGCAATTTTAATACGAGGTACCCGGATAGACTAAATTTCCCTGTTAAAAGTACAGCTCTATACAGTAAAAATACATATTGTATGGCCATTAAAATTTTTAACAGGTTAGATAAAAATCTTAAATCATTGCCGCTAAAATTATTTAAGAAAAATCTAAAAATATGGTTAATACAAAATAGTTTCTATTCTTTAAATGAATATTTTCAATCTTTTAAATTCCGGTCGTAAAAGTTTGAGCCCACATGAGTACTGTTTTTAGTAAAGTTTAGATATTGTTTGTAGTATTGAATGTAATAAGTAATTATAAAAATTATTTATATTTTGATATTTGCAGTGACTTTATTTAATTTTTAGAAAAAATAACTATTATTTAAATTGTAACTGACATGACTATTGATTGATATTTGAAAAATTGAATGAATTTATTTTATTTCATATAATTTAATTTAATTATGTAATCTTTAATGTGTCTTTACCATTGTACCAAATATTGCATGCCATTTTATGGTGAATTGTGCGAACTAATTATCTGTGTCATCTTGATGTACCACTATTTAAGCAATAAATGAATTTGAATTTGAATTTGAATTTAGCTTATCAAATTTATGTGTATGCTCTACACACACAAACTCAAAGATTAAAA